>OV651819.1:81979347-82009347 GCA_927349885.1 Psylliodes chrysocephalus
GGTGTGTCGGTGTGTCGGTGTGTCGGTGTGTCGGTGTGTCGGTGTGTCGGTGTGTCGGTGTGTCGGTGTGTCGGTGTGTCGGTGTGTCGGTGTGTCGGTGTGTCGGTGTGTCGGTGTGTCGGTGTGTCGGTGTGTCGGTGTGTCGGTGTGTCGGTGTGTCGGTGTGTCGGTGTGTCGGTGTGTCGGTGTGTCGGTGTGTCGGTGTGTCGGTGTGTCGGTGTGTCGGTGTGTCGGTGTGTCGGTGTGTCGGTGTGTCGGTGTGTCGGTGTGTCGGTGTGTCGGTGTGTCGGTGTGTCGGTGTGTCGGTGTGTCGGTGTGTCGGTGTGTCGGTGTGTCGGTGTGTCGGTGTGTCGGTGTGTCGGTGTGTCGGTGTGTCGGTGTGTCGGTGTGTCGGTGTGTCGGTGTGTCGGTGTGTCGGTGTGTCGGTGTGTCGGTGTGTCGGTGTGTCGGTGTGTCGGTGTGTCGGTGTGTCGGTGTGTCGGTGTGTCGGTGTGTCGGTGTGTCGGTGTGTCGGTGTGTCGGTGTGTCGGTGTGTCGGTGTGTCGGTGTGTCGGTGTGTCGGTGTGTCGGTGTGTCGGTGTGTCGGTGTGTCGGTGTGTCGGTGTGTCGGTGTGTCGGTGTGTCGGTGTGTCGGTGTGTCGGTGTGTCGGTGTGTCGGTGTGTCGGTGTGTCGGTGTGTCGGTGTGTCGGTGTGTCGGTGTGTCGGTGTGTCGGTGTGTCGGTGTGTCGGTGTGTCGGTGTGTCGGTGTGTCGGTGTGTCGGTGTGTCGGTGTGTCGGTGTGTCGGTGTGTCGGTGTGTCGGTGTGTCGGTGTGTCGGTGTGTCGGTGTGTCGGTGTGTCGGTGTGTCGGTGTGTCGGTGTGTCGGTGTGTCGGTGTGTCGGTGTGTCGGTGTGTCGGTGTGTCGGTGTGTCGGTGTGTCGGTGTGTCGGTGTGTCGGTGTGTCGGTGTGTCGGTGTGTCGGTGTGTCGGTGTGTCGGTGTGTCGGTGTGTCGGTGTGTCGGTGTGTCGGTGTGTCGGTGTGTCGGTGTGTCGGTGTGTCGGTGTGTCGGTGTGTCGGTGTGTCGGTGTGTCGGTGTGTCGGTGTGTCGGTGTGTCGGTGTGTCGGTGTGTCGGTGTGTCGGTGTGTCGGTGTGTCGGTGTGTCGGTGTGTCGGTGTGTCGGTGTGTCGGTGTGTCGGTGTGTCGGTGTGTCGGTGTGTCGGTGTGTCGGTGTGTCGGTGTGTCGGTGTGTCGGTGTGTCGGTGTGTCGGTGTGTCGGTGTGTCGGTGTGTCGGTGTGTCGGTGTGTCGGTGTGTCGGTGTGTCGGTGTGTCGGTGTGTCGGTGTGTCGGTGTGTCGGTGTGTCGGTGTGTCGGTGTGTCGGTGTGTCGGTGTGTCGTGTGTCGGTGTGTCGGTGTGTCGGTGTGTCGGTGTGTCGGTGTGTCGGTGTGTCGGTGTGTCGGTGTGTCGGTGTGTCGGTGTGTCGGTGTGTCGGTGTGTCGGTGTGTCGGTGTGTCGGTGTGTCGGTGTGTCGGTGTGTCGGTGTGTCGGTGTGTCGGTGTGTCGGTGTGTCGGTGTGTCGGTGTGTCGGTGTGTCGGTGTGTCGGTGTGTCGGTGTGTCGGTGTGTCGGTGTGTCGGTGTGTCGGTGTGTCGGTGTGTCGGTGTGTCGGTGTGTCGGTGTGTCGGTGTGTCGGTGTGTCGGTGTGTCGGTGTGTCGGTGTGTCGGTGTGTCGGTGTGTCGGTGTGTCGGTGTGTCGGTGTGTCGGTGTGTCGGTGTGTCGTACATATTTTGGGACACACTCCTTTAAGTAGTAATATATGCAACTTCCAATCTCGCAACTCCCCTTTTTTCCATTTACTACGCTCCAACACATGCAATACGCATTATTAGGCAACGCCAATTCATATATAACTAGATTATGCATAACCAATTTTCTAGAATAATATAGCTGGCCTACCTGGCCACTTGGAATCTGTAAAACTGCTTGCAAATCTAATGTAACGGACAAAAATTCTTTTTCGGAATTTGCACGATTTTTGTCTTCTTCTTTGGCGTCTAAAAATTCCTTATTTCTCTTTTGATGCTGTAAATACTCCGACTCTAGACTGGCCTTCCTCTCCGCATCGGCTTTAAAATAATTTACGCAAATTGGACATTGGTCCTTTTTGTGTTTAAAAAAAACTAAGGTTATAATCTTCACAGAATACAGCTCTATAACAGTATTCGGAAACTGGTTTGGTCTGCTTTATCTCACATATTTCTTTGTAAGAGTGGTACATTTTCTTTATAGATAAGTTGCTCTCTAAGTATTGTTTTTTGTATCTTTCCTTGCATAATGGGATTTCATTACAGGAAAGGATTCTATATGCTGTTTTACCATAGATAATGCTTCAGGACTTGTATCTATTTCTAACAGGGGTATACTAGCTAAAGCTATCATTCTCTGCGATCTCGCACTCGTTTTGGCAGAGCGTCCGTCAACTTCAAAGAAATTTGAACCACTGAACATGACTAAACTAACTCGAATGCTAATAGCGCATACGCACAATTAAAACTTATCGGATTTTTGCTTTCATCAAAATGTAAAATAATTTCCGAATCTGGAATATAAAATCATCTAACATCGTTTCAGATTCATTTATTTAGAAGGAATAATACAATAAGTGCAATATAGATTTTATTATTACAAGTCAAAATCAAACAAGTTGTGTTATTTATATTTTTTATATGTCTTTCTTCATTAAATATCTCAACTTTAAGTTAAAATTAGATATTAGAAAAATCAGCGATACTGATTTATCTGTTTATGCCCAGAACAGTTAACCATATTAACAAGCTTTTAAATATCTGCAAGGATACTAATCTTATTGTGTTTGGTTCTCCTCTATTTAGAAATAGACCTGTATTGAATAGACTAATTCAAGAACAAAATTCTTCATTTTGTTCGAAACTCAAACTAAAGCCTGAAAACTCTGCAAATTTTGTACCCGTTAACTTCTTTACTTCGAAAGGAATTTTGTTCTACGACGAAAAAACTTGTTTAGTGCAATCAATATGCGGAGACTTGCTTTCACATACATGCAATTCCTCATCAGTTTCAATAAATGGGACTTCTATCTCCAATTCTGAACCTTGTTCTCTGTCGGGTGTGTCAATTTCATCTGAGAAGATACATTTTTCCCTTGCATCGATTCTGTAAATAATCACAATAAAGTGAAAAATACATTCATTTCCATTTACTATCAGAATGTCAGAGGGCTTCGGACAAAAACTAACCAACTTTTCTTGAGTTCAAATTCCTGTAACTATGAAGTTGTAACTTTAACTGAAACTTGGCTAAATGATACTTTTATTAATTCTGAGTTCTTTTCCAATCAATATACAGTTTTTCGACGCGATAGGTTATACAATTAACTCGAATGTGAACGTGGCGGCGGAGTACTTGTTGCAGTACTATCAACTATACAAGCTTCTTTATTATCCACACCTAAGATAGCGTCTTACGATGACATTTGGGTTCATATCAAAAATGAAAATTTTAAATTTATTTTGGGTAATGTCTACTTTCCCCCAAATTCGAATACTGAAGTTTATCAATCCTTCTGCGACACCTGTGAAAATTTAAAAAATACTTACGAAAATACTAAGTTTATTATATATGGAGACTTTAATCTTCCAGACATTCAGTGGTATTTAGATGATACTTGTCCCCAATGGAGTTCCGACGCAGTTTGCTACAGTTTTAGTTGAATCGATGTTTTTTCTCGAGTTTCAGCAATTGACTTCCATCCGTAACAGCCGTAGAAGATTCCTGGACTTAATTTTTGCAGACGATTTTAATGACATTTCTGTAATAGAATCTCAAATGCCTTTGTTACTTTTAGATTCTTACCATCATCCTGGTTTAGAAACAATTTTAAGTTTTAGTTTCACTGGCCCTTTGATAATTAATCATGAGCAATTGATATATCAGTATCCTCAGGCAGATTTTATTAAACTTAACTTATATTTGGAACAAACTGATTGGTCTTTTTTATACAGTACTGTCGATCTCGATGTAATGGTGGATATGTTTTATAAATACTTTTTTAAGGCCATTGACTTATATGTTCCTAAAAGAAAAATAAAAAACCAAAAATATCCAAAATGGTATGATGGCCCTCTGAGAAAACTAATATCTGGAAAAAACAGAGCATATAATAAATTTAAAAGGACTGGATATGCTTCAGACTACAAAACATATTCCGACATTCGACGTGGGGTAAAATATCGCATTGATATATGCTACCTTACTTTTGTTAGCAATATTGAACATGTAATTCCTGAAAATGTAAAATATTTTTGGACATTTATTAATAGCCTAAAACGTACAGAACATATGCCGTCTATCATGAAATACAACAATGATACTTTAGAAACACCTTCACCTATCGCTGATACTTTTGCACTACATTTTGAGTCTTGCTACAGTAACCACAGCACTCTTGACTTAAATCACTTGGAATCAGTCAAATTTGGTTCCCATCTCTCATTTCACATCTTTAAAGAAGATGAAATAAAGAAGAAAATGTTGGATCTCGATCCTTCCAAAAGTTCTGGTCCAGATGGAATACCACCTATCCTTCTCAAGAAGTGCCCTGCTTTATCTGCACCACTGTGCACAATTTTCCAGAGATCATTCGACAGAGGATATGTCCCGTCCAGATGGAAATATTCTAACTTGGTTCCAATTTTTAAGTCCGGGGATAAATCTGACATAAAAAATTATCGAGGCATTTATATGCTATCAGCAATTCCTAAGCTGTTGGAATCAATCTTAACAGATGAATTATTTTACACGTTTAAGAATTACATAATAGATGAGCAACATGGCTTCTACAGAGGCCGTTCAACAACTACTAATCTGGCTATTTATCAGGAGTTTATTACCTCTTCGGTTGAAGCTGGTTACCAAGTTGATACAATTAACACCGACCTCTCTAAGGCGTTCGATAGTGTATGTCAGCAGTTACTTTTAAAGAAACTATCTGAAATTGGGATAACAGGCAATTACCTTAAGTGGATTAAATCCTATCTTATTAACCGTCGGCAGCGTGTTACAGTGAATGGTTCTGTGTCGCGGGAAGTGACAGTGTCTTCGGGTGTACCCCAGGGTTCACATATTGGCCCTATTTTATTTTTGTTATTTATAAATGATGTAGTGTCCTGTTTTTAAAAATTCTCATTGTCTCTTATATGCTGACGATTTAAAATTTTTTAATATTGTGGAACCTAATTATAACGCCCTACAGTCCGATTTAGATCAATTTGTCTCTTGGTGCAGTTCTAACTATTTAGAACTAAACATATCAAAATGTAAAGTTATATCATTTTACAGACGTTCTAACCCCGTCGAAAACTCATACATTATTAATAATACTACGCTGGAGAGCGTCTCCACATTTAATGATTTAGGGGTAATATTCGACAGGGAATTATCCTTTTCTTTACATGTTGATACTATCATTCTGAGGGCGTTTAGGCTATTAGGATTCATAAAAAGAAGCACAAAGCATATACAAGACACTAAAGCAATAACATGTTTGTACAGTGGTTTGATCCGAAGTATTTTAGAGTATTGCAGTACTGTTTGGTCTCCGTCACAAGCTATTTATGTCAACCGAATTGAACGAGTTCAAAACAAATTTTGTAAATATTTGCTATTTAAGTTTCACTTTCCATATCGGGATTTATCGTATGAAACGAGACTGCTACTCTGTGGTATGCAAACTCTTGAACGGAGACGCAGGGATGCAATGTTACTTTTGCTCTACAAAATAATTAATGGAGACATTATCTGTGAAAAATTGTTATGCCAAGTAAATTTCGTTGTTAATGTAGTAAATGTGGACGTGATAAAAATAGAAATGCTATTATTTATCGATTCTACATAAAAATAACCAATTTTAATCAATAATTGAATACTTTGGTGCAAAAACAGGACAAGTCCATATTTTTGAGGTTGTGGGAAATCAACTAAAACCATTCACTTTGTAAGAATTCCAAAAAATATCGAAATTTTTTTTATTTTCCTATAGAAATTAGGGTTACAGATTTACTGTTTACAAAAAAGTGTCAGAACTAAGAAGAAGCTATTCAAAAATTCATGTCATATATATGATCATATGTCCCACTTTTTTTCCTCATATTTGCCTCACCTTATATATAACCAACCACAAATGTACCAGAAGTATAGCGTAGTACCTAATTATTTTTACTTACCAAACGGAACTTATATAAATTATGAGAAAATAAAACAACTCCAAATCAATCCCACATATTAAATTAGACAAAGTATATTTACGGAACGCGATGACATTTAAAATAGAATCATTAATTTGTCCTATTTAAAGTTAATAATTCCCCACAGAGTTTTTACTAAAAATAAACACACGCAAGATTATAATGGAGACGTATTGGATTCATATTCAAATTTGAATAACCTCCCGTTAAGCACTTAAACTTTGTTAAAAAAAAAATATAACAGGTTGTAATATTGTGGCTCTTTGAAGTGAGAGTTCAAAATAGATCCAAGAATAAAATTTAATATATGTTATAGGGAACTCGTTTTGTTAGGGTATTAAAAAAGTTTAAAAAATAAGTCGATTTAGGTTAACTTGCTTACATAAAAAGTCTGATGTGTCCAACACATGACTTTCCTATCTAGTTATAGGCTTTTGCATTGCAGCACCTCTATAAATATTTAGAGGATAAACTAAATATATACATTTTCCACATACATCTATCTCGAAACATTTTTCTATAGATATTCATTGAAAACGAAAATACTGAAAAATTTAAATTTAGCACTCTTCCTCCAATTTTTCCATTACGGTCCATTTTAGAAAAATCATATAAAAACAAAAATTATAGGTATCGATATCGTAAACAACTTTTAGTTTAACAATTTTCATAAAAATCAGAATTTTGCACATTTTGTCAAATTTCTCGAATACGGACCATTTCAGGAAATTTTGACATAAATCAAAAATTATAGATAATAATATTAGAAGTAACTTTTATTAGAACAATTTTCTTCTCCAAACATAAATAACAGACATATTCCATAAAATATGAAAACGGCCTCCCATAAAGTACCCCCCCAGATGTTCCGACTTTGTCCAAAATCTAATCATTTCACGTCAGGCCGAAATAAAACTTAAATTTAAAATGTAATCTTTTTTTCTTTATCCGTTTTTGAGTTTTCTTCAAAATTCGAAATTTACACATTTTCTCAAATATCTCGAATACGGTCCATTTTAGAAAAATTATGTATAAAATAAAAATTATAGAGAATTATATTACAAACAACTTTTATTTAAACATTTTTTTTTAAAAAATATATTTTTTTTTTCAATTTGTCAAATTTCTCGAATACGGACCATTTTAGGAAAATTTTGTATAAAACAAAAATTATAGATAATAATATTAGAAGTAACTTTTATTTGAAGAATTTTCTTCTTTAAACGTAAATAACAGATATATTCCATAAAATATAAAAATGACCCTCCATAAAGTACCCCCCAGATGTTCCAACTCTACCTAAAAACTAATCAGTTTATTGGACGATGGAATAAAGCTTAAGTTTAAAATTTGGTGTTTTTCTGTGTATCGGTTCATGAGTTATGCGACACTCACACACACACACACACACACACACACACACACACACACACACACACACACACACACACACACACACACACACACACACACACACACACACACACACACACACACACACACACACACACACACACACACACACACACACACACACACACACACACACACACACACACACACACACACACACACACACACACACACACACACACACACACGCACGCACGCACGCACGCACGCACGCACCCACACACACACACACACACACACACACACACACACACACACACACACACACACACACACACACACACACACACACACACACACACACACACACACACACATACACACACACACACACACACACACACACGCACGCACGCACGCACCCACCAACACACGCACGCACGCACGCACCCACCAACACACACACACACACAGACATCATCACGAAAATAGTCAAAACGAATTCAGGGGACCTCAAAACGTAAAAATCCGTCGAAAACTCGAGGTCGAAAAAAATCACGATTCCTATACTTTCGTTATATCTGTATACAGATAGGAAAGTAAAAATCTGATGTGTCCAACACATGACTTTCCTATCTAGTTATTAGAGGCTTTTTTGTACAAACTATTGTAGCACCTCTGTAAATGTTTAGAGAATAAACTAAATATATACATTTTCCACGTATTTCTAAATCGAAACTGTTTTTTTATTTATAATCCTTGCTAACAAAAATACTGAAAAACATACACAACACACACACATCATCGCAAAAATAGTCAAAACGGATTCAGGGGACCCCAAAACGTAAAAATCCGTTGAAAACTCGAGGTCAAAAAAAATCATGATTCCTATACTTTCCTTATCAGCATAGGGATAGGAAATTAAAAATAAAAGTACCTGAATACGATAGAGAAAGTAAAAAACATTTTATTTGCAAATAATAAAAAAATATATACAAATCCTAACAATAACTTGCAATTAAACATTTATAAACAGCCTCCATCCACAATGTACATAGTTACACAAATTAAAATTTCCTCTAAAGATTCATTATCAAATTCAACTTGTTATTTCTACCCTATTATTTATTTCAAATGTGGGAGGAACAATGCAAAATAATTTATGTTCATGTGCAACTATCTCCTTCTCTCAAGTATTACCTCCATATACTTGCTTGACAGATCTAAAAATAATCAAATATTATTTAATGAAGTGATGATTCATTTAGTATTTTCAAGAGCACATTTTTTATGGATTCCCATTTTTTCAACTTTTATTACTTTTCTATGTTCCAAAGTATTTCATAAATTATAAACATACTTGTTTTTTTATTATTTCAATTTAGCAATATTATCGTAGATTTATTCATGTAAATAGTAGACATGTGTATAATAGTTGCAACAGAAAGGGTTTATATTTACAAAAAGTAGTTATTTATATACAAAAATGTACTTAAATTACAATTATTTACAATGACATGTAGCAAGTAGGTAATCCTTGGCCAAATAAAAACAGTATTACAGTAAATACTTCTGCACTACCCTTTTAAATAGTTTTAGATGTTATTTAGTTTTAATTTTTGAGGTAGGTATTACAAAGTTTAAGAGTCTATAAGGGTCCTTTGTTTTTGCTAATCTACATTTGTTCAAAAAAAACCAAGAGCCAAAGTCGATAAAATATAGTATGAAATAATTTTCTAAAATGTATAAACTCTAATACAATAACAAATTTGCTAGTTCTCAGGTTATATATAATAATTATACTTCTACTTCTAATTATAAAAATAATACCAACAGTACAGCTTTATATGTCGCTCTACCACTCAAATTAGAGACTGGCCCTTGTTGCTTCAAGATACAGATGTATCGTCCCAATTTCTAATGTTATATTTGTGGATATCAGTGTACGCTAATATATTATAAGAAAAATAGTTTTTTCTTATGCATATAAATGAGGCCATCCTAAAATTTAAAAACAGGGTAAAAGTAAAATGTTTATTTTTGAAAAACTGTTACTTTTCGACAACCCTAATGACCTGAGAAAAATATGTTCTTACTATAAGATATATTGCCCCATACAAACTGTACCTACTATTATAACAAATTATAAATAAAGTGCTACATACCTTTCTGTCTTACCCACATCCCCAACTAGCCATTCATAAAAGTGTATTTGTTGTGAAGTTCTCATCATCAGCTTATGTATAGTCCAGGAGACAGTGACGATTTTCGGTATTTATTTTCCCAGTCAGCAAGCACGAATAGAGAATTGTAGGATTAGCAATTCTAAGCAAAATTCATATATATTTAGAGGGGGGATCCGATGGGCTGAGGCCGAAAATGCGTCAAAACATACGAGAACACGGCCCTTTTTTTCCATTAATAAAAATAGTTTTAGTAGTAAGAGATGTACTGAAGTTAAGTAAAAAAATAATCTGTATGAATAATATATTTGGCAAGTGCATAAAATACACTTTCAAACGAGTTATGTACACAATTATTTCTACGACCACAATTATTTAAAGAATGTTCCAGGTGTTTTGTATATTAAAGTGTACGCATAGGACACATAAATAAAATCTTATACCACAATGTTGCACCTAACCAGTTGGTTTATTTATAGAAATTAAACATAATAATTGAAGATATTACAGAAGAAAATAGGGAAATAAATTACATTTCCTTTTACACTTTTATATAATAATTGTTTTATTTAGAATTTGATACCCTTTTATTATCCTTGGTGGATAATTAAACGGTATCTCGAGGGTTCCGTAAGGATTTGTCTGATGACTTGATGAAATTAATAAAACTGCAGCGTGTACTTGAATGAGTGTATTGATTTTGGGGTGTTAACGACGGATGTTATAATAGTGGTGTTAGGGTGGCTTGTTTTTAAATGGTTATGCCACAAAGTGCTACAAAATTAATAAGGTGCGGTCTTACCGCTCCAATATGTATATATACAGATTGTTTACATTTAAAATGACTTATAACTAAACATTTGGTGTTTCTTCGCGATCAATCGCCTTCGAAACTAGTGAATGAAACTAAGCTATAGTAAATGTTATTATACGTGATAGACAAGTGATTTTTGTTTTGAGTGAATAATTCAAAAGTGAATAGCGATATGGTTTATCTCCAAAAGTCAATCCTATATTTAATCGAAATTTAACGTCCGAGGGAAGTTTCGGAACCGAACCTTAAAACTATAACTAAAGTTCAAATGATTTGAAACTGTGTTCGAAAAGGTTTTTCGTGAACAATCACTTAAGTCTCAAAGGATATGGAAAGAGCTTACTTGTCTTTCCTGCGATGCTCTCGTCTATGGTAGGAGCTGTCTCAGGGTGGAAACTACCCTCGGTAAGTACACCCCTTTTATATTTTTATTCAGTTATTAGTGGTTCCTTATTCTCTGTTGTAGATAGCCTCAGCAAGATTCCGCGCCGACGAGATGGTAGAAACTTGACTGGTACAACCCTTATGCTGCTAGCAAGGACGAGAAAGGAAGGGCGGTTATGAAAACCCTAAACTAGGATGATATGGCGTTATATTCGAGCCCAAAGGAAGGAGGCCTAAAATAATAAAGGCAGGTGAGTAAAATTCATACCTAAAGCGTACTGTGGGCATTAAGCGGGGCACTTACCACTGATGTAATGGGGCCTCAAAGTGTAAACTAATATAGTCAAAAGAAAATCCACAATTTGCGATAAATAGATCCCTAGGTCTACTAATAATTACTTTTGACAATGATCTATTTCCTTATACTTGTAAAAATCCGGAAAACCGATACGTGCAACTCACGAGAACCAAGATCTAAGGACAGTTTTTTCTTCCATTCAAATCAGAAAAAACCGGAAACCGTTAGGCAAAATGGAAGCGATTCCCGCAAAGAAAGTTCTTCTTCTTCTTCTTCTTCTTCTTCTTCTTCTTCTTCTTGCCTAAATATGTTATAAACTTTTTTTAAGGTGAAGGGGGGAGAAAAAGTCCTTTATATCTCACAAGGAAAGTCCAATGTTTAATTATTCAACAAAACATTGAGTGCGACCGGTTTCGAAGTAACATCACTTCATCTTCAGGCTTGTAAAACAATTTATTTCATCCCCCACGTTTTGATGAAACTTGTTTGTAGTATTCCCTAGTGGATGGAGAGTATGGTGAGTTTTTTCTATTTTTTACTATTTTATTTATTGTGGGCTCAAAGTCAACACACCTTACACCACATATTCTCCTTTTCACTAGGCGAGCCTGAAGATGAAGTGATGTTACTTCGAAACCGGTCGCACTCAATGTTTTGTTGAATAATTAAACATTGGACTTTCCTTGTGAGATATAAAGGACTTTTTCTCCCCCCTTCACCTTAAAATTACTTCAACTCACACATGGCTACCCCCCTTGTCAATGTTATAAACTGACAGCCAAGGTCTCAATCTTCAGGGTCGCCGAAACCTTAAGCCATTTAGGACAACCTCCTAACCGAGAAGAATATTCGACAGCCGTCATATTTTGTTTGCTAACCTGACTTAACTATGTTGTTGTGATCGACTAATAATATATTTAATTTATTTCAGGAAATTAAAACGAAAAGACTAGAAACGAAGGAGATTTAGGAGTACTTTTTCCTGTGGAGACAATATTCCTTTATACAATGTTACCTTACTTATAAAATAAATGTTTTGCCAAGTGGGAAGAGTTTATTTACCTTATAAAACGCAAGAAAACCATCAAAAGAACGGAACATTTGGTGATTGTAACAAATTCACGAATCACTTATTACTCTACATTAATTATAATTATTGTTAGTTCCGTTATGTCAAATCATTTATACTAGAGGTGTGAGGAAAATACAGTGAACTGTGGAACGCCAATATCGTTGGATGCGCGTGGTAGAAATGGTTCTATAATACTGCTAAAAACATAGCTAAATTTTCATGGAAACACTGTACTTTTGACATTTGCGATACTCCGACGCATATGCATTATTGATGTAATCTCATGATTTTACAGTAATAGTTTTTGCAATTTTAGTGTGATTTTTAGGTTATTATGGTTATTCATTTTATTTGGTTCTGATCTTTTGCACTTTTAGAGTATTTGTCTTTTATATACTTTTTAATTTGAATTTTAGTATTGTGGTCTATTTATATTTGATTGCTGCTTTTCGACTAGTGCTTTATTCTTTTTGTGTTAAAATAAGCTTTATAACCATTAAGTACATGCTTCTAGTTGATATCTACCTAATCGTCATCGGGTGCTTGCAACAATGGGAAAAAGTGTATGGTTTTTTTGGTGTAAAGTTAGACGCCTTCATTTTTCAGGTAAGTTATTTGTAGTTATTTTTTACTTAAAAGGATAGCAATACGTCCTGGTTCGGGGTGTGACTTTTGGGTTTTAGCTATCTGAGCCGAAAACTATATAGGTATATAATATGTTTTTTTTTAATTATTTTTTAATATGTATGCAGCTTGGATGAGGGCTTTAGGAAGAGATCCTAAGACTGAACACTGACTGCTATAAATGCTGTTTTTAGAGCACATTTCATAGTTAGTAGCAGCAATGAGGAAACGTTTAAAAAACATGCTGTACCAGCTATTACTTTAAGACCTCGTCTCTTTAAGTTATTATTACTTCATTCTAATGCATATATTAAAATGGTTTTTAACTTATGTCCTTATGTTTAAAAGATGTAGGTATTTTAGTTATGTTATAATAGAAATATATGATACTTTGTATTGACTGACCTACTGGCCACTGGTCATTCCACTTTTACTCACTTTTTTCATAAATTATCAAATTATTTAAAAACAAATACATACCTAGCTATTTTCTGTAAATTTCATTAAAATTTTAGTATTAATACTTTACTAATAAAACTTCAGTTAATTTATCTTATATATATACACAACGGAAGAGTTAATTGGATTTTATCCTTGTTGAGTTTCAAAAATAGTAATTTAACATGATTTAAAAACAAATACATGAAATGGGCAAAATAGGCCCGCAAAGGCACTTTGTAAACAATCTCACTTGTATCGATGTGACATAATGCGCGAATTCAATCTGGCTTACTTTTGTTAATAGATTGGCGTTCCATTTTAAATATACTGTTCACCTGGAATAGATTATTTAAATATACACGGACCGGGAAAACAAGTACGAAAAAATTCACTGGCTCCTGGACTAGTACTGTATCGAAGGAATTTTAAGAATGAAACAATATACGACCTTCCACAATTGCGGTCTACTCAACTTCCGCTGTTGTCAGACATTATTTTTTTTTGGACAATTTAAAGACTTAACAGTAATTCAAGCAAACGCAATAACATTACTACAGTTAAAAACATCGCAAACTTGGCATCAATATTTTAACTTTATCCAAATATTGCATTTCTGTCGAGGATCATCCGCGTTGACTTCAGAAATTGTGTAATCTGTATTGGTTATATATATATATATATATATATATATATATATATATATATATATCTATAGTTAAAAGCACGTAAACTTGGCATCAATGTTCAATCCGATTATTGAGTTTCTACCGCGGACACCACCGTTCATTCTTCAAAAATTTTGTAAATAATCCTATCTGTCTTGGTTATATATCTATGGTCTTACCATTCTTAACTTTGGCACTTATAAACTTAGTATTGTTAAAAATGCCGTAATCATATCTTGGTTTATAATGGGTAAAACACTTGAATCAGCTTTTTATAAATCCAGCTGTCAAACTCATATCAATAATAAAATTGAACCAATTAGCAGAGACAAAAGAAATAAATCGACAATAGAGACAAAAAGTAAACAAAACAACAACGAATAATAATTTAGGTCTAGTGTCACTAAGATGTGCGTTCCTTTCTCAATTCTATGTGTCGGTTTGTTCGTTGGCTTGGTTCTGTATCACAAACAAAACTTAGATACAATCTGATTGGTCTATTCCCAATGACGTGCACATTTTAAATTATAAATGGTTTTACTTTAAAAATTTTTGGCTTTTTTAACCGACTTCAAAAAAAAGGAGGAGGTTCTCAATTCGTCAAAATTTTTTTTTTATGTATGTTCAGCGATAATTCTTTAACACGGTGTCCGATTTCAATAATTTTTTTTTTGTTAGAAAGAAGGTACTTCAGGAGTGGTCCTATATGAATTTAGTCAGAATCTAATAATTGGGTCCATGAGAAAATCCTCAAACTCTTCATTTTTTATGTATCTTTAGCGATAATTCTTTACCATCTAATCCGATTTCTGATTTTTTTTATTAGTAATGGGCTACCTCAGAAGTGGTCAAAATATGGTGATGGTATCTGCACGATTTTGAAGTCGGTTTTTTAAAATTACTTGTTAACAAACTGATTATTTAAAATAACTTGTATAGTGAGTAACTATTACAATATAATTTATAAAACAGCATATCTCACATCCGAACATGGCCAATTATCATAATGCTAGTCACAATTTTTCACTTTATACAGTTTTTCATTGAGATTTTTTATTTGCGGAATAATTATTTTGCCATTTCTATAAAATTTGTAAGGCTTTAGATACTTCTAAAATTTTGATTCGAGTTAATCGATATTTTAAAAAGAATAGAACGCGTATAAAAAGGAATTGATGTAGCCTACCTACGTAAAAACGAACATTGTTGATATTTTTATTATTGCGTTGTAAAACGTAAACAAATCAAGCGAATTGTGTTGGTGTCTGAGCAATAATCACTTTCCCTGCTCAACTTTCTTCACATTGAAAGTAGTCCGGTACATAGGCGTGCACCGTGATTTGGAAAATGGTTGTACATTCAAACCATATTGTACTTATATATTTGTAAAAAATCAGTATATCTAAAAAATAAGTAGCTGAAATAATTCGGAAACAAATCTCAAAAATCCCCGTACGAGTTATCAAGGCCATCCCCGTTAGCTTATTTCCAAACCCTATACGGTAAACGCAACCGGTTGCGATAACAGCCTAGGAAATGGAGATGCATCTAAAATACTTCATTCCCTATACCATTGTATAAAGAACTAAATAGTAGTCTCACCTTATGAAAGTTTCATTGGAGCGAACTGGATACTACCAATAGATGGCGCTAGTGAATATGGATAAGTCGATATTCGTTTGCAGTGGGCGGAGTTGAGGGTCCAGCAGAAATTTTTAAGAATGACTGAGACCGATCGATAAATTTCTATTTTTAGCTCTTGGATGAAATTTTATACACTCGTAATTGAATGTTTGGACTATTTTCTATCTAATGTTTGTTATTGTGCGTTAGTGCATATATCTATGGTTAGTGCGTTTACGGGTAGTAGGTATTGTGAATGAGTTGTGTTTATGTTTTATTACTGAATTATTTTACTGTTAATAAAAGACGAGTTCCCAAAAAAAAATTTGTGTTGGTATTTATAACTGTTTTGAAATTAATAAAATAGAAAATATGCTTTTGTTTTTCGTTTCCTTTACAGGTTTTATCCGAATTAATTTAAAATAAATTATATAATATTAATAATAGCAATAATAATACATTTCTTAAGTGTTGAAAAAATTGTATTTTTAATTTAAATACCTAAGTACTTAGCATGAGTAATTATAAACAACAGGTTATTTCTTTAATCTGGTGCGTAACAATGTAATAAAAAAAAACCCTTAAGATGGTTGGTAAATAATATAAATGAATTCTTAATATTGAAGTGAACACAATGGGTTCTATAAGGATTATTGGTTGGGGTTCGGCTTTGGGGGAAAGGGTCGAAATATTGAAACTAAACTTGGTATATGGATGTATTATCCCATAAAAATTAAAATCGCTTTAAAAAATTCACCCCTCTACACCCCTATCTGATATGGTGAGGGTGGCATTCCCAAAAAATTAAGTTATAACTTTTTAAATAAAACAGTTGAAGTCTACGATTTTTTATACATAAAAACACAAAATTGCAATTTTTTTGAAAAAAAATTTCCAAATTTTTTTTGATCTTAGAAAAAATTTTGACTTTAATCTTCATAGTTCGGATGTGGGGGCTGGCATTTAAAAATAGTTACAAATACATAAAAATCTTATTTTTGGCATATTTACAATAGAAATGATTTGCAACATTTTTGTATAAATATCTTACCACCACCATCTCCTAGAGGGATATGGAGGGTGTGGCATCCCCAAAAAATCAAATTAGAACTTAAAAAAAAACAGTTAAAATCTACAATTTTTTATACATATAAACCAAAATTTCAATTTTTAAATCAAATTATTAAATTAAATTATTTTTTTAATTTCTTTATTATATTTAATATTATTTCTACTTTTTCTAACAATAATCAATTTAAGATATCTACTTTGATTGAGCCAAAATATTTAGTAGGGGAAGTTTTTAATATTATACAAACATACTGTGTGTCCAAAAAAAATATATGAATTTGGCTAAACAATAACCTTTATTTCTAAAAACAGGAGAACAATGTTACTTGAAAAATGTATCTAGAATTAATATTATCCACCATCAAATCCTGGACCTGGACACAATTTTTTTTTAGCAATACGGGAGAAGCGGAAGTGACATTTTTACAAATGAAATTAATTTCAACAAATTTATTTGAGATCATGTACAAGATTATTCACTATTAAAGACACCTTTTATAACCACTATTGCATATTCAAAAAAAGCTTTAAATAAAAGTTTGTGAATATGACTGACTTTTTTTAATATACCATAAAAACACGTATTCAGATTTCACGGAATACAACACAAATAAACTTTTTTAAATGGGATGCCCTCTATGTTATTAAATTTCTGGGATATTTTTTTTCTAATTTCACAAATGTATATTATTGATAACCCTATCTTATACCGTCTGTTCTCGAGTAATTTAACGTTGATAATGTAAACATGAAAAAGTTAATATTATTAAAGTAAAAGCTATGAAAATCACAACTATTATGTTTGATAATAAAATAATCCAAATAGGTAGTTTACAGTGAGAAAGAAAAAGTGTAAATATTTATAAGATATTCGTCATAGATTATCTATGATATTCGACGTTTAATTAATCAGGAAAGAATAAAGATCATTTCGAAAATTGAATAAAATATATATCTATGCTATCCTTATTAAAAAATATTCATGTTAAATCCTGTGAAATATGCACACCACTGATATGGTCATTTGATGACATTTTTACAAAATTCGGTCAATGTAAACATTATACAATAATAATTATAGCATAAAGGGAGGGTAATTTATAATGAATAACCCTGTTAGGTACCATAAATTTTTAGTAAAAAAATTTTAATTCGCACTTTTTTACGTAGATTAAAGAAAAAGGTAATTTTGTGCGTTTTCTTGGTGCAGACATTTTGCGACACACTGTATATTTAAATTCAAAATGATGTATTTTCTTTTAACACATACCTAATACAAATTTATTAGCAAAATTTAAATACTTGTTATTTTCGGTATATTTCTCCTTTAGACACACACATTTTTAGTTTCATTGTCAAAAGATTTAAATAAAATTACCTGACCTTATAATATTCTATTATAATTTGATTAATAACCTGAAATTAATGTTTTGAAATTAATTTAACTTTTACCAATATAGAAAATAAAATTAAAAAATAAAAAAAGTGTACACTCGGGGGTTTGAACTCGAAACCCTTCGATTCGTAGACAAGTATTCTAAATTTTCGTTATGAAGACTTATGAAAAAGTTTTACTTTTTAACGCTGATAATCAGACTGCTTTTAGTTTCATTAAAATCTCAGTTTATTTTTAAATATAGACGAAAATCTTGTGGAATGCAATTATTTATTGATTCTTTACAAGAATCACTAATTCTTATTTATATTTAATCTAAATAATTAAAAAAATATATACTGACAATTAATTTTACGGAATTGTCTAACATCTAACATCTGACGTAGAGGCGTATCTAACCAGTAAATAAAATCGTTAGTTTAATAATTGTACCAATAGATGGCGGGCGCGATTACCTCCAATAACTTTTACATGGCGATTATCCTACTGTAGTTCTTTATACAATGCCTATACCGTGATAGCAACCGTTTGTAGAAACAGGTTTGAAAATTGATTAGCGTCTCTGGCCGGCAGGTGAACTTGGCTCCCGAAGTAAATATATTTGTGGTAATCACAGACATTTCTGTTATTTAATTTCTGTTATGTTAGACTTTTCATTTTAATTTGAGCTGTGTCCAAGCCGTTGGAGTCTATGCCGTTTGGCGTAGCCAGGTGTGGGTTGATATGTTCTGGTGGCGGCGAAGCCTGCACCCTACGAGAAGGCGTTGTTTCGTACTTATAGCATTGCGAATGGAAATATGCTCCCCGTTACATCTATACGCACCTTTAGGAGTAGTATATCTACGGCCCAGTATAAGTAATAATACAGTAGCGATAGTTCATTGTTTATGAGGGTTCCATATTTTTCTGCGCATGTCCGTAAATAAGCGGCAAATACGTCAAACTGGCATATGTGAATTGTCAATGGATTAATGGTAGTTGATTGTTTTGATTATCTGGTTGGTTATAATGCACATTTTAATACATTTTTATTATATTTAGACTTAATTTTCATCTTTCATTTATTGTGCTATATTTTATTCAAACAGACAAAGGGTCAAGATATTTTAAAGTTACTTATTTCAGTGTAGAAATAAACGACAAAAACGTCAACTATCAATAAAAATCTGACCACCCCGACATCAAAGGAGCCGACTCAAGCTGTCGCTACTGTATTATTAATTGTACTGGGTCTACGGCGTGATGGAAAGCAAACAAATCTACTTCGATCTTATTTGGCCGGGCCCAGGCCAACGGGCCCAGGTTCGTCAGATTTGTATGATGTCGTATATATGTTACGGGGAAAGTTAAATTTACTGTTAAACTTAGGTTTACCCGGATAAATTGCGAAATACCCAGAAAACGTGGGTGAAGTAGGAAATATAACTTACATTATACATATTTCAGGCTTTACCCGGGTAAATTGCGTTTCATCCAGTTTCTTTTGGTTAAAGTTGGGTGTTACAAAAACAACAAGGTCATAAATGTTTAAAAACCATATTTATTTGAAAAAAAAAAACATATTTCACAAATAAAATTAGGTTAAGTTAAAAAACAGCCTTGTGCTGAACTTCGCCTTTTCATCACTTTCCTTCTTTTTTTTGTTATTGTAAATGTGTAACTATGATGAATAAAGACCATTTATTATTATTATTATTATTATTATTATAAACTCTAAGACTCTGTCCTGTCAAAGTAAAGAATACTATACTCTATTTATTTAAGCAGGACAAGCTGCCGTGACATTTCCTATTGCTATACATTTACAATTGTTGGTCACGCATTTAGCTTTACAGTTGCAAAGTTTGTAACCTTGACCTCCTAAAAGTGACTGTTCGCTTGCAATTTGTCGCAAACTTTCCTTTTCCGGTGATACATTTTCCAGATCTACAAGTTTCTCGCTACATACAGAAAATTGATTCCTAGAAAACATTTCCTCGAAAGTTCCTATCTTGTTAGCTAGTTTATAAAAATTGTCGTCGGTTTTTTCGATAACTGTCATGAGAATGTTTCAAAAATCGCCCTTCCCTCGATCAACGTCTGGAACTGTCACTCTGACTGTATCTCCAACGGAACATAGAGGGAATTTTAAATTAGATAAGGCTTTCATCTTCTTTGCTTGATTTTCTAAATTTCTTTTTGCGTCCTGTCTATTTGACTGTATGTTTCTTTGGTACAAGCAAAGTTCACACATTATACTGGCCGATGTACATAGCTCATCACATTCAGCACATTTGGTCTGATTTTCTAAAGTTTCTATATTACTGGCGTTTCCTCTATAATTATTATCCACATTTTCTTCTATATTTTCACCTTCAATAATATCTTTGTGCAGGTTATCAATTTCAGTAATATCTTCTTCTTGCGGGATATCTATTTCTGGGTCATTATTCATAGGCTGGTTTTCATTTTGTTCATGTTGTTGAGTAGGCTGATTCAAAAAAATAATTACTTTTTTTTTTCGAAATCTTCATGTAAAAGCTTTCGAGAAGATGTTAAAAGATACCTGAGAAAACAAGAGCCCTTAATATTTATATTAAGAGGCCGCGAATCGCAGATTTCTATTTCCCATTTAAATAACACGGAATTTTTTTTTAATTTTGGAATTTTGTAACTCTGAAGCGGTTGAATGGCTTGTCAAACCAAAAATTATTCTTATAGGAAATTTGACGTTCTACAAAAAAGTCTTTAAGAAATTTTTGATTATTTTAACCATGTGAAAGTTTTCGAGGTCAAAATTAAAGTTACAAAAAAATGCTATCTTTTTTTTTCAGATTTCGATGAAATTATCAATTTTTTTTTAAAATATTATACACTGTGCCACATTGTTTTGACATTCTCTTTTGAATTTTTCCTTGGATAGTGCTATTTATAGTTTTGCTCTGTAACTTTATAATTATTTTGTTAATTAGTCCATCGAATATAATGGATTTAAAAAAATACTGAATCGGTGAGATTCAGGAAAATTTTGTTGGTCGAAAATTACCAACAAATAAAGAGGTTCTGTCAATATTTTTATAACAGCATTTTATACATAAGCTAACATTAAAACAAAGTGCTTCGGTTACAATAAAAAAAGTTGAAGAGAAATGGTTGCAAGCTGAACTTCCAACTTGTAAAAATTTAATCAATGGTTAAAACTCAAAAAAAGTCAATACAGAAAAAAGTCTCTAACGCAGAAAAAAAACGAGGCAATGTTTAAAGAAAAATTTAATAAATTATTCGATATTGCTCATTTAGATCCAAAGCAGAAACTTGACGATACAAAGCAACTATTTTTAGAAGCTCAAAGATCTACCAAGCGTTATGGATTTATTGACCCAAGTGTTTCAAACGAAAAAACTGATCAAGATACTATGGATGTTAATGGTTATTAATAATTTTATTTCCTAGAAAAAAAGTATTTATTGCATTTAGTATTTCAAATAGAATTCTGCTTAATCCAATGTCTATTTTTTCACCAAAAATATTTGTTAATATATATTATTTCCACAGATATTGATCAGCCTACATTTGATAATCAAGTTCAGGATAGTGGTGATCTGGTACGTCGTGTCCAATCGTCAACTGATACAGAAACAACATTTGGTAGTCAGAAATCAGCAACCGTTTCTGACTATGAACCTCCTTCCAGTCAGCTCAATGCGCCTCGCAAAATTGACGTTATGACTCCTGAACTTGCATCTGCCCTTGATAGAGCAAATGTTAGTAACTGAAATGCTACTTTTGTTTTAGCTGCTGCTTACCAAAGCATTGGTATAAACATAGAAACATTAAACTTAAGATATAGTACTATTCGACGAGGTCGTATAGAGTTTAGAAAAACTATCGCTGAACACTTGAAAAATTAGTTCAAAGTTGAAGATCGTTACACTGTTCATTGGGATGGTAAGCTTCTAGCTGATTTGGCCGGTTCTGAAACTGTAGATAGAATTGCAATCATATTATCTATTTCAAATGTTAATCAACTCCTAGGTGTACTAAAAATATCTGATTGAACTGCAGAAAATCATTCTGTAGTAATATTAAATACATTGGAAGAGTGGAAAGTTACTTCTAACATCAAGGCAGTGTGCTTTGACACTCCAGCAGTTAATACAGGTATGGTTTTTTTGTTATCTTATTCAAATGATTGAAAATTAATTAATAGTTGACATTATTTTTTTTGTTCTAATTTATTGGACTTATCTATAATCCAGACATTAACACTTAATTTATAGGAATACTAAATGGTACAGCTGCGTTGACTGAAAAAAAATTGAACTGAAAACTAATTTGGTTACCTTGTCGCCACCATATTTTTGAAATTATTTTGAAAGGAGTTTTTGAAGTTTTCTGGCCGACAACTTCTGGTCCTAACGTTCCAATTTTTGGACGTTTCAAAAATTTTTGGAGCGAAATCGATCAATCGAAGTACCAAAGTGGCATGCAAGATGAATTAATTGCAAATACATTTTTAACGAACAGACTTGAATTGATTAACATAATTAATAATTTATTAAAGGTATAATATTTTGTGCTCGAAACAGTTGAAAATTTGCGTTTGATGATTTCAATTAACGAATTGTTTATTAAACAGGTTGCTTAGCCAAGAAATGATAACAAGGAACTTTTCGACTTATCATTGATTTTTCTTGATGGTCTCCCAGAAGGTACAGCAAGTTTTAAATGGCTAAAGCGATTTACAGCTTAAAAATCTTCATGTTCAGAGGTCAATTTTCACTTTCTAAACGAGAAATTGATAGCTTGCGTCAAATATGTACTTTTATTATTTTAATTTTCGTCAAAGTATGGTTTACTTGTTCTGTGGCAATCCAAGCGCCGAATAATGATCTGCAACTGTTGAAGAAGTTACTTTCTTGCCCAGAAATTCAATTACCAGTGCTACAAAAAGCTTTAAAAAAATTAAGTGCTCATCTATGGTACTTGGATGAAGAACTAGCAGCACTTGCATTATTTGATAATAATGTCTCAGATGGAATGAAAAGAAAAATGTGTAGAGCGATCAGTCAAAATGAGCAGAATAACATTATCAGAGAGGAACGATACGTCGCTAGAGAACTTGATTTATTGTCATTTTCAAACAAAGATTTGAGTGAATTTGTTTTGAAAAATTCACTTTTCGAAACGTTTGATTTACCATGTGATTTTCTAGAAGTAGATGTATCACTGTGGCCTAACAATGAAAGTTATAAAGAGAATTTAGATTTTTTTTAAACAACTTTCTATGGTTAATGATGTAGCAGAACGTGGTATCGCTTTGATTGAAGATTACAACAACTGTTTAACCAAGAACGAAGAACAATTACAGTATCTTTTGCAAGTGGTTAAAGAACATCGTCGTCGTTTTCCGGACTGTAATAAAAAAACCTTAACATAGTCTGGGTTTAAGAATACTATTGATTGGAAATCTAAAACTGATAATTCATAACTGATGTCCTTAACTATTTATAAATGTAACTATGGAAAAAAGTGACCTTAAGAAGCAAAATTTTGAAAAAAAATTAATAATAATAAATAGTTGAAAAAAAAAATGGAATTTTATTGTAATTTTAACTTTGACCTCGAATCACTTTTACATGGCTAGGATAATCAAAAAAATTCCAAAGACTTTTTTGTAGAGCGTCAAATTTCCTATAAGAATAATTTTTGGTTTGACAATCCATTCAACCGCTTCAGAGTTACAAAATTCCAAAATTAAAATAAAAAAATTCTCCGTGTTATTTAAATGGGAAATAGAAATCTGCGATTCGCGACCTCTTAATATTATTATTAAGGACTTTCGTATTCACAGGTATCTTTTAACACCTTCTCGAAAGTTTTTACATGAGGATTTCGAAAAAAAAATAAATATTTTTTTTTAATCAGCCTATTGTTAAAGCTGTTTACTTACACCAAACTCCCTGAATCTTCTTAGGAGCGTAGATTTTCACTAGTTTCTTTTGGAAAAGCTGAGGTTGATAGGCCGACTTTAATATCATGCCCAAACATAGCGACATAAGAAGCTCGCTTAATTCCATCATGGTATGCCCTGTTTTTCACTAACTGGACAAATCTCAGACTCTTTAATGACACGATTTGTAAATTCCCGCCCGTTGTCCGATTGTAGTATAGATAGGGCGCCAAAAATGCAAAATATGTCTATCAGGTTCTTAGCAACTTCCTCTGCCCTTTTCGCTTTTAATGCACGTATTTGAACAAATTTTGTTAAGTGGTCTTGATAGACCATGACAAATTTGTATTCTCCACCTGCCTGGGATTGCATATTAATCAGGTCAACTTGACAACGACTGTTCATCTTCTAAAACACCATTGGTGTATTCACAAGTCCTTTTTTGGTAGATTTTAGTTTCTTCACGCAAGCGGAGATATAATTTAATAACATCTTGAGTTATATTCTTGTACTTTTTTTTACATTCACTTTCCATGCGATATTTACCACCATGTCCAATGGCCAAATGTGCATCATGCAAAATATCAAACATTTCGTCGTTTGTAACGTAATACCCTTAGATTAAAGAGACCGAAGATGTAACATTGCACACTGCGCATGCTGTCTATTTTAAGCCAAAGTAACCCACCAATTGAAAATCATTGTTGCACGACGCCACCCGAATTGCTCCGATTACCATTCAGCGATCACACCTCCACCTGAGTTTAATCACCATTGACAGCAGTTTTTTGATTTATTTGTTGGTATTTTAGCAATTTAAAGTGTTCTAGTTATTCAATTTCAAGTTCAAAATGTCACGATGTATCTTGAAAAATTGTATGTACTTATAATACAAGTACTACTGTTATGAATATATTCGTTTTCAGCGGTAAATATTTATTAACGTTTTGACATAAAGCGCCATGATTCTCTGGGCTGAATACTTCAGATCCGCATTAAGGGGTTTCAATAAATATAAAGCATCAGAAATCAGATTTCATATTACTTACATAAATTTACAAAAGGGTAAAATTTTGAACATTTAATTTAAATAAATAGTAAATAGGCATTATTGCTAACGAAATTTTGTATTTAAAAAGTAGTTTTATAAGAATGTTTTCTAAAGGTAGTTTTTAGCCCTTTTTGGTAGATAAATAAGAGGTAAAGAATCATAGTTGCTAGCTAAATTTTATTATTATAAGGTATTTTTATAAGAATATTAGATGAAATACAGGATGACCTACTTAAAATTTCAAGGTTCATCTTATTTGCGGTCAAATCGAAAGTGACATTGAATTTTCAGTCTTAAAACAAAGTAATCTAGTATAAGCAAAAAAAAAATACTAAAGTTACAGGAGTTAGGTCCGATTCCACCGTTGTGTTAAACGGAGATTAAAATGACAGTGTTAATGTAAAAATGTAAGAAAAAATTAAGCATAATTGAGGAATCCTTGGGAACCTTGTGGTTCCCATCTTGGACCGCTTTTATTTCTTCTATTTATTAATGATTTTTCAAAAGCCCTTGAGTATTCAGATTGCTTTCTATTTGCAACTGTTCTGACAATATCCGATATGGTATCCTGTTACAAAAGGGTTTTGAAAAAGTTTGTGATTAGAGTTATCAGAATAAATTACATTTTAATATCAATAAATTTTTAACAATATTGCGTTTAAGTACCCGTGTATTTTGGAAGAGTATTCCAATGATTAAAATAAAAATAAAAATCTATTTTCAGTAATTTGTGACTCATCCTGTAGGCAATGGTAACCCATTCACTAATAAATCCAAAATTCCCATAGTATCATTCCAACTTCCTTCTTTTAATTTAAGTTAAATTATTTCAGGAACTTCGTTTAACACAACGGTGGAATCGACCCTTAGTCACGTTAATAAAATGTTACATTACAAACCCCTAAACAACTCGAACATAATTTTCGTTTACTAAAAAAAATCCAAAATTTAGCAATATTTATTTATTATACAAGCGAATGCGATTTCAAAGATAACTGGATCAAAAAATCCGAATCTCTAAATTTTTGGAGCTAAATGCTCAGATAAAAGCAAGCGACCGATAGGGGTTACAAAAATAATCGATTTATCGATAATTCTGATATTTTTTAATGAAAATCGATTTATCCGCTGTTTTTAATAAATTATTTTCGTTTTTTTTTTAAGATAATGTATTAATCGATTTTAAAGGAAATACTGAAAAAGTAGATTTATTCAAAATTATCGATTTATCGTTTAATCGGTTTTTTAATTATTTGATTATTTTCGATTTTTCAAAGATATTATATGAAAATAATCGATTGAATATAATCGGTTATTTTACATAATCGATATTTTGGTTATTTTTTTAAAATTATCGATTTATTGGATAATCAGCTTTTTAATAATCAATTATTTTCGATAATCGAATAATCAATTTCAAAGGAAATATGAAAAAATGATTATTAGAAAATAATTCGTTTTATTTTTTGGAAAATCGATTTATCATAGAATCGGCTTCTTAATTAATTGGTTATTTTCGATTAGGCGATTATTTTGGAATTATTGATTATTTTTGGTATTTCAAAGATAACCGAATTATCGATTTTAAAGGAAATACAATAAAAATAGATTATTGATAATAATCGATTGATCGAAAATAATCGATTATTTAAAATAATCGATCATTCTGTTTTTTTTTTGAAAATCGATTTGTCAGTTAATCGACGTTTTAATTAATCGAATATTTTTGAAATACAATAAAATAGATTATTGATAATAATCGATTTATCATAGAATCGGCTTCTTAATTAATTGATTATTTTTGATTGGGCGATTATTTTGGAATTATCGATTATTTTCGGTATTTCAAAGATAATCGAATTAACGATTTTAAAGGAAATACAATAAAAATAGATCATTGATAATAATCGATTGATCGAAAATAATCAATTATTTAAAATAATCGATCATTCTGTTTTTTTTTAAATCGATTTATCAGTTAATCGACTTTTTAATTAATTGATTATTTTTGATTAATCGATTATTTTCGATTTTTCAAAGATTATCGAATAATCTGTTTCCATGGACGAAAAAAAATGGTTTATTTGAAAATAATCGATTATTTAAAATAAACGATAATTCTATTTATATTATATTTTGTAAACACTGATTTATCGGTTAATTGGCTTTTTAAATAATCGATTATTTTTGATTTTTCAAAGATAATCAAGTAGTCGATTTTAAAGGAAATGACAAAAAATATATTATTTGAAAATAATCTATTGATCGAAAATAATCGATTATTTTCAATTATCGATAATTTATTTCGATAATCACTCATCTCTAGCGACCAAATGACTTTTAATAGATTTAAATTTTAAAATGTTATCTGGTTTCAGACATATGCATTTCTAGAATTTTATGTGACTCATCCTTTATAATAATTAATATTCTTAAAGAAAGAAGCCTTAATATACTTTTTCTGAGGTTACAATACAAAACAGCATTTTCTCATTTTGACTAATTTTTAATAATATGTAATAGCCGTAGAAAAAATATAATGTTCAACTCATAAGGGTAGATTTGCAGTATTAGCCTGTGCACATGCTATTTTTATAATACTCGTAGACAATGAGTAACATTTTTTGCTCTATTAACAATATATTCTATTTCAACATTTTACTGTAATCTCTTGCAGAAAAGTCCGTAGTAAATAAACGCTAACGAAATATTCTATAAAAGGTCTTCTCTTTACATAAAATGTCGTGACATCTGTTTGATATTAAAAAATCATAATTTGATTTCATAATACAAAATTCGATTAAACACTTTTTAAATAAACCTAATAGTTCATTAAGTTGCTAATAAACAAAGTCCGGTCCCTGTCACAGAGATCGGGTCGCCGCGTGTCGTCGCCCAGTTCCCCCACTCCGTTAACCCTTCTTTAGAAATTGGTAACATTTGCGCAGGTTTAAAACCGGTGTATGTTATATCTCTGGTCTCTTTTATCTAAGGTAATACCT
This sequence comes from Psylliodes chrysocephalus, assembly GCA_927349885.1. Classification (NCBI taxonomy): domain Eukaryota; kingdom Metazoa; phylum Arthropoda; class Insecta; order Coleoptera; family Chrysomelidae; genus Psylliodes; species Psylliodes chrysocephalus. The sequence goes on from OV651819.1 coordinate 82,007,519, forward strand.
TATGCTCGATTCACCTGATGATACACGAGCGATAAGCTTTCCAACACCTCTAACAGAACACATGTCAAATCGCTTCAAACATCGATATTGTAAAGTAGTCTTGGTTTTAGCACTTTTTGCCAACTTGACTGATTCTAACATTTCTTGGTATTGGTCCTTACTAAAATAAAAACTGTTTACATTTTTGGAAGACATCAACTCATTGAAAACTTCAATAAAACGCTGTCTTAAACGCGCGCGACCGCTTTCTTCGGTTGCCATTTTCGAACTGACTGCACGTGGCGAAAGATAACGCAATAATAATTCCTGCACCCAACTTTAACCAAACGAAATCGGATAAAACGCGGTTTAGCCGAGTAAAGTACGAAATTCAACTAACATTATATATATTTTCTGGGTATTTCGAAGTTTACCCGGGTAAACCTAGGTTTACTCATGAATCTAACTTTACCCTTAACATATATACCACGCGATGGAAAGTAAACGGGCCCACTTCGATCATATTTGGCCCGGAGTGTTATATCTATACGCATCTTAAGGTAATTACAGCACCCCCTTATAATTTTCGGACAAGGATATCTCAAAAAGTAATTTTTTTGAAAATTGTAAATTTTGGCAAAATAAATTAGGCAATATTATCTAGAAAATCTAGAAAAAGTTTTAATTCCTTCCAGTTTTCGAGAAAAAAATCAAATAAATTTTGAAATATTATGATGAAAATAAATGCATTCCTCAACAGCACTATTCTTAATATAATCCATGAATTTAAGCTCTTAATATCTTGTAATTGATTTTTAAAATTCGCCAAAATTAGTAGCTAAAACGCCTCGTTAAGTGCTACCTTCTGAGGTAAACTGGTGAAAACTATTTCAGGAAACAATTGATGACTGAAAGTGTACTATACGATAGTTACAGTCGCGTTAGAACAGAAGGTAGCACTTAACGAGGCGTTTTAGCCACTGATTTTGGCGAATTTTTAAAATCTGATGTGTCCAACACATGACTTTCCTATCTAGTTATTATAGGCTTCTTCCGGTTATTTTGTACAACTTATTAAAGCACCTCTATAAATGTTTAAAAGATAAACTAAATATATACATTTTCCACATACATCTACTTCCAAACATTTTTCTATGGATATTCATTGAAAATACTAAAAAATTTAAATTTAGCACATTTCCTCTAATTTTTCCATTACGGTCCATTTTAGAAAAATCATGTATAAACAAAAATTATAGAGATAGATATCGCAAACAACTTTTAGTTCAACAATTTTCTTAAAAATCAGAATTTTGCACATTTTGTCAAATTTCTCGAAAACGGACCATTTCAGGAAAATTCGACATTAGGCAAAAATTATAGATAATAATATTAAAAGTAACTTTTATTTGAACAATTTTCTTCTCCAAACATAAATGACAGATATATTCCATAAAATATAAAAACGGCCTCCCATAAAGTACCCCCCCAGATGTTCCGACTTTGTCCAAAATCTAATCATTATACGTCAAGCCGAAATAAAACTTAAGTTTAAAATTTAATGTTTTTTCTTAATCCGTTTTTGAGTTTTCTTTAAAATTCGAAATTTACACATTATCTCGAATACAGTCCATTTTAGAGAAATTATGTATAGAATAAGAATTATAGAGAATTATATTACAAACAACTTTTACTTAAACAATTTTAATAAAAAATATTTTTTTTACATTTTGTCAAATTTCTCGAATACGGACCATTTTAAGAAAGTTTTATAAAGCACAAAAAATATTGATAATAATATTAGTAAAGAATGTTTTTCTTCAAACGTAAATAACAGATATATTCCATAA
>OV651819.1:82011847-82199347 GCA_927349885.1 Psylliodes chrysocephalus
ATATCGATCTCTATAATTTTTGTTTATACATGATTTTTCTAAAATGGACCGTAATGGAAAAGTGCTAAATTTAAATTTTTCACTATTTTCGTTTTCAATGAATATCTATAGAAAAATGTTTCGAGGTAGATGTATGTGGACAATGTATATATTCAGTTTATCCTCTAAACATTTATAGAGATGCTGCAATAGGTTGTACAAAATAACCGGAAAAAGCCTATAATAACTAGATAGGAAAGTCATGTGTTGGACACATCAGATTTTTTATTTTAAAATATGCTATGAACGTATACATTTATGAACATTTTATTAGATATGATATGTCAGTTCACGTTTTTTATTTATTTTTATAACCAAATTAGAAAGTTAAAGTTTTTCCAACAAAGGATAATATGTTGGATAGAACTGGGTTTAATTAACTACACAAAAAATAGGTATATAAATCATTTTAATGTCAAAAATTTCAAACATAACTGAATTTGAGATGTATATTTAACTTCAAGGCAAGGGCCCAGCTTAATCAGGTTGACAACTAATTGTCTATCGAAATCCGAAGTCAAGTAGGGTCCAGAAAGGTTAGTAGTTGGATGCATGATCAGGTCGTTCATACTATATGGGGAAAACCGTAGCTCGTATAACTACAGCGTAGTAGCGTATTTGCGTAATAGCCACAGCTCGTAGGTACTATATCATTAAGTACGAGGAATAATAAGGATATGCTGTGCTTTGGAAGGGGCATAAAGCCGGTGGTCCTGAGTATATGGTTGTTGGGTTTGTTGAAGTTACCTATTTCTGATGGTTGCAACATCAGAGAGTTCGTCAAAATTACCAGTTAGGGGTAGCGTACTCCCGGCGTCGTTGATTAGTCGTGGTAGCAAATATAGACCATTTTTTTTTATTTTAAAACATGCTTCAACAGTAGTTTCTGCAACAAGAGTGGATATCATGGCCATTATCGCACGAGAACGAAATTTGAGCACGAAACTTTTTGTTATATATAATCTGTGATCGATCGGTAGAACTTCTGTTTTCAACACGGTGGGCCAGGGTTTGATTCTAACCCATAACTTTTTTTTTATTATTTCGTGATACAGTCAATCTGTATACAACTCAACAATTGAAAATTCTCAAAACTCGACGTATTGCCTAACAAAACGTCAGGCAATACGTCTCGTATAATCGAGAATTTTCAGTTGTCTAGTTGTATAATGTACGACAATTAGTTTGACAGATTTGACAGATTTCATTATCATGCAGTTTTCTTACAAGTAGAATGGTTATAAAATATAATAGTTCAGTTGAACACAACGGCATACTTTTTCATTTTGTATTCTGTGCGTATATTAGCTAATTACTATATGTGGTTGTAGAAAAACGTATTTTTTTTGCAATATTAAAATTTTTATGTCTGACATTTCAAAGAGCTGAACTTTAGATATGTATGTTTAATTTCACTTATTTTTCATTTTTCTTTGTCAGTACTACGATTATCTACAAGATGTCAATTAATTAAAATGAACACAACTTTGGGAAGTTCCATTTACAATATAATTAATTAATTAATTATATAATAATAATGTAATATATATACAGGGTGATCAACTTATACTATGGAGTTTGATATCTCTGTTTTGATACGAAAAAAGTTTTAAATACAAATTATAGATACAGTCCAGCTCCGCATTTTAAAATTATTTCGTAATGTACCGGATATTTCATAAGGTCACAGAAGTTATGTTTTTTTACTGGAACACCCTAGATGTTATCTTGAATAATTTAGTAGTAGTCTAGTTTTGTTGCAACTCATCATGTTTTTGATACCTTTTATTTTGTATACAGGGTAATCCAAAACTCACGACCATGATACTCTCGTTTATTTCAAATGGAACACCCCCCCGTATCTAATATCATTTTCATAAACTTCTTACAAAATACTTTTACTTTTGTTAAGCATTCCCTATCACTAAATGTTACAGTCGTAGAATTTTTTCTATTTTCAATAATAAAACGATATAGGTGCAGTACCCAAAAATAACTAGATTATTTAAATAATGCAACAGCTAGGGGTGATGTATTATTTAAAAGAATAAATCAATTCCAGTTTACCTGAAAATGAATAAAACATGTAATATTTTTAAAATACAGAATTAGTCGAAAGCTAACACGTTTCAATTTTATTATATTTAGTTAATTATTGTCTATTTCTGATTTTTATAACTTGCAGTTGGGATACCGCATCACCTTTATTTTATTATAGCCTACTATCAGTTTTCCGTTGTAAACAGGATCGCGGTCGGTCGGGAACAAGAAACTATGAACAATACCCATTACCCACATTGTGAGGTCTTCGAAAACACACCAAAGCGGGTATCTTTTTTATTCGACCTACCTAATTGGTGTTCCTTTAAATCTCTTATTGCGTGGTTTTTGGTAAAAACAAAAATTCTCTATTGGTAATGGTTTCTGAGAAGCAATTTTTTTTGTGAAACGCTTATGCGCGTCGGCCGCAACCTTTTTCTGTCGTGCATCGTAGGTCTAAGTCATATTGAAAAACGGCGTCACAATCGCGAGTTAAAAAGCAAAAATTGTTTTTGCGATAAATCAAAATAATCGAAAAATATATTTTTATTCTGTTTTGCAATTGCTAATTTAACGAAACCCTCTGAATTTGCATCCGCAGGGTCATTCCCCACATAGTACATATTTTTTTAAAAGTATATCTTCAAGTGCACAGTCCGATGTTTTAGAAGCGTCTTTTCGACTCTCTGGTCCCTGTATAATAAATAAAAGTATCTGGGCCAACGCGTACATTATTCAAATATGCAAGACACTTATTCAATATTCAATAGTTACAAGTAACTACAGAAGCGGCACCACCGCGCTGTATCATATAATAAAATAACGTATTCAAAACTTTTAAATATTTGCACTTGTCCCATAAGGTAGGTTATAATCCGTGTAAAATAGTTCGCTGAATGAAGAGGTTAAAGAGGGCAGCACTTGCTGATCAACTACTTTGTCCCCACAATGTTTGCTCTCATCTCATCAATTAACACACATTTTGGCACAACCTATAACATCACTTTTGGGGTCAATGTATTAAAGTAGGTACCATTCGAAATAGCATAACGTGTAGAATGCGTTAAAGCTGCTTTTAACTTGTGGGGTCCCAAAAATGGCCACACAATTCAGGATGGCCACACTACTATAGTATGAATTATGCGCATGACCACATAGTGATTTCCAGACACACACACACACACACACACACACACACACACACACACACACACACACACACACACACACACACACACACACACACACACACACACACACACACACACACACACACACACACACACACACACACACACACACACACACACACACACACACACACACACACACACACACACACACACACACACACACACACACACACACACACACACACACACACACACACACACACACACACACACACACACACACACACACACACACACACACACACACACACACACACACACACACACACACACACACACACACACACACACACACACACACACACACACACACACACACACACACACAAACACACACACACACACACACACAAAACACACACACACACACACACACACACACACACACACACACACACACACACACACACACACACACACACACACACACACACACACACACACACACACACACACACACACACACACACACACACACACACACACACACACACACACACACACACACACACACACACACACACACACACACACACACACACACACACACACACACACACACACACACACACACACACACACACACACACACACACACACACACACACACACACACACACACACACACACACACACACACACACACACACACACACACACACACACACACACACACACACACACACACACACACACACACACACACACACACACACACACACACACACACACACACACACACACACACACACACACACACACACACACACACACACACACACACACACACACACACACACACACACACACACACACACACACACACACACACACACACACACACACACACACACACACACACACACACACACACACACACACACACACACACACACACACACACACACACACACACACACACACACACACACACACACACACACACACACACACACACACACACACACACACACACACACACACACACACACACACACACACACACACACACACACACACACACACACACACACACACACACACACACACACACACACACACACACACACACACACACACACACACACAAAAACTGTTAAACTATTTTTTTTGTCAGGCTCATCAGACTCTTTATGAATGAAAATATATGATCTAATATCTCAGATTTATTATAAAGCTGTATTTTATCAGTAGAAAAAAAGCGTCGGGCGCTCGATGTACGAGAAATATGGACAAATCGCCCCACGCTTTTTCACAATAATAGTAGTATTTTCCATTTATTATTAGACCAGGGTCAATAATTTTGAAAATGGTAGAAAGTAAAAAAAAATATAGTAGGATGAAACCCGTTAAAAAAAGACGAGAATATAACAAAAATTAAAGGAAAAATAATTTACGGGCAATCTGAGGTCGGGAAGTGGAGGGGGTGAGTTTTTAAGGGTAAAAAACGGTGTATCACGATTTCCGGCAAAACTACAAGTCCTATGGAAAAAAATTAAATAACAAGGTTGTAGGTAATAAAGAGACCTACAACTTTTGTGATTACACTTTTTTCACATAACCTCAAAATTTATGTGAAAAATTCAAATAATTAAGTTTTTGGTTTTTTATTTTTATCTTATGCAAAAAAAAAAATTTTTCCCGAAATTTGGTGAAAACTTACCTTTTTATGTTCTAAAGACACTGTAATTTTTTTGATTTGAAATATTTATTTTTTCACCTTATTTTGACTTAATATCGAAAAAACACTCTAATTTTCAATCGAAAATTTTTGCGTCAAAATATCAGCTTTTTAAAAAAAGTCAGGGAGTTTTTTGTTCGTTGAAATCTCTTCTTTTTGATAATGTAAAAAAATATATATACGTAACTATGGTAAATATTCTCAGAAAATGCAAAGAAAACAAAAAAACTCGAATCCGAATTTTTTTTTTAATCACTTTGTACAATTTTGAGCTATATAGTAAAATTGACACTTGAAAAACGTCAGATTCTATGTTACATTGATAAACAAAAAAATTACAAATCCATAAATCATAAAAATTGCAAGAAACATGCGAAAATAGTTGTTCTAAATATTAAAGATAGGATTTAAAGGGGGATTTCAATTAAAAAATGTGATTGCTGCAATTTTTTTTAGTCAAAAAGTTGATCTATTAAATTCAAATTACATTTATGTGATAGAAAATCTCATAATGTATGAATAGACATGTAAATCGTACTATTGAATTTAGATACTTTATACTGATTATTATTATTCATAATAATATTTTAAAATGCATTAATCTTCTTATTTATAAATCTTATCTTGAACCCTAATCACTTATCCATTACTTTTTGTCTCTTCGGTGGCATTTCTTCATCGTTAGATTCGACAAACCTTTCCGATTCTAGTAGATCTTCGAAATCTTCAAGACCATTACGGTATTCGTATCCAATATTATTTTTAGTCTGAATTGGTCCTTCATCCACAATTTCATGTGAATCACTAACTTCCTCGTAGATTTTTTCTTCCACATTGGTGCATTTTTCAAAACCATTACAATTTGTGCATAAATTTGTGCATTTTAAGCCATGTTTTCGGCAGCCACATTTTAAACTGTTACATCCAGTTTCACAGCTGCAGCAAACAGTTTTGAGCAATATTTCCGGAATTAACTCCTTCTCTGTAAATTTGGGCATAATCTCACGTTGATGTTGCTTCCAGCCCCAATTTGTTGCTGTCAGTTCGTTACCTAGCCAAGTTTGAAGTTGATAATATGCCCTGTAACAATGCTGCACCTTCTGTGGGTGGGAGATTTGCCAATATGAAAGATGATTTAATTTTTGCCAATTGATATTTTTGAAATCTTAATTTATTCAGTGTTATATTATCATTTTTACATTTACAAAGAGATTTGATTAAATGTAACCCATTTTTTTCGATATCTTTTTTGTTTGCATCTTTTTTATAAAAAATATTAGCCAAATTTGACACATTTTTATCGTCTAATAATGAATTTACAATACTCTTCTTTCCTTTTCCGGCAAATCCAGATGTTGTATCGCAACCAGAAAAACAATGCAGAAATGCAACGAGATTTTTGAAGGATTCATATTTGAAACTATTAGACGTGAAAAATAGATCTTTTACATTTCCATAAACTGGTTTGAGAAAATAAATCTCATGATTATTTGAAGTTAATTGATTCAAAAGGACCAAAAGATCAATATCTTGACCCACAACAATGACAGTTTTATTGGTATCTCTGGCAATTTCTATCGAAGTTTTAATAATGTCTGCATCAGTATCTTCTTCTGCTTGTTTACAGGAAAATCCTTGTGACTGTAATCTTTTCATTAACGCTGCTACGAAATAACAGGTAGGAAGACCTAGACCCGCCTAGCCCCTTCCTCACTTCTCTATGAAATACCTTTTGATGGGCTAAAATTATCACTAGGTAACTCAGGTATATAAGTTATCTTAAAATAGCAATAAATAGGCATCTATGCACATAATTTAAAGAATATTCTACAACTTTCTCAAAATATTGTAGATGCCTTATTAAATATTAACTTATTTGGTTGTTAATTATAGTAGTATATTTTGAATTGTATTTTTTTGTTTATCAATTTAACATAGAATCTAACGTTTTTCAAGTAATCAAAGTGTAAATTTTACTAAATAGCTCAAAATTGTACATAGGGGTTAAAAAAAAAAAAATTCGGATTCGAGTTTTTTTCTTTTCTTTGCATTTTCTGAGAACATTCATCATAGTAATGTATATATTTTTTGACATTATCGGAAAGAAGAGATTTCAACGAACAAAAAACACCCCGACTTTTTTTAAAAAGCTTATATTTTGACGCGAGAATTTTTGATTGAAAATTAGGGTGTTTTTTTGATATTAAGTCAAAATAAGGTGAAAAAATATATATTTCAAATCAAAAAAATGACAGTGTCTTTAGGACATAAAAAGGTAAGTTTTCACCAAATTTCGAGAAAAATTTTTTTTTTCCATAAGATAAAAATAAAAAACCAAAAACTTGATTATTTGAATTTTTCACATAAAGGACCACGCACTTTTCTTATGCAAACGGGAGTACCGTCAAAATGTCTGAATTTTTGATGTGTTAAATAACTTGATGTCCCCATCAAAAGTGTCTATGGGCCCAATCGTATCCTATTACTAGATTTTGAGATACAGGGTGTTGAAGTTAGAAATCCCTAATTCTTTAAAATGGACACCATAAATCACCCTTGAATATTTTTAGAAGTTTTTTGCTCATTCTGTGTAGTCAAAATACATACTTAACTACTATAATTAAAATATTGTACCTTACAGGGTGAATAATGATTCGGCAAATCTTTTTTGGTCAAAGTAGGTATTCCCACCAAACAAAAATAGATAAAATACCGAAAAAAAAAAAAAAATATCACCGTCAAAGTCTCTCAATATTTGATATCGTATAGTACCCGATGTACTTGTTCAAACTTCTTATTGGTAAAATTAGATCCTATGACTAGTTTTCCAAATATAACTTAATATGTACCAAATATATGAATTTTAAACAATAAATATATACTGACAAAATAGATATTTTCAAGAGAAATATCTTGTGTTAAACATTTTAATATACTGTTTTAGATTAAGAATATACCCCTTGTAATATTTTCAAAGAGACAAAAAATCGTACTTACAGGGTGATTGCGGTTGAATATGTAAAAGGAAAAATCAACAAAATGCTGAAATTGTTGGCAAAAAATAGAAAATAATTGCCTTTTAACTTGCGAGTTGTTTATTAAAAAAATCTTATTAGTTTACATACAGGGTCATACATTATTGCATTACAAAAAAAGTTCATTATACGGTAGGTATAAGTAGGATCTAGGGAAATGAATAATGATCGGATTAAATGTTTATTTTGACTGGAGCATTGCCTCTTTATATTGTATATTTATATCAGATTGGGATCTCCTTTCCGCGTAAAGTGTTAGTCCCTGTAGGAATAGTGCACTGCTTGTATAATAGGGCAGGTCAAAAATTACCAAAAAAACATTAATTTAGGCTAGTGTGAAAAAATTGTGTTTTATGTGGTTTACACCCTATATAAAAATTAGTGAAAAAATAAAATATTTAGCTGGGACCTTAGGGGTGAGAAATTAAAAAACTAAAAAAATTCAGCTTTGTGCAGCTCTTCGCTTGATTTAAAACTCAAGGGGTTTAGGGCAGCTACAAGATATTAAAACCGGTTTTGAATGTTAAATCAACCCAGAACTCACCACGAGGAGGTGGCCGCACTTCGAGTTTCTGAACCTAGAATAAATTCTAAAACGTAAAAAATTATTCTCTTCTCTAAACTCGTCTATTTCTAAAACATTATTTTCCTCTCTTTGCAGTTTATCTTGAATATATGATGGACTTAAATAAATATGGTAAGAACCTACCAAGTCTTTTAGGAAATTAATCTCTACGCGAGGAAATTCAGGAATATGCATGTGGTTCAATCTTCGCCACCGACCATTTCTGGTAGTCAGATTTTGGGCTTCGACTCGCGCTTGTATAATATTTACGTCATCTAGTTGGTTTAAAATTTCAACTGCTATGTCCAGTTTATAAGAGGATGAAACTTATTTAACAACGCACCTGCAATCTGATAAAAACCACTCAAATTTACTGCATGATGCGTGGATATGCGGCCTTTAAAAATTTAAAAATGGATATAAAATGTCCATTTCTGGCTTCTACAACCCAACGAGTTTTAGTTATTAGACTCGCTCTATTAGCTTCACTTGTTGATAATTGCCGTTGGTTTTGATGAAGCAAAGGTGGCATATAAGTAATTAACCCAAGTTACTATATCTCCTTCTGTAATCCAGTTTCTAAATTCATTATTATCATTAACCAATTGTTGCCGTAAGATTGCTGCATCATTATTAGATGCATCAGAAAAATAGGGACCATTGATTGATAAAATATATCCGTCAAGAGCTAATGTAATTTCTGCCTTAACTAAATGTTCCTTCTTAAATTAGCAATAGGACTGACGTAATATTCTAAAGTTACTACTTTTTTCAATTGAGTTATATGTACAATCGTCATAAAATATGGCCTTTGGAATATTTGCTATAGGCTTATTATATGAACGAAATATTTAAATTCTTCTAATTAAAAGTATTTATGTCTTCCCAATTTTTAAATTATTATTAGCATTAGCACCCGCTCTTAAACTAGACAAAAATTACTGAATATTAATTGGGAAGAATGGTCTATAAACAAAACGCAAACCAGCATGTAAATTAATCATTAGTAAACCCGAATGATTTAGATGAATGTCACAAATCTTCAGATATTCGGGTACATAAATATTTGAGACTAAAAAAATATTTGCTCTGCATACTGCCGATAGTTTTCTTACATTTACTTGTGCGTTACAAATTATACAACCACGAACTGAGTGGGGTGTTAAAACATTAAGTCTTAGGCAATTTGGATCATTTTCAATATTTCTAAGTTCCTGTGTAATTGCGTGATAACAGTTTAAACATAATCTTACTTCTTGTAGATTATCGACTGCAGGATGTCCGGCAGCTTGTCTTTTAAAATTAGCAATGTTAAGCACATCTATATTATTGTCCTCGTCTAAACGAATAGTGAGTCGAAGTTGAAAGTGTCTATTGCAAACATAACAGCTAATCCTATTTGCAAACGCCATATTTGCAACAATATTTATTTAAAACACTAATACAGAATGGTCTAATGCTCGCTTAAAGTAATACAAACGTCATTTATTATAAAAGTCAACAATATGTTCAATTATTCGGAAAATATTTAATCATAGCCTTCTAGATCAATATATATAAATCAAGTGTAAGCATGTTTATAATATATATTCTATAAGGTTGTTGGCATATTCACCACTATTTAGAATTTACTAATAAAATCTATCAATCGTCTAAAACTCATGGGTTACAAAATATACAGGATAATCAATTTTTGTGAAAATCTTCGGAAAGGAGATCCCAATCTGATATAAATATACAATATAAAGAGGTAATGCTCCAGTCAAAATAAACATTTAATCCGATCATTATTCATTTCCCTAGATCCTACTTATACCAACCGTATAATGAACTTTCTTTTTAATGCAATAATGTATGACCCTGTATGTAAACTAATAAGATTTTTTTAATAAACAACTCTTAAGTTAAAAGGCAATTATTTTCTATTTTTTGCCAACAATTTCAGCATTTTGTTGATTTTTTCCTTTTATATATTCAACCGCAATCACCCTGTAAGTACGATTTTTTTTGTCTCTTTGAAAATAGTACAAGGGGTATATTCTTAATATAAAACAGTATATCAAAATATTTAATATAAGATACTTATCTTGAAAATATCTATTTTGTCAGTATATATTTATTGTTTAAAATTCATATATTTGGTACATATTAAGTTATATTTGGAAAACTAGTCATAGGATCTAATTTTACTAATAAAAATTTTGAACGAGTACATCGAGTACTATACAATATCAAATATTAAGAGACTTTGACGGTGATATATTTTTTTTTTTTCGGTATTTTAGCTATTTTTGTTTGGTGGGAATACCTACTTTGACCAAAAAAGATTTGCCGAATCATTAATCACCCTGTAAGGTACAATATTTTAAATATAGTAGTTAAGTATGTATTTTGACTACACAGAATGAGCAAAAAACTTCCAAAAATATTTAAGGGTGATTTATGGTGTCCATTTTAAAGAACTAGGGATTTCTAACTTCAACACCCTGTATCTCAAAATCTAGTAAAAGGATACGATTGGGCCCATAGACACTTTTGATGGGGACATCAAGTTATTTAACATATCAAAAATTCAGACATTTTGACGGTACTCCCGTTTGCATAAGAAAAGTGCGTGGTCCTTTAGAGGTTATGTGAAAAAAGTGTAATAACAAAAGTTGTAGGTCTCTTTATTACCTACAACTTTGTTATTTATTTTGTTTTCATAGGACTTGTAGTTTTGCCGGAAATCGAGATACACCGTTTTTTACCCTTAAAAACTCACCCCCTTCCACTTCCTGACCTCAGATCGCCCGTTATTTATTTTTTCTTTCATTTTTATTATATTCTCGTCCTTTTTTAATGTGTTTCATCCTACTATTATTTTTTTTTGGTTTCAAAAATTATCGACCTTGGTCTATATTGTTTTAAGCTTATTTGAAAAATTATTTTTAACTTTTTAGTTTTATATGCTCTAAAAGCGTGTTTTTTAGTTTTCTTTAAACTATATTTATTTTAAATGAATATACTTAAATTAATATTTATCGATTATATTTTTTTTGACGTGGACATTTTAACATGCTTTTTTACAAAAAAACAGCACGAAAAAGGTAACTAATACTGACGCATGCGCCCAAAAAAAATTCTGATGAAAAGGCCTATGCGTAATTGCCTACTAAAATCTAGATGGCATTACAAGGTCGATTTAAAAAATGTTCACAAATGCGACCGAAGGGATTATATACATAAAACGGATTTGATTTCGTCAAATGAAACGAAAAATGACAATGTAGATATATGTAACCAAGAAGTCCAAATGGGTTAAAAACATTGCTAACATAAAGAGTTATAATACATGTCTCATGATGGAAAAATTAAAACTAAAGAAAATTAATATACAGGGTGTATCAACGATGCGTGGGTGAACGATAGCTGCTTCCCTATATGAGATAGGAAAAAATACTTCAAATAAAAGTTGTAGAGGGCATTGAAAGCTACATTCCAAAAATAACTACCAATATACAGGGTGTCCGATAAATGTATGAGTTATCGAACTAATGTTTTTTTAAAGGAAACACCCTATATATTTTTACTCGATTAAATTTCTTTAGAAGAGTGTTTCTCAAAACTATAGGGTTGTATGGGTTTACACTGGATGGTTATGAATTTATGGTGGGATTTAGGTAACAAAATGGGTTTATTCAACATCAAATATCTCTAAATCAATAATTTGGAATAAATTTTTTTTTTGCCGAATATTCTCGAAAATAGTGTATTTTCATTTTCTATTCATAATTTTACCGAATGGCGCTTTTCCCATACAGGGGCAACCAAAACTCGGGACTACTTTTTTCTCAGTTTTTTCAAATGGAACACCCTGTAAATGAGGCCATACCAGGATAGCCCATACCATGAGCTTTCAGAAAATGTAGGGTTTGCCTACTTGATTTTTATCGGAAATGTATCTAATTATTAAGGAAAGTATAAAAAAGTTATAAAAGCAATAACTATTTATTTATTTCATTCGAAAAAGCATAAATTCACATCAAATGTTCGAATAATCTCTCATTTTGAGCTATGCACAAATTAAGTCTATCTACATTTGCTCTTCTAACTTCAATTAAAGTTGATTTTGTAATAGAGTGAAAAACTTCTCTAATTCTATTCTTCATGTCTTCTGGTGTCGTTGGTTTTTCGCGGTAGACCTCTCCTTTAACATATCCCCAGAGATATAAATCTAGAGGCGTGAGGTCTGGAGACCCTGCTGGCTACTGAATGGGTCCGTTTCTTCCTATCCATTTATTACTGCGCCATCTGTTTAAAAACCATCTTACCTAATTTTGATTGTGGGGAGGCGCGCCGTCATGTTGGTAATATAACCTGAGTCTGGTGTCAATAGGTATATCTTCCAACAAAATTGGTAAATGATCTCGGAGAAAATCTCTGTAAATTTCCCCATTCAGTGGACCATCAAAGAAATGTGGTCCTATGACCTGATCCCCAATCATGCCCCCCCAAACTTTTATCGACCATCTATTTTGGTAATCAATTTCTCTGACCCAATGTGGATTCTCTGTTGAGTAGTAGTGGCAATTGTGTCTATTTACTATTCCATTACTTTTAAATGTTGACTCGTCACTAAACAAAATGTATTTTAGAAAATTTGGTTCCTCGCGAATAAAATTCAATATATTTTCGCAATAGCGAACTCTGGTGTCATAATCCCTTTCATAAAGTTCTTGATGTAATTCAATTAGGTATGGATGAAGTTTATTTTTTATCAATATTCTGTTCACGGAAGTTTGACTTATATCCAGCTCTCTTGCAATTTTCCTCGTACTAACATGAGGATTCTCTACTGTTGAAAGGATCACCGTTAATTCATTTTCTTCATTTGTTGCAATTTTGTGTACTACTTGCCTTTTCTCGTGCTTGACACTGCCTGTTTCGTCAAATCTTTCTTTAACCCTCCGAAAAGTATCTGGTCGTATAGACCTTGAATCAGGGTATCGAACTGCATACATTCTACTGGCTAATAAACAATTTCTATCACACTCACCCAAAATGTAGACCATATTTATCATTTCTTCGGTGGATAATTTCATTTTGAAGCGAAAAATTATTAAATTTCAACTATAAATTATTCTCCTCCTCGATAATTAAATGTCAAGTTCCTATAACGTTCAAATGTTTCAAGGTTGATTTGATTTTTCGCTGTATTACAAGATCAACTTTAATGAAAGTTCGAAGAGCAATTGTAGATATGATTAATTCGGGCATAGCTTAAAATGTGAGATTGTTTAAACATTTGCTGTGAATATACGCTTTTTTAAATAATTGTTCGTTTATAATAAATAAATAGTTATTGCTTTCATAACTTTTTTATACTTTCCTTAAGAATTAGATACATTTCCAATAAAAATCAAGTAGGCAAACCCTACATTTTCTGAAAGCTCATGGTATGGGCTATCCTGGTATGGCCTCATTTACAGGGTGTTCCATTTGAAAAAACTGAGAAAAAAGTGGTCCCGAGTTTTGGTTGCCCCTATATGGGAAAAGCGCCATTCGGTAAAATTATGAATAGGAAATGAAAATGCACTATTTTCGAGAATATTCGGCAAAAAAAAAAATTTATTCCAAATTATTGATTTAGAGATATTTGATGTTGAATAAACCCATTTTGTTACCTAAATCCCACCATAAATTCCTAACCACCCAGTATAAACCCATACAACCCTATATTTTTGAGAAACACTCTTCCAAAGAAATTTAATCGAGTAAAAATATATAGGGTGTTTCCTTTAAAAAAACATTACTTCGATAACTCATACATTTAATGGACACCCTGTATATTGGTAGTTATTTTTGGAACGTAGCTTTCAATGCTCTCTACAACTTTTATTTGAAGCATTTTTTCCTATCTCATATAGGGAAGCAGCTATCGTTCACCCACGCATCGTTGATACACCCTGTATTTGCCAAGAGCTATTTATTAAATTGGTATACATTTCGTTTTTCATGAATCAGCCAGTATAAAGCTTAATAAAAAACTTATTGATAAGATAAAGTTTACGTGTTTATTCATAGGTTAGCAGTGTATTATTCTGTATTTTCTAGAAAATAATCTTTTTGTATTTGTAATTGCAACAATTTTAAGATATATTTAATACGTCAATGCCTACTAAACTAACCTCTGATAGCATTTGACCTATTTCTCCATATACCTATATTTTTTCGGTTTTATCAGTTCCTAAATTTATATCAATGATTAATAATTCGCGTGAATAAGTTTGTGCAAATCATTCTAGTTTCTTACGTTTCTATAAATGGATACTATTAATAAAAACTGATCTGATAACCTTAAAAAGAAAATTACATACAAAAAATAATCAATTTTCCATAATCACTTTATTTTTAGAAAACTTATTTTTAGATTTGTTTATTCAATTTTTTATTAATGTAGTTACACCATTTATATGTTATTTATTCTATTCACAAATATGGAAACATTTACCGCTTATTATAGAAACTGCAGACACAGTTGAATGGTAAGTACGCACGCACGCACGTACGCTCGTACGAACGCACGCACGTTTTCATAAAGTATGGCACATTAAATTTAACTTTTAAAGTTTAGAGTGAGGCAGTTTCAAACTTGTCGGAAGCTATCAATAAATATTTATCCAACTTTCAAGGAAACTTGCATTTATATCTGTAAGCTTGCAATACATTCTGAGCGGCTGTATTTTGCTACGTGTTTTTTGAAAAAAGCCTAAATAAGACTATTTCAAACGTACATAATTTTATTCGATATTTTTCTGCAACAAGAAACCTAATAAAAGTATATTAATAGAAATTACCCAACAGACAATAAATTGCCGGGGTATTTCTGGCCTTTTGCTGTAATTAAAAGGAAAATGAATGGAAGATAAAAGCCTACTTTTGGCCTTTCGTTAGTGGCCCAGTATTATGTTGGTTGATGATGGCCTTATGAAGGGTAAATAACTGTATTGGGTAAAAGCATAATAAATGTCAAAAAGCTTTTAACTGCCGCTTACCCAACCCCAACAATCTAGGAGGGCTCCGTCCCTCGTTTATAGATGGAGACACCGTTTTTAGTTACATACTCAACGAATGGACATGGACTATGCGGATCAGTCTCGGATTGCTGGTATTCACTATTCAGTATTCATTGTAATTTCTTACTTTTACATGTTAATTTGAAATATTTAATGATGAATCTTTTTGTAGAAGACATTTTTTCTCTATTATATAGCTGAATTAAATAAATTGTCTACAATATTCTATATTGGAGTGCCTTTGGTTTTTGTATATAATTTATTGTTCAAACGGTATTACTGGTCAAAAAGTAGTCAGTATTAATATGGTAAAAAGCCTGCAATTTAACATCAATAGGCCATTAATCTCAATATATTTATTTCTAGATATTAAACGGAAGATTGAGACCTATTTACTGGATTTGATAGCTAAATGACTTCGGCTCGACTGTCGACCGTAGTGCCCTATATAAGCCGGCCTTTTAATTATAAAAGTTAAATGGCCATCATTACAGTTGGGGGGTAATAGTTATTGGGCTTTTATTTTCCAACATAAAATGTTTGTTCAGTAGCGATGGTCAATAGATATAATTTGATGAATTAAGGAAGAAATCAAAGTAAAAGTAAATGAAAAATATAAAGGGAAGTGAAATAACTAAATTAAAACAATACCTTAGTTTTAAAAGCAGGAAAACCATTTATTTTTTAAGTATGCAATGGTTAAAATTATGCATCATTACCGAGATTATTATTCAAGGTTAGAGTTATTTTAAATTATTTTACATACTATTGACATATTATTTATACAAAAAAAATCTACTTCGTAAACAAAGAGACAAATGTTCGCGCCTGCAATATGGAGAATTAGAGGGGAAAAATGGAGAAAATAAAGAAAATAAAGGAAGACATAGAAAATTACAATGGTTTCCAAATAAATAGAACAAAGTCGTGTCAATTACACCATTTATAACTCAAAAACGGCTAGACCGATTTTAATGATCTCTTATTTATTGGATTTGTCTCCATCTTGAATAGCAGAATATTAAAGTATCGGAAAAATTAACGGAAAAAAATTACACAGAAATTTTATTAAAAAAAAAAGGTTTGGAATTTCGCCATCTTCCGTAATTGATAGCGCACGTTACGCACGCCTATAGCTTTTCTAGAAAGAAATTAAAATATATAGAAAATACTTGAATAGAAGTGTAAAAAATATTATCATTCTAGATGATTTGGTCAATCAGTCATTCGTACCACAGGATTGAAAATACAGAATATATAAAAAACTCTCGAAACATTTCAGTGCCACTCCTGTCAGTACATAAGCTGTTAGTCACGAAAAGTGTAAATTTCTCTTGTTTCTGTTATCTATGATTTGTTTTGAAAAAAGTATATAAGAGTTACCGGTCAAGTTGTTTGTTTTGTGCTAGTGTTATTAATAAATTTTATTGTGCAAGTATTTTTATTATTAGCAATGCTGCAACCCAGAAGATCTAATCTTTTCCAACAAACCGTAATGCAATTCGGCTTCGGAACATTACGAATCAATTTAATGAAGAAGAACGAGAAATCGCTCGACGTCGCGCTAGTATGGCCCGATTTCGTGCTTCTCAAACACAAGAGCAAAGAGAGGCAGTCCGTGAAACGGCTCGGTTGGCAATGAGAAATCGTCGAGCTTATCGCACCGATCAACAAGGAGATAATCTTCGACCCGCAAGAAGAAATCCTTCAAGTGTTGATTTAAATCGAGCTGCGTTTCTATACGATTGTCCAATTGATTACAGCTCGCATCCTGTGATTCGCACACGTCCAATAGACGTTTTTTACGAGCATTGTAAAGCATTGATATTTGCTGGAGAAACGCCTTAATGGAAAAGTAAAATTAATATTATTTGCTCCACCACCTGAAACATTGGATTCATTGCTTTGTGGCAAAGCACTAGAATCACGACATTTTCTAGCAAACACTGTGACAGGCTTCTGGTTTTACCTACAGTGAATTAGGAAGTCTGTATGGAGCTAAGATAGTAAATTTAGAGTAAAGGCTGCGAGGGCGCTAGTTTTGGTGACACATATTGTTCTAGGACCCTGTAGTATACCAGAATGTACTCAAGATAAACTGAGTGGAGTTAAAAATATTTCCAGGTGGTCACTGCTAACTAGGTAACCACTAAACTAGAATTTAAAAAAAGCACTTATCTCCTTTACACCTCGTACCCTACGGTATCCTTCAGGTGGTCACTGCTAACGAGGTATCCACTAAATTAAGATTAAAGACACTTATCTTCCTTGTACCTCGTACCCTACGGTAGCCTAATATAAAACGGTTTAAGAGCCGATAATAAAAGAAACACAGGGATAAATATAAAAATATATTTACAAAAAAAAATAACACCTCGGGCGCGGTATTGGCACATACAGAAAACAAATTTTTTAATAGACCAACATTTTATTAAATAAAACGATTAAATAATACAGGTAAATTACTAGGTTGTCTGGCTTTTCAAAAAGAACTTTATAGTCTTGTTAATAAAACAAAGAATAATCAACTCTCTCGCTCTCAATTCTATAACCATCATTTCTCCTTTGAAGACCTAGGCAAAAGTGCCCGGTTTATTCATATATAAACTCTTGGCTTCTTGCCGAAAATTGCCCCTGCTAATCCATTTTCAGATTTAGAGTTGTCCGTGTACAATGCACAGTCTGGGAGAAGGTAATATCCCCTTGGACCATTCACTGCTCTCTGGAATAGGGATGCTGTTTGATTTTTCTATGTACTGTCGGGGACTAAGCGAGTATGAGACCATGCCAAGATTGTGGTGATTACAAATTTCACTAAATAGTCCCATTTTTTCCATCGCAGATCTTCCTCGCATTGACTCCCCACCATCAGGAGTATGTAGGAGATCATCCTGGTTTCTATTGCAAGGAGAATGTAAAATGAGGTTAGGTCCAACATAATCTACATGGCTCTCATCAGCATTGTGGACTCATGGAGGCAGGATATTGAAGGAGATGCTATTTTCATTTAAATATGTATTCTAAAAATGACATCGGTGGGCGGTGTTAAGTAGACGTTAGTAAAGTATCAATATAGTGCCATTTGACTTACAGGTGAGGAAAACCCGGAAAATTTCACCCACCATCATATACACAGAAACTTTCTCTTAAGTCCAGGCCCCGTCCACCAACGTCGAAGTTTGGGCGCACTAGGTATCCGAAAGGTGTTCGACGATGCCACATTTGAATTCAGCGACCCAAAAACCCCCGGGCGCCGAGTTTCTCTCCTTCCCGCGTGAATTTTGGGAGAGTCCCATGAAGATGATGTTCAGGGACAGGTTCCGGTGCACCAGGTATTGGATTGGTCGTTTTCGACGGGAAATTCGGATTTAGCGCCCCCCAAAAAAAAAACCACAACGATTTTCGGTTGTGTGAGGAAAACCTTCGGAGATGAGGTCCGTGTCTAGGTTCCGGTGCACCAGGTGTTCAGAGGATTGTTTTCGACATGAAATATGGATTAAGCGCCCAAAAACGCCCCTACAATGATTTTCGAGTTGTTTTTGGCGATCTTGTCAGCAAAATTGTCAGGGATGACGTCCACGTCCAAGTTCGGGCGCACTAGGTATCAGGAGGGTGTTCGCCGATGCTACATTCGAATTCAGCGCCCCAAAAAAAACACCATAACGATTTTTGGTTCGTCTTTTTTGATTGTGTGAGGAAAACTTACGGAAATGAGGTCCGCGTCCAGGTTCTAATGCACCTGGTGTTCAGGGGGTCGTTTTCAACGTGAAATTTGAATTCAGAGCCACAAGAAACGCCCCCATAATGGTTTTCGGGTTGTTTTGGGGGATCTTGTCAGGAACATTCTCGGGGATGACGTCCCACGTCCAGCTTCCGGCAAACCCGATGCCATATTTGAATTCAACGATCCAAAAAACTCCCGGCCGCCGAGTTTCTCTCCTCCCACGCGTGAATTTCGGAAGAGTCTCACGGAGATGACGTTCATTGACGCTCCTGAGCTCCAGGTCAACTGTGGGTCAATTTAAACATGATAATCTTGATCAGCGACCTAAAAAACCCCCGGAAACTCGATTTGGGCCAGTTTTGACTCTTATTTACAAAATTCTTTATTCTTCCAAAATACGTCTCAAAAAATGCATTTTTTGAATGAATTTTTGGCTGCAGCACTGCAATTTCCGGTTTTTATAAGAAGAAAGTAGGGACATTTTTTCTAAAAAATGTTTGGAAGCGAATGCAAAAAACCGCATTCCGATCAGTCTCAGTCTAAAAAATTCCAAATTTTTTGCCTTTTTAGTGCTTATAACGGGAATATTTACTATTACTCAAAGATCGGTGTTAGTTGGTAACTTCCTAAATTTTGTATATTATTATTTAGAATTTAGAAAACCGTTACAACAAAAGGTTATAGTGTTCTGCTAGAGCTTAGAGAAGAATACTACTTCGGCTAGCTGTCGGAACAAAAGGTGTAGGTGATTAAATAGTTAGTAATACTGATTATCTTTAAAATTTAAGTAAATAAAATGCAATAGTCGATATTATGGCATTTACTATTTTTGAAAAATACGTGTTCTTATAAAATTTCACTATTGAATTGTCTAAAAGGTAGATAGGTATACATTTACCTAGAGCACTTTTAAAACTAATCTACCTAAATCAGAGACTCCCAACAATAGGATTTCTATGGTTTTACTACCGATATATGATACAAAATGACAAGGAAAATACTTAAGTTAAAGAGGAATTCTCTGAATTCAAAATTATTAGAGTAAAAGGAACAATTAATATTACCCCGTGATCACTAAGGCTTACAGCAGGTTAAGCTTAAGCCCAATTAATACAGTTACAGAATTATTCTTATAAATAAAAGTTAAATGATAAATCAGAACATAAATTACTAGTATCACTTATAAAATATCACATATAACATATTCTATAAAAAAAATATCCATGCCACATACAAGTTCGCTTATGTGGTCGTCACATGTTTATTGACACACTGTATTTTGAAACTGTTTTTTTTTTTTATTGTAAATTTATTGGTGTAAATAAACATTATATTATTATTATTATTATTATTATTACTAAAGTTATAAGACTGAAGGTCTTTCATACCTTGGTTTGCAGATTTTCAGATAACTGATTTCTGGTAGAAATCCATTAAGCGATGGAACTCTCCACCACCAAATGAACAAAACTGGACTAAGTAATCACAGCGCATCACCCAGTTGCGTCTGGAATTTCCAGAACACGGGAACAGCGGCTGCGGACGGAATCCAATGGGGTCTTTGACAAAAACCCTCTGGAGGTCTGATACAGGCAGTCAGTGGTGCGGGCCGTTAGCAGGCTTCGCTCACCGCGGTCCTAATAATCCCAAAAATAATGGTTTAGGGTACGTACCGCTGCGCGACACAGCAACGTGTTTAATAATCCGATCACTATCGGCGACAAACGTCTTGGTTTTACCCACGTGCTTCGCGACGACCCTCGACTCACAAGGCCAAACTAACAGTCAACCACGTACCCCCGGTAACTTTCCCAACGAAAAGACGAAAAATTATAATCCTCGAATCTCATGGCTACGGCGTATTTAACCCCTTTTCCAAAAGTCAAGATGGCTTCACCAAGGAGGATATGGCCATACATATTTTGGAAATCACACTTCCGGTGATCGCCACAAGTTACCAGAAAACTTATCTAAAGTAATCTAATTCGACGCCAAATGTATTTATACATCATAATGAGATATTATTCCTAACTAGAGTTAAGTATTAAACCTAATTTTCCTAGAAATGCACCTTAATATAACATGACGTCATGGACAATCAATTATTGATTTCAAATAGCACAACACCAAATATCCCCTTAACCCGGCAACGGTCAGGTAACCAAAAGTTTCAAGATCGGTCAGGTGGGGTCTAATAGACCCCATTTTTTCTAAATGATTTTGGGGCCAAATTTAATTTTTAGATACTTTTTGACAAAGTAGCTTAATTTTTAAATCGTGTTAATAAAAACTATATCAATCATAGCTGAAATGTTGTTTATTAAAAAAATTATAATAATTTTACAGTAAGACCTGCTTTTTTAAGCTTTTTTGAAGTGGATTTCCTTTTTTATTTAGAATTTGTAAAATGAATGCTAAAAAACTATTTTGGTTATTTTTTAGCTTAATAAAACCCTGAATAATCCAGAAAAAAATATCACAAATAACTATGTTAATAATAAATACAAAATTTTATTAACTGATTTTTAGGAAAATATGTTATTTTTCTTATAAAAACTAAAATAAATCCAATGCATTATATATACAATAAATGTGCTGAAACAAACACTTAAAGAAAAAATAAATTATGAAAAAACTAAATTGCAACTTAAACATTATACAGCAAAAAATAATTGATTTATTCGGAAACAGACGGTGGATTGGCACAAGCTTCGCACTGCATAAATACATGTTCTAAACAAATTGGAACCTCGCATGAACGGCACGAATATTTTGTTTTTCTGTCTCTTTCGAGGACAAAAACTGCAATGACCACGAGCTATAACTTGTTTTTTCTTAGGTGGTTCTTCCAATTTTTCGCCAAAAAAGTATTGATTTTTTCGCGCAAAATACGTGGGATTCTAGGATTGTCTTTTCGAACTTGTGCTTGCCCGCGTACTAATGCTAGTCCCAAATTTTTCAAATAGTCTCGTCTTTTCAATTATAGTCACCAGTATTGAACTTATAAACAACTTGCGAGTTAATACCTGCGGTATTCAGTAGACAAAACATAATTGTAAGAGGCCATCTTCTACTGTTGCGAGCTACGTTGTAGGATGCTGATAATTCATCTGTTACATCGACACATGTCTTGGTTGAATTGTAAAAGGTTATAATTTCTGGAAGTTTCTTGTCGCCGGAATCTCTATCGATTGAGTTATCATGATGGAGCGATGAAAGAAGTAAGACGTTTTTGCCCTTCTTAGGAATATATGACACGATCGATATGTTTTTTTGAAAACCAAATAGGCTTGATTGTTCAGATCTGTTACGAGTTAAAAGTAGCTGAGGAGGAATTTGTCTCTTGTTTTTTCTAAGGGTACCGACTGAAGTAAATTTGTGTCTTTCGAAGAGTTCCTGTACGAGTTCACAACTAGTATACCAATTATCAAAGGTGACATTTCGATTAGTGCCTGAAATTGGTGCAATCATTCGAAGAGCTATGTCTTTTGATGAATTACTCAGCTGGTACGGGCCATCGGGCTGTTTTCCTGTGTATACTTCCATGTTTAACGTATAGAAAGTTTTACAGTCAACCAAACTTTGTATCTTGATGCCGTACTTTGCGGGCTTGTTTGGGATGTATTGACGGAATGAGCATCTGCCTCTAAACGACTCCAGCTTTTCATCTAGGGTTACATACTCACTGGGGGTATAAGCAGATTGACAATTATTGACAAACTTGTCGAATACTGCTCTTATAGGGGCAAGCTTGTCTACTGATCGTCTAATTGGCCTATTTTCAATATTATCAAACCTCAGACAGGTCAGCAAAAACATGAAACTTTTGGAAGACGTGGTTGCTGAAAATACATCCATGCCTGTGCCATCAGTTTTCCAAAAGTCTTCCAGATTTCTGTGATTAGCTTTAAACACACCCGCAAGATAAAGCAAACCGAAAACAGCTTTAATTTCCACTTCATTTGTATCATTACAGAATTTGTCTTTGTAATTTGTAGCTTTTTCTCTGATTTTGATTGTAGTATATTTTGCAATATCTGAGATTATTTGGTTATCAATAAATAACGACAAACAATCAAGTGGGTTTTTATAGTATTGTGCATTTCGCTTGACACCCGGTAAATGGCTTATAATATTTTTAGCCCTGGTTCGAACCCTACTATTAGTACAATCTTTTAACCATTTAGTGCCATTCTTTCCTTTGAAATATTTACTTCTCTGCGCTTCATTATTACCTTGTTCTTTTTCAGTTTCCCTATAATTTTCTTCCAGTTACACTTCCTCTTCATTTGTCTGTTCTCCCTCCTCAGTTTCTAAGTCTCCACTACTTTCTTGATCTTGAACTCGTTCATTCTCATGATCAGTTGCGTAGTCACTTCCATTTTCTGAATCAATATAATCTTCTTGTTCTTCATCTTTATCTAGCTCTGTCCAAAGTTGTAAGAGACGTTCTTGTTCACTTTCGTAGGTGCTACGAGCCATAATTCTAAAAAAATGTCAATATTATATTAAAAATATTATTGAAATTCACTTAAATTACTTACTAGAAAATTGCTATACAATTGTCACGTAAGCGGTCAGGTGGGGTTTATTAGACCCCAGACCAGTTTATAACGATGTTAACTCTACGGATGCACAATAACAACTGAAATGCGTTTCGAATTAGGTAGAGGGATATGTGGGCGGAGGCTACTGAGAGGCGTGACCGTGCAAACGTTATAATATGAAAGTATAGGCGCAGGTCATCTACATTGGGTCTACAGGACCCCACCCGACCGTTGCCGGGTAAATGTTATCTGTCAAATTCGTACCACGGAACAAGAATTGGCTATCGGACCGTACAAATTAGACGACAGTTATTTCCTAGAGAGAAGAAGATAACTCGAATCTCGATAATTAATAATGTCAAAACATTGTTGAAATAAAATGTAAACAAACGTGAAATACAACTAGTAATATAAAAGGGATGAAAACTAAGTGAAATAACTACCACATAATCTCAGGTCATTATGCTACACGTTTTCTTCTCATAAAACCATCAGGATCTTTAAAAAAAAAAAAGGTAAGACAACAAGTGCAATGCATTGAATCATATTAAAAGTTTTATTCAAAACAAAGCAATGCCTTTTTAAAATGCTGTGTATTAAGGATATGTTTTAAATGCCTGTATCCTTTAAATTACCAAAGGTTCTTATTCAAGACAAATCAATATTTGATTAAAAGTTAATATTCTTTTTACTAAGAATGTGTTTTAAATGCCATACTTATTTAATTATTTTGAAACTAAAATCAACATGTAACATGCTTCATTGCCTCGACTATATATTTAATAATAATCTGCAAAATGGCTAGTAAAATTGAGTAATTTTTACAGCTTTCATCATGGATATTTTTTGGACATCCATTGGACTTCTGAATGGATATATTCATCGGAATAACGGAAAATTAATGTCCAATGGACATCCATATGAAGTTCATGCACATCCAGGACATTATTTGGAGAAAATTAGGACGTTCAATTGACGTCGTGTCTCGGTGTCTGGGTATCTACAAATATTTACCCGACCCGGTATTTTTTAAATTTTTATGGTTCACATTATCAGTTATAAGTAAAAGTTTAAAAAATACCACACGAAAAATATTTATGAAAAAGACCTATGACTTTTAAATATTACCCTAAACCGAGTCAAGTATTTTTTTATTGACAACGTAAAAACAATGGATCAAGACTCGATACGTATGACCTATCGTAATAAAAAATGTCTACTTAGTATTTAAAAGGTAGTAAACAACTTACACAATATAGGAAATTCGTTTATAGATTCTGTGTAACGTGTTCTTACTATGTGTATAAGTTTTATTACATGTTACGTAGGTAGTGATTGAAATAGCTACTGCATTGCCGTGTTGCTAGTTTTTAACGTTATTATTCGAATAAATTAGAAAATGCCAGTATTTGTATTTGCTCAAATTTTTACCATATACCTACATCAAACAATAAAATTTCTAACTAGTTCTTGACCTTGGAAATATTGCAAATTTAAATTTAGTGTTGTTTTAAACTCGCCGATTTTACGAAGTTTGAAAGTGTTTGTAATAATTAAAATTTTCAATATAAGTCTTTATTTACTGAAACTATGGTAAATTGCGGCGATTGTAAGGTTTTAACTGAGGGTCAAAAGGGTCGAAGATGAAGAAATAAATAAATTTTGGTCAGTATTTATAGTCAAATAGCACCATTGTAGAGAGTGACTCACATTTTTAACATAGACCTTTGCGGGTCTAAGGGGATAGGAAATCGAGTTATAGACGTGCGGTTATTAATAAAAATGATCTTCCGCATTTTAGAACGAATTGGTTGTCACCAGGGGCGGTTTCCCCATTGGTTCATTTGTGCAGTGAACACCCAGTTCAATTTCATAAAGACACATTATTTTAAAATTACATAAATAACATAAAAATATAAATTTAATTTTAATATTTTTATTTTCATACGTGTTAACTTATATTTTTTTGGCCATCATTGCTTTCTGGCTGATCGCGTCTCTGTGGCACAATATACCTAAGTATACCGTGTCTGTGGCGCATCATGGTGAGTGAGCCTAACACGATTGAGACGATTTGGCGAATACATAGAGCTAAAAAGAGAAGACAACACGCCAACAGATCCTTCAAACTGTCAAAGAACAGATTAATTGGCCGCTCACAAACAAGGTTGCCAAACCAGTGTTGTTAGTCTAGTACAATTTACAATTGAAGACACAAGTGGATGAAGGACCTATGTAGCAAAATAATTTTTACAAGATATTTCGTGTTAAAGTTTATTGTTTGGTAGTTATTCCCTAGTACATGGGTCTTTTATCTACTGGCAACTTCTATATTTAATGATATATTATCACGGAAGTCATTTTAAACGAATTTTAGGTACATAAGGTAAATAATTAAAAAAAAATTAAGGTTATGTTGGTTTATTTACTTTTCAATAAAGTTTTACGACTGTAATTTGTTTTATATTTTGTTTCAGTTTCTAAGACTATCCAAAGACAACTTCAAAATGGTCTATTTATACTATGAAGTAAGAAGTAAGCAAAAAATTTGTAAATTTTTTTCCCACTAAACCCGCCAAAAGAAAAAATTTAATTATTCTGATGAGGTAACTTACTTGACATAATTATGGAAATGGAAATGTACAATAAAAATTTGATTAAGATAAAGAGACAAATGGTTTTTCACTTCAAAAGTCTGAATCGGATAAATGGATTAACCAGTTAATTTAATATACTCGATGAGAAATTTTACCTAAGAAATGGTATGTACATTAAAATAGTTTACCTATATAAAGTTATATTTGCCTCTAATTATCAGTCGTGTTACCCTCTAACCTATACCGTTTGTTGCATACAAACCAGAAATCTTTTATTTTAATTATATTTTTTTATTGCCTTGTTTGTATAATTTAATATTTTCAAAAATATTAGATTTTATGGTAATTTAGATCACTGCAGGTATTAAATAAAAATAAGGCTGTTGGTAAATTAGTTTACAGTTGATAATACAGTATGTCTCGAAAAAAGCAATAAGTAAAGATAAATTGTGTTAGCTTCCAGTATTTATTACATACACATTTGCTAGACACTCCCTGTAGTATTTTTGGGTGCGATGTTAGCTTCCAGTATTTATTACATACACATTTGCTAGACACTCCTTGTAGTATTTTTGGGTGCGGTGCGTCTTTCGCTGACACAAGATATTCTAATATTTCGATGAGTGGACAGACGCAGTTTTAACAAGGAAGAAAGGAAAATATAGACCGGCATTGATTGATTCCTGATTAGCTGTTCAACCATTATTGATTAATAAAGTTTATATTTGTAAAGTGAATTTCTATTACCCCTAGCTAATAATTGTGATTTGGATTAGGCACTTACCAAGTCACATCCCACATATATACATGCTCTGCCTAATCAATCCTATAAGTACATTTAAAACATTAATGTTCTATACTATATTCACATTTCAAATACGCCCGATGTCAACAGAATCATGTGAACACCTAAACAGAACAGGGCCGCATTAAGCTCGTGAACCACGCGAAAAAAGAAATTTTTGAATTTGTTTGTATTTTACTATTAATAAATCTTAAAATATGTATTGTACAAAATCGGAACCAGGACAGGTCGACTGAGTGAATTCTTTTTAATATATATGCTATATTTTTTTATTAAGTAGAATCCATAACAACTTACTTTCGTACATTTAAGGGGGACTTTTTAAAATGAACGTTTTTTTAGAAAGCTTTTTTGGCTACTGACTTACTTAAATGTATTATCCTGACTCTAATTCTGACATGCTTGAGCTACTATTATCACCAACTGCTATTACAATTGGTGCAATTTTAACCTCCATGATATTGTCTAGTTCCCACATTTTTGGTTCTACCTTTTGACATACATGTTCAATACAGTGCTGCCATTTCTCTGGAGAAATTAATAATACCGCCTCGTCAAAAATAATTTTTATGTCGGCAAATTTAAAAGTTACATTTCTGTCGGCCACGAAATTCTTCATATCTGCCAAAATTTATTCTATTGGGTTCAACTCACGGTGGAAGGCGCAATACTGTTTTATTATGTTGTTTAGCCATTTCGTCTATTATTAATTTGTCATACTGCTTTGTATGCTGTTTAACAAGGGCAAGCAGTTCTACTTTAAGCATTTGATCGTCGAAGTGTATATTCTTTGACAGTAACCAGCTTTGAATTTCTGCTTTTCTAGATGCCGTTAAAGGTATTTTCTCCACTTTTCTCGAATGATGCGTTGTCCAATACTATGATACAATTGTCTTCTAACTTGGGCAAAGTGTTTGAAAACCAGTTTTCAAATGACTGTACAGTCATTTCATCGTGATAATCACCAGACTTTTTGGTTTCAAATGCCCATAGTGCATCCTGCACAAATCCGTCTTCGCTGCCGATGTAACATATAATAAGTCTTTTTTATTTTCCTGCAATTTATTTTAGTTTACGCATCGGGAGTTTTTATTTTAAAACAAAAATATTGTACATATTCTTAAAAAGTTGTAAATGCGATTTTCTATATTTACAATAACATATATATTCTACCTACACATCTATTTATTTACCTACGGCTACCATTAAAAACATTTAAATAATTATTACTAATTACTGGTTAAATTAGGTTAGTGTGTTTTCTTTTGTTTATAATAATAAAGACTATTTTCCCATGTAAAAAATAATGCTTTGTATAGTTTAGTAGGCGTAGGTGGTCATAGGTAAAGAATAGTACGTAATCCTGTTGTTAAGCAATTATGCACTCACTTAATTACTTTTCCATTTTTCCATTCGTGCATAATATGCCTACCATTATTTAATAACTGTACTGTATGCTTAGAAAATGATAATATTACCTAAGATTAAGAAAGTAACTGAAAATCACCTACCTGACGGGTTTTTTTAACCCTCTTGACAATCCATCAAAAAAGGCTTATCTGGATGAAGCGATGGAAGTATCTACCCAAACTTTTGATTTTGTATGGCCAGCGTTAATCCAGGTTTCATCCGTGTAATATATTTTTTAGCCTTCATTTTTGATTTTTTTTATTTTCTTTAAGTAATCCTTTCTCCATAGGACAATTTCCTCTCTATCCAGCAGCAGACTGTTTCTACCTCGAGTTTGACATTTGAAATTAAGTTTTTTTTAATAGTTTCCAGAAAGTTGTTCTTTTAAAACTTGGTAAATCTAGATCATCATTAACCTCTTTTAAAACGTTATCGACTGTAAAAAGCTCATTTCTAAAAAAGAATTGATGCACTTTCCGTCTTATTGCAGCTTTATCGAAATCTTCTACGGAATCTAAGATTTGCGTGTAGCGCAATTTTTGGTTCAGAGAATGTTCTGTTTTGTTTATACTCCTTAACGATGTTAAACACTGTTTTACAACACATCCCTGTTCTATATGCCACTCTTCTTTCAATTTCATGAACCACAATCCCAGGATTCTGTATATGAGTAGTTCTCACAAATTTGCGAAAAATGACTTCGAATAATAATAAGAATATAATTTGCAATAATTAAAATTTCATATATTCAATTCACAGTACATGAGTAACTTACCCCAGCTGACTATGTGGTCCCCAACTTTTCTTGATAATACTGATAATTAGAGCTAGGAATATATGCAAAACGCCATATTTTGCATATGGTGCATATATATACAATTTTTGATTTTGAATGCATATATTGACATTTTGTTAATTTTTTGGCATATATCTGACGTACTTATTGGCTGGACATATTAAAATTATGAGTTTTGGACCAAAATAATATTTTGTGAAATGCCTTTACAGGTCGATTTCCTCAAATTTTGAAGGATTAACTTTTCCATGTAATAAATTATGGTTAATGGTGTAGGTACTTGGGAGGATTAAATTATAAACACCCTCCTTAAACCAACAAATTTTGCTAAATATCCTTTCAGGTAGTTGTATTATTATCTTCAAATTTCTAAATGACTCAGTTTACTATCAACTTCATTTCAGTCTTTATTGTTGTGTTGTGTTAACCAGTGGGAAAAATGGCAAAATTAATTGAGTCATGGGTAAAATCTTATTCAGATTTTGTTGAAGAAGATGATAACCAGGTGTTTTGTAAAACATGTTCTAAAATTGTAAAAAGTATTTTTTTATTTTATATTTTATTTTGACCTTTCACAATGGTAAATCAAACGACAGTAAAATATTATTTCAACTCACAGTTAAAAAAAAAGTAGGGCAACTTTACAACGTACGCATTTATTTAATTTAATTAAAATTTCAACATATACAGGAATTTGTTTTAGATTCCATGTAAAAAAAAGTTTCAAATCGACCAACACGCGAAAACACCCTCACATATAGCAAAGCAGAAATATAAAGATACTCGCAGACAAAGTCAACTTCCCTTGAAACAATATTTAGAATCTGGACCATCTAGCAGTGAACAAGCTATTTTTAATGAAGATTTATGCAAAGCTTAAGAGACTTTGAATATACCTTTAATACGATTAAATAATCCAAATCTCCGATCATTTTTGCAAAAATACTGTAAATTTAATATTCCAGAGCAAAGTATATTAGGCAAACGTGGTGTTGACAGTTTGTACATTGAGACTCGTGAAAAAATTCGTGAGATTACCGTTGGAAACCATTTCTACATTATTGTGGATGAAACAACAGACTCTTGTGGTCGATATATAGCCCATTTAATGATAGGTTCATTACGCGAAGAAATGCAAATTGGTCCATATCTAATCGTTTCAAAGCAATTAGATAAAACAAATAATTTGACAATAACTCGTTTTATCCAGACAGAATTGTCTTCCTTTTTTCTTCCGGAAGCCGTTCCAACAGAAAAATGTTTATTGCTGTTATCCGATGCTGCCCCGTATATGGTAAAAGCCGCACAAAATTTAAAAATGTTTTATGAAAACTTAATCCATGTTACATGTTTGGCTCATGGCCTTAACAGAGTTGCAGAAGAAATTAGGTCTAACTTTCCTTTAATAAATGATTTAATTAGTAATGTAAAAAAAATATTTCTTAAAGCTCCTCTAAGAACTCAATTGTACAAAGAAAAATTTCCTGAATTACAGATGCCACCGGATTCTGTGATTACTCGGTGGGATACCTGGCTTAAAGCTGCCTTTTTTTACGCAAATAATTATGAAAAAATTAAAGAAATCATATTTGGTTTTGATGATTCATCTAAGGGAATATCTAATACAAAGACGTTGTTTTAAAATCACTTATTACCAAAGCAATTAGTATTTTTAAAAAATTATGCATTTGTACCCAAAATTATATTAGATTTAGAACAAAAAAATTTACCTTTGGTGACTTCCGTAAATTTCATTAAGACGTTTGAATCAGAGTGTAAAAATGTCCAGGTCGATATTGAAAAGACGATTTTTCATAAATTTTCAAATGTAATTTTAAAAATTTTAAAAATGAAGGATTTATTGTTTTAAGAAACCTTGCTAATATTTATTCTGGTAACTTTGAAGATAATAATACTATTCATCCAGATATTTCAGGAAAATTTAAGTTTGCACCTATTACTTCTGTAGATGTCGAAAGGAGTTTTTCTTTGTACAAGTACATACTTACTGATAGGAGACAATCATTTAATATAGATAATTTAGAAAAACATCTAATTGTTCATTCGTTTTATAATAATGTTGATTTGTAAATAAAATTATTTAATAATTAAATAATTATTAAGTATTATATTAGGTATTGTAAAATAAAACAAATAATAAATATTAATAAACTATTTCGATCAAATGACAAATTACTCTTATTGCATATGCTCTGCATATTTTTCAATTTTTCACGCATATATTGAAGTATTTTGCGGCATATATATGCGCATATTTAACTTATTTTTGGGTGCATATATTCCTAGGTCTAATGATAATAAAGTGATGATAAAAAAATCAATTATGAGGGAATAATGAATCAAGTGAGGGAATGAATTTTTTAAACATTATTACTATATTTAGATTAAGTTAACACAATTCGAGGTTATTTTTGATGAGTTTTTGTAGGTTATGTTTGATTTTATCACTCCCTCATAAATTCCCATTCCCTCATTAATAGAATAGTGAGGGAATCATAGTGAGGAAATGACAAAATCAAACATAACCTACAAAAACTGGTCAATCATAACCTCAAATTAAATTCCGATTCGAGGCAAGATTTTCAGTCCTCAAAACATGTGAAAATTATAATGACCATTACAAATAATATAATTACCTTTTATTTAGATGGTGTGAGCTAATGAGACATAAAAATGTAACATTTGAATAATTAAATAAAAACCATATGACAACAACACATCTCTTCGCGCCTTGTAACAATGATGATATGGCTTCATTGACAATGCTGTCAACTGCAAAAAATTTATAAGTGCGGCAACCTACGATCCGATGTAAAAGTATAATCCAGGTTTTAGTAAAAAGTGAGGGAATTATTTTCTTTTTAACCCAGATAAAAATTAAATTTTCGAATGATTTCTTACTCGGTACCTAATGAAAAGGGTATGTACTGTTAAATGCACTATTTTTAACATAAGTAATGATCAAAACTAGTCAAATTCACAGATTACAATAAATTAATGATACAATGTAATTAAAATTTTGAGTTTGAGACACGATGAGGGAATAATATTTGAAGTATTCTGATATTTATCATTTATTATTGTGAGATTGAAACACTTAAATTAAGTATGGCTCGAGTAGCTATAGTGGTGTAGTTTTTGTGAAAAAATACAAAGCCTAGAATACAACGTTAATAATATATAAAACTAAGAATGGACACGATTTTCGCAAATTCCTGAGAACTACTCATAAACATTTAGAATCATTTCTTATGTTCGGGAGTCCAAATGTCCCTTTTTTGGACGTTTTTTGGGAGGTGTGAACGGTATGTTTTCACCTTCATCCGCGGTATCTGTGGATGACTTAGTATAGTTTTATCAAATAAAGCAGTCCAGCAAAACCAAATTAATAACAACAAGAAACAACAACAAACAACACGTACGTTGTGCAATAAAACTAAACGCTTGTTCAACCAAAACCAAGAATAACACAAAGATTTACATTCTAAAATATTTACTGTTACGCAGCCAAAGCCAACTGAGCCGAATACAACACTGGTCAAATCGGTCATCTGGCGTTGAAGCACGTTCGTGTTTGTCCGACCAATAGCGTTGCGAGATTTGGCTAGGCACTGATCACGCGCTGGGCACTGTTTACATCGGGCGTATTTGAAATGTGAATATACTTTATCTACAATTAATCAATAATTTGAAAATACAAATGAAGCCGATTTACCTATTTAGACAAAATACTATTATTCTGTTATTTATTAAAACACATTATTTTTTAGTGAACATGGACATGTCATGAGGGTAAGACAGAGTAGAGTGAGAGCAAGAATACTTTGGAATGTGCTGTGAAATACACTTAGAAAGGGTCATATGGAGAATTAAGTGTGATAACATTTTACGATGTGCATCTCACTAGTTTAGTTCACAGATGTATGTAAATGTTCAATTATGTGCTGCTATTTCAAACTTTTAGTATTATTTGATAAAAGAAGTTGAATATTATTGTTGACCTTTTTAAATTGTTTATTTTACCTTATACATTTTTTTTCTACTCTTCTCTGAAGAGTATTATAGGTTTACTTTGTCTGTCTGTCCGATGTAACCTTTTTTGTCTGCACGATAAGTAAAAAATGAGAAATGATATCAACTTGAAAATTTTAAGCAAAAATCAAGCTCTATCCCAGATAGCACAGGACGTCCTAAGGACGTCCAATACATGTTCATTTAACGTCTGTACGTCCAGGACCTATTATGGACGTTTTAAGTATGTCCAGTTTAGTAAAAAAATAGATATCCGCAAAACGTCAATTGTACGTGCTTTAATATATTTCCATGGATTCACATTCGCATTGTATTATTATTTGGTTATATTATACAAAAAACATATATGTATAATGAGATAATATAAATAATTATTAAAGATGGCATTGTCCCAATATCACATTGAATGAAGGCCAAATCGACAAAAACGAAGAAGATCTTTTGCAAGAAAGTGACATTGTTGACAAGTGACTTTTTATTTTTATTTATTTAGATATGATTCAGATTCAAGCACTGAAGTGAAATATTCCCAGGGCTCAGGTTTTATTAAAAAAAAGTGTTCAATGTTCATGATTCGATGGTATATACATATTATACGAGTACAAGTTCTATCATTCCGCCATTTGTACCATTTTTATAAGAGGACAAAGCCTATTGATTTTTAATAAACTTGAATAAAATGGGTTGAAATTAAAAAAAATCCTAAATTAAAAATGAAAAGCGATATCAACATGAAAGTTTTTGTAAAAATAAAGCTTTATAAGAAGATAAAGCCTATTGATACTGAAAAAAATATGAATATATTGGGGAATTAAGGGGGGTTATTATATAAAAAAAAATCCCAACTGAAAAACGAAAAATGATATAACTTGAAATGTTTAGCAAACATCAATCTCTAGAAGGAGTTGAGGTCTATTGATTGTGAAAACAATCTGTTTGAAAATGGGGACTAAGGGGCTCTGTTAAACTGCGAAGAGAATCATTTAGAATGCCAAGCATTATATATCTTTTCTCTAGTTTGTGTCTGTGTAATATTATGTATTGTGATGGGACTGATCTTATAAAATAAACATTTAAAACATTTTAGTTCTTATTTTATTTGCCAATAAAAGGTATTTAAAAAATATATTTTTTATTTGACATCTGTGACAAATTGTGAAAATTTTTAAACTTGCAATAAAAACTAAAAATTGGTAGGTAAAGTATCATATAAAATTTTTAGGTATATTATTTACTGCAACATATTTAGGAACGGAGTAGCTGATCCAATTTATCAACCCCACGCATGGATCGGGTATATTCTTGTATAACTACGGGCTTCCTAAAGAATTATGTTTGACCTCCGACAGCGAATCTAATAATTTCGGTCAATTTAGCAGTGTACTATGTTAAAATTAAATAAACGTTCCTTTTGTCAAAATATTTTATTACCAAAATATTTTCTTTCCTGGCACATACTGTTTGATGTCTATTCAATGGAGAGTTTCGAATCATATTTGTAACTTCTCTATTTGGACGAATTGTGCCAGTCAAAAGGGTTAGCAAGTACTTAGCGAGCTGTATACTACTAACCCGATTATCTGTATAGAATGAATATCATAAGTCCAATAAATTTTGACCAAGATGTACTACTATTCATTCTGGCAGTGACATATTTTTAGCATTGGTTCCCTAAAGAGCAAATTATTGTTGTCCTTGTCCCATATAAATTTTAAAGCTGTACAAATACCCGTCAGAAGTACCGAGAACAAAAATTTTGATAACAAATCTAGAACACTTTGACTTCATGTAACCGTCCTTTAAACAACATCAACGATTTGTCCACTACGACATTCTTATTAGGCTAATAAGTATTTTAAAATGTTTGTTGCAAATTGTTTAAGAATGGCTTGATACGATCTAATCTATCATTTGGTACTAGAGCATTTGGGTCAGCGAATCTAAGTCATTTTAAAAAAAAGATAGAAATCGATTTCTAGTCCCTTAATTACGATACCAAGGAGTGTTGATATTAGGACGTGTATTCCAATACATTGATAATTGTAGCTTCTTATCAAGTCCCATATTTAGTAAATAACCAAAACATTTTTTCATCTATTGTAGTGTTACATTACGCCATTGTAGCCCATGAATTTTATACATCGCCCAATAAAATTAAACATTTCTTCAGATAAAAACATATGTACAGACCTTGTAAACGATAGATCTTTGGGAAAACCTCTGAGTTTTGGCCAGGAATGCCAAGAAATCCTGGAACTTGATTAAGAAGTCTATCTTCAACCGGATTACCTATCATACTATCATATTCCAACCAGCCAAATTTTTGTCTATAGTCTGACATATTTTCTGCGTCATTACTATCATCAAAACTTTCACATTCACTATCTAAAGTGATATTTTCTAACAGAACATCGGAGTCGAAATCTGAATCACTAGAGATCATTTTAGATACTAAATAGTAAACGAAAAAAAATCATACTAATTTTTATTTGTGGTGGCATAGTCTTTTTTTTAAAGAAAATTAAAGTTCACATTATAAATCAAACTTTCATAAGCATACTTATAATAGTTTTAAAAAGCTCTTTGAGATGTACCTATTCGGTTATTGCCATAAGCTAGAAATGTTAAATAAACATTAGTGTTAAACGATTTATTTAGTAAACTTTTTTTTTATCAAGTCATCAAGAAAGCACTGATAATTTTTTGTGTGTAATCCATAACTCAAGAAAAGGCAAACAAACAATGTCGGCTGTATTCTCGATTAATTTTTATGTGACGTACGTCGTACGTCCAAAAGTATAGCTTAAGGACGTACGTCGTACGTCCACTGGGGCTGAAAGGGTTAACAGCGCCCAAGGCTACTATTCCATATGCAATATGAGATTCAACAAGCGCATAATAAACCGTTTTTAGCTGGGTAAAGTTAAGTACATTCTTTAGGCTGTTGAATTTATAGATAAGATAACGTATTTTTTTTCAGGAGGTAGGTACTCAATATGTTTGTCCCACCTAAGGTGACTATCCAGAACTACCCCTAGATATTTGAATTTATATGTTACTTTTATTGGAAAGTCATCAGTAACAGTAAGATTACTGTATGTTCGAAGACCAGATATGTTAGCAGAGATGGGTAAAAAAAATGTTTTACTCTCATTTATTGTTAGCAGGCGGTTTTCAAACCAGGATTTAATTAATTAAAGGTCTTTTTCAACTTTTAGCTTTAAATCTTTCCATGTGTTATCTGTAAATAAAATTGCCGTATCATCAGCGTATGTAATATGGTATATATTTTTTTATTTTAATAGTTGTTTCTTATAGTCTTTGTTTACATTTAATAGGACATTTTATTTTCCTATTACCCTGCTATATTTGTTACATTTGTATTTTATAGTAAAATTTATTGTATATACGCTAATCAAATAAATACGAACCGTAAAACGCTTAGTAACTCGGCAATTAAAAACTCAACCGTATTCGAATATTTAAAACTTAGAAAACCCATTCTGTAAATTGGTTTTTAATTTATTTAAAAGGCCATTTTTTTAAAAAATTCTACCTACTCATCAACTATAAAAAAGGGTCTTTTCAGGTTTGGTTTAAATGTATAATAAAATAATCCGTTTTTACGTCCAACCATTTACCTGTGTTAAATAGTGAAGGACAAATCTTTTATGTTTTAAAATTGGGTCAGCCCACTATAGTTTTTTTTTGCTATCTAATAATCTCTGCAGCCCGAAGGTAGAGGTTGATGAAGGATAATATTTACATTTTTTGAAAGTAGGATCATAAATGTATCTTTTTAAAAAAGTATTTAACATAATAATCGGTTCTGTACTTATAAGAAAGAAGATACTTTTAATAATTTCTATTGAAAATACCTTACTAAAAAGTGAAATTTTGTTTACTAAATGGATGTAGAACGCATCTCTACTCCACTCTGTACAAAAAATTTTGATTTCTATTTACTAAAAATTAAAAATTACATGGACAATTATTCCCATATATGTTATATGTAAAAAGCTGATGTGTCTAACACATGAATTTCCTATCTAGTAATTATAGGATTTTTTCGATTATTTTCTTAGATAAAAGAGACCAGAGATATAACATAAACCGGTTTTAAACCTGCGCAAATAATGACAATTTCTAAAGAAGGGTTAACGGAGTGGGAGAACTGGGCGGCGACACGCGGCGACCCGAACTCTGTGACAGGGACCGGACTTTGTTTATTAGCATCTTAATCAACTATTAGGTTTATTTAAAAGGTGTTTAATCGAATTTTGTATTATGAAATAAAATTAACGTGATCTTTTAATATCAAACAGATGCCACGACATTTTATGTAAAGAGAAGACCTTTTATAGAATATTTCGTTAGCGTTTATTTACTACGGACTTTTCTGCAAGAGATTACAGTAAAATGTTGAAATAGTATATTGTTAATAGAGCAAAAAATGTTACTCATTGTCTACGAGTATTATAAAAATAGCATGTGCGCAGGCTAATACTGCAAATCTACCCTTATAAGTTAAACATTATATTTTTTCTACGGCTATTACATATTATTAAAAATTAGTCAAAATGAGAAAATGCTGTTTTGTATTGTAACCTCAGAAAAAAGTATATTAAGGCTTCTTTCTTTAAGAATATTAATTATTATAAAGGATGAGTCACATAAAACTCTAGAAATGCATATGTCTGAAACCAGATAACATTTTAAAATTTAAATCTATTAAAAGTCATTTGGTCGCTAGGGATGAGTCATTATCGAAATAAATTATCGATCATTGAAAATAATCGATTATTTTCGATCAATCGATTATTTTCAAACAATATATTTTTTGTCATTTCCTTTAAAATCGACTACTTGATTATCTTTGAAAAATCAAAAATAATCGATTAATTAAAAAGCCGATAAATCAGTGTTTACAAAATATAATATAAATAGAATTATCGTTTATTTTAAATAATAAACCATTTTTTTCGTCCATTGAAACAGATTATTCTATAATCTTTGAAAAATCGAAAATAATCGATTAATCAAAAATAATCGATTAATTAAAAAGTCGATTAACTGATAAATCGATTAAAAAAAACAGAATGATCGATTATTTTAAATAATTTATTATTTTCGATCAATCGATTATTATCAATAATCTATTTTTATTGTATTTTCTTTAAAATCGTTAATTTAATTATCTTTGAAATACCGAAAATAATCGATAATTCCAAAATAATCGCCGAATCGAAAATAATCAATTAATTAAGAAGCCGATTCTATGATAAATCGATTATTACCAATAATCTATTTTATTGTATTTCAAAAATAATCGATTAATTAAAAAGTCGATTAACTGACAAATCGATTTAAAAAAAAAAACAGAATGATCGATTATTTTAAATAATCGATTATTTTCGATCAATCGATTATTATCAATAATCTATTTTTATTGTATTTCCTTTAAAATCGATAATTCGATTATCTTTGAAATTCCAAAAATAATCAATAATTCCAAAACAATCGCCTAATCGAAAATAACCAATTAATTAAGAAGCCGATTCTATAATAAATCGATTTTCCAAAAAATAAAACGAATTATCTATTATTTTCTAATAATCCTTTTTTCATATTTCCTTTGAAATTGATTATTCGATTATCGAAAATAATTTATTATTACAAAGCTGATTATCCAATAAATCGATAATTTTAAAAAAATAACCAAAATATCGATTATGTAAAATAACCGATTATATCCAATCGAATATTTTTATATAATATCTTTGAAAAATCGAAAATAATCAAATAATTAAAAAACCGATTAAACGATAAATCGATTATTTTGAATAAATCTACTTTTTTTGTATTTCCTTTAAAATCGATTAATACATTATCTTAAAAAAAACGAAAATAATTTATTAAAAACAGCGGATAAATCGATTTTCATAAAAAAATATCAGAATTATCGATAAATCGATTATTTTTGTAACCCCTATCGGTAGCTTGCTTTTATCTGAGCATTTAGCTCCAAAATTTAGAGATTCGGATTTTTTGATCCAGTTATCTTTGAAATCGCATTCGATTGTATAATAAATAAATATTGCTAAATTTTGGATTTTTTTTAGTAAACGAAAATTATGTTCGAGTTGTTTAGGGGTTTGTAAAGAAAGATTTAAATCAAAAATATTTTTTAGATTTAAATCTTTTTTACAATTTAAATCATTTTAGGAAAGATTTAAATCTTTCGAAAAGATTTAAATCTTTCCTAAAACGATTTAAATATTTCGAAAAGATTTAAATCTTTCGAAAAGATTTAAATCTTTCCTAAAATGATTTAAATTGTAAAAAAGATTTAAATCTAAAAAAGATTTTTGATTTAAATCTTTCTTTTTAAAAAATCGATCTTTGATTTAAATCATTTGTTCAAATGCAAATGATTTATGATCTTTGATTTAAATCGTTTTTAAAATGATCTTAAACAGCTCTGACTCCTGTAACTTTAGTATTTTTTTTGCTTATACTAGATTACTTTGTTTTAAGACTGAAAATTCAATGTCACTTTCGATTTGACCGCAAATAAGATGAACCTTGAAATTTTAAGTAGGTCATCCTGTATTTCATCTAATATTCTTATAAAAATACCTTATAAAAATAAAATTTAGCTAGCAACTACCTTTAGAAAACATTCTTATAAAACTACTTTTTAAATACAAAATTTCGTTAGCAATAATGCCTATTTACTATTTATTTAAATTAAATGTTCAAAATTTTACCCTTTTGTAAATTTATGTAAGTAATATGAAATCTGATTTCTGATGCTTAATATTTATTGAAACCCCTTAATGCGGATCTGAAGTATTCAGCCCAGAGAATCATGGCGCTTTATGTCAAAACGTTAATAAATATTTACCGCTGAAAACGAATATATTCATAACAGTAGTACTTGTATTATAAGTACATACAATTTTTCAAGATACATCGTGACATTTTAAACTTGAAATTGAATAACTAGAACACTTTAAATTGCTAAAATACCAACAAATAAATCAAAAAACAGCTGTCAATGGTGATTAAACTCAGGTGGAGGTGATCGCTGAATGGAAATCGGAGCAATTCGGGTGGCGTCGTGCAACAATGATTTTCAATTGGTGGGTTACTTTGGCTTAAAATAGACAACATGCGCAGTGTGCAATGTTACATCTTCGGTCTCTTTAATCTAAGATTATTTTGTACGACCTATTACAGCACCTCTATAAATATTTAACTTAATACATACATTTTCCACATACATCTAACTCGAAACATTTTTCTATGTACACTCATTGCTAATGAAAATTCTGAAAAATTTAAATTTTAAATTTTCCTCCAATTTTTCCATTACGATCCACTTTAGAGAAATCATGTAAAAACAAAAATTATAGAGCTTTGTTTGTTTGTTTGTTTGTTTGTTTGTTTGTTCGTTAGTTCGTTAGTTCTTTAGTTCGTTAGTTCGTTAGTTCGTTAGTTCGTTAGTTCGTTAGTTCGTTAGTTCGTTAGTTCGTTAGTTCGTTAGTTCGTTAGTTCGTTAGTTCGTTAGTTCGTTAG
This sequence comes from Psylliodes chrysocephalus, assembly GCA_927349885.1. Lineage (NCBI taxonomy): Eukaryota > Metazoa > Arthropoda > Insecta > Coleoptera > Chrysomelidae > Psylliodes > Psylliodes chrysocephalus. The sequence continues at coordinate 82,052,972 of OV651819.1, forward strand.
TTCGTTAGTTCGTTAGTTCGTTAGTTCGTTAGTTCGTTAGTTCGTTAGTTCGTTAGTTCGTTAGTTCGTTAGTTCGTTAGTTCGTTAGTTCGCTAGTTCGTTAGTTCGTTAGTTCGTTAGTTCGTTAGTTCGTTAGTTCGTTAGTTCGTTAGTTCGTTAGTTCGTTAGTTCGTTAGTTCGTTAGTTCGTTAGTTCGTTAGTTCGTTAGTTCGTTAGTTCGTTAGTTCGTTAGTTCGTTAGTTCGTTAGTTCGTTAGTTCGTTAGTTCGTTAGTTCGTTAGTTCGTTAGTTCGTTAGTTCGTTAGTTCGTTAGTTCGTTAGTTCGTTAGTTCGTTAGTTCGTTAGTTCGTTAGTTCGTTAGTTCGTTAGTTCGTTAGTTCGTTAGTTCGTTAGTTCGTTAGTTCGTTAGTTCGTTAGTTCGTTAGTTCGTTAGTTCGTTAGTTCGTTAGTTCGTTAGTTCGTTAGTTCGTTAGTTCGTTAGTTCGTTAGTTCGTTAGTTCGTTAGTTCGTTAGTTCGTTAGTTCGTAGTTCGTTAGTTCGTTAGTTCGTTAGTTCGTTAGTTCGTTAGTTCGTTAGTTCGTTAGTTCGTTAGTTCGTTAGTTCGTTAGTTCGTTAGTTCGTTAGTTCGTTAGTTCGTTAGTTCGTTAGTTCGTTAGTTCGTTAGTTCGTTAGTTCGTTAGTTCGTTAGTTCGTTAGTTCGTTAGTTCGTTAGTTCGTTAGTTCGTTAGTTCGTTAGTTCGTTAGTTCGTTAGTTCGTTAGTTCGTTAGTTCGTTAGTTCGTTAGTTCGTTAGTTCGTTAGTTCGTTAGTTCGTTAGTTCGTTAGTTCGTTAGTTCGTTAGTTCGTTAGTTCGTTAGTTCGTTAGTTCGTTAGTTCGTTAGTTCGTTAGTTCGTTAGTTCGTTAGTTCGTTAGTTCGTTAGTTCGTTAGTTCGTTAGTTCGTTAGTTCGTTAGTTCGTTAGTTCGTTAGTTCGTTAGTTCGTTAGTTCGTTAGTTCGTTAGTTCGTTAGTTCGTTAGTTCGTTAGTTCGTTAGTTCGTTAGTTCGTTAGTTCGTTAGTTCGTTAGTTCGTTAGTTCGTTAGTTCGTTAGTTCGTTAGTTCGTTAGTTCGTTAGTTCGTTAGTTCGTTAGTTCGTTAGTTCGTTAGTTCGTTAGTTCGTTAGTTCGTTAGTTCGTTAGTTCGTTAGTTCGTTAGTTCGTTAGTTCGTTAGTTCGTTAGTTCGTTAGTTCGTTAGTTCGTTAGTTCGTTAGTTCGTTAGTTCGTTAGTTCGTTAGTTCGTTAGTTCGTTAGTTCGTTAGTTCGTTAGTTCGTTAGTTCGTTTGATGCATTTGTGCAGAATGGCGGGTCTGTTATTACCAAGCAGCAACTTTTTCGTGTGCGTTTTAATCATGGGCGTCGTGGTACCGTTCCAAACCAGGTCCGACTAAGACAGCAAGATGGTGAACTGATGACTAGTGTGGTGGCCAATTTTTGGCGAATGCTGGAAAACTGCATTCAGGAGGATGGACACCACTTACCTGACGTAATTTTTCACAACTAATATTTATCTTAAAATGGCATGTAATGACAAACAATTTTCTGTATTAAAATAAAATATTCCGTGAAAAATAACTGTGTACTGTTCATTTTAAAAACGCCAGGTTCATGTCGGTTATCCTGTATATATAGAAAAATATTTCTAGTTAAGCCCTGGTTTCTCTGAACAGATCGGCCCGAAATATTTCGGCGAATATCCGCGTACAGAACGGTGGGTTATCCCGAATTGAGTTCGTTCCGAAGTTTCTTCTGTGTGTGGTTTGTCTGAAAATTTCTTCGTTCCGATATTATAAGTGTACTTTTTGGGGATCAAAATAAAAAAATGGATTTTTTTGTAGCTATTATAATAGAAGAAGAACAGGATGATGATGACGAGTCTGCATTATTAGAAGTATGTACTGAAAATAAAAAAAATTTGGAAATGTTTAAGAATAGGGCCAAAGAAGGTGTTTATGAATTGTTAGTGTTAAAGCATCTTTCGGATAATGATACAAAGTTTAGAGAATTTTTTCGTTTAACTCCAGGACTATTCCATACTATACTAAATCAGATAAAGGATGAAATCAGTTCGAAACTACCATTCCCGTCTAAACAAGTTCGGCGAACTGCGCCGTTTAAAATCGTTCAAATCAAACTCAGGTTGATTCGAACAAACTACTAACCGAACAGCTTTCCGAAATTTCGGTCCGATCTTTTATACAAACCGCACTATATTCTACACATACACTAAGTTTCACCGAAAACGCCAACGAACTTTTCGTGCTAGATCACCGAAATATTTCGGGCCGATCTGTTCAGAGAAACCAGGGCTTACGGAGGTCCTTTCGCCACCAATGTTAAATAAAAAATATTAGATTATGACTAAAATTAATTTTTTTCTAATAGTAGATGTCCTTATTTATCTAATAGTGAACTTTTAACTATACCTTACCGTGCAAATTTTAGAAAAATTTTTTTTAAACATGTGTGTTTGTGTTTGTACAGTGTCTTATGAGAAAGTAAGATTTCAACAACAATTTTCGAATTATAATTAATTTTACTATTATTTATTGATTAGATGGAGTAGAAAAAAACTAAAAATAAGGTTTTTGAAATATTTAGGTTTTGTTTTTTACAATAAAATATATAGGTTACCGTGGAATTTATTGAGAAATTATTATTAAAAAATCACAAAAAATTTTCAACTAGGTTACTTGAAAATTTTCTGTGATTTTTTAATATTAATTTCTCTATAAGTTCCACGGTTTACTATATATATTTTATTGTATAAAACAAAATGTAAATATTTCAAAAACCTTATTTTTAGTTTTTTTCTACTCCATCTAATCAATAAATAATAGTATAATTCGAGAATGGGCCATGTTCACATGTGAGATATGCTGTTTTATAAATTATATTGTAATAGTTAGTCGCTATACAAGTTATTCTAAATAGTCAGTTCGTTAAAAAAGCCAAAAGTTTTTAAATTAAGCCCAACTGAAATTTAAAATTTGAAATTATACGTCATCGGGAATAGACCAATCATCTTGTGTCGAAGTTTTTTTTGTTATACAAAACCAAGCCAACGAACAAACCGACACACAGAATGTCGAAGTGAACGCACATCTAAGTGACATTAACACCACCTAACCTTAGTTTTTTGTTTTGGTTTAATTTTATTATTAATATGGATCAGCTGGATTTATAAAAGTTGAATCAAGTGTTTTACCCATTGTAAACGAAAATATAATTACCGAGATGATTACTGCATTTTTTAACAATACTCAGTTTACAAAAGTCAGGAAGGTAAGACTTTGTTTTAATAGTAGGTATTTACAGTTTATATGGAGCCAATACACCTTATAGTAAAACATATTTATCTCAGGTTTTATTTTTAGATCTGCCAAGCAAGAATATGGGGATAATTTCTTTTTCCATAAGAGAGAAGGAGACAAATTACACCTAAACATAAAGTATGGCAAAAACCTTCTGATGTGCTTGTTGTAATTAACAAAAATGAAATTTTTAGTGCACAATGCTGCATGTCAAGGTTTGTAATATTTATTATGCTTTTTTGTTTTTATATCACATATAATAAACAGTGTATAAGGCCTTTTATTTCTATAAATATTTTTTTTCTAATTTTGACATATAGACATTTTTTGTAATCGCAGCAAGTGTTAAAATAATCTAGAAATAGATTTTGTTAGTGAACCTAGTAATAATTATGATACCAAAGAATGCTGCAGAGCACCTATGAAATTTTGAGTTAAAAATTATGCCATATTTTTAGGCTATTTTTATACCCTTTTCAAAAATTTTATGCTCCTCGTTTTTTGCAAAACTTAAAATGCTCTGATAGCCTTCGAACGAAGTCAGCAAAGCACCTCTGTTTTATAAAGTTTTTTTTGTAAAAACACCAACACCATATATTTATGCACTTGAAATATTATATTTTTAAAAAATACATGGTGCTTCTTGCTAACCTTCGAAAGAAGCCAGCAGAGCAATTCGGTTTTTTAAAGCTTTTTTCTAAAAACCACACCCCATTTTTAGACTCTTGAAATATTGTAAAACTTTACTAAAAAAATTGCAATTTTTAAATAATACAGGGTGCTTTGTTGGAACAAAGTCAGCAGGACACTTCAGTTTTTTAATTTGTTTTTTTATATATAAAAACAACTACTTATGACACATGTTTAGGCTGTTTTAAAATCCTAAAAATGTGGTAAGTATATTTGTTTTCAGAAAAAAAACTTTGAAGTCAGCAAGGAATTGCGAATTTTTTTAAAAATGCCAAATTTCGAATATTTTATAATATTGTAGGAGCCAAAAAACGTGGTGTGGTTTAAAAAAAAACTGGGGTGCTCTGCTGGATTCGTTTGAAGCTAACAAAGCATCCCGTAATTTTTTATTTTATAATACTCAATAGCCTAAAAAATTGTACTTTTAAAAATAGCAGTTTTTTTCGAAAAGCTCTATATTTCAAAAATGTGGTGAGATTGTTTTTTTTTAACTTTTGAAAATCCGAGGTTCTTTACTAGATTCGTTCAGAGCATTTTGTAGCTGGTTATATAGTTATTTTGTAACTGCATATCTCTTTTATTTTTTTCAGGTGGTTATGAACATGTGGCTTCATAGAAGAAGTGAGGAACCATCTGTAACATCTACTCAGTGTTATTGGAAAGGCTCTAATTTATCAAAATGCGTAAATATTGATGTACACTTGGCTAGATTGTTAAAGAAACCTCTTCATCCACTACAGGAAAATAAATCAGTACTTTTATATTCTTAGGATTCGTATATATATATTTTTTATTTGTAAATAAATTGTTTTTTACTTCATTTTTCTCATTTTTTATTAAAAGGTTGATAAATAAAATTTTCACAGATTTTTATATTTTTGTTTGTAAACAATAATTGAAAAGTTTTTATTAAAAATCGCCAATGTTAATAATAATAACTTAAGTCAATATTATTCTTTCTCCTTTTTTAAAGCTACTATCAATAAAGGTATTACTTTAGCTTGACCTATGATCAATTTTTAATTTTGTGATATATTTGGTTTGACAGAAAAAAACTTATAACCTTTTGACATTGGTTTTTACTTAGATTTTCATAAAAAATAAATGGAACTGCAAACATGTTTTACTATCGTAATAACGAATAGCAACATAAAATTTTTTTTTTCACATTTATTACTGTTGTCATTTTCATAAAGGATTGATAAGAAGGCACACTTTCTGGTTTTTTGTAAAAGGTAGCAGGAATTGTGATATTTTTAAATTTATCACCAGTGATACCACATGTAGTTACCCGATTTATTGGAATATATAGACTTTGCTACCACATTCAACTGAACTTGGTTGTTTTTAATATTTATCACCGCGACATAGGCGTTTTTGTTAAAATGTTTCATTTTAAACTGCTGTAAATAGGTGCCTTTGTTTTGCTCGAAAAGTTAAATTTTTATCAAAAATTACATTGGCTGTTTAAAAACTCATTATAATCCCTGAAATGTGATAATTAGGTAAATTAAATTAAAAAACAAACAAAAAAGTTTATTAAATTAATATTTACTCTTACAAAATAGGTTCTTGTAAGTAAACAAGCAATTATGCAGATATTACTAAGTAAATGTACTTGCTTAAAATTCACACACGAATGTGGTTTTAACATGTTAAATTAACTAACCCTTCTTATAACTCTTTCCACATGTATGTATTCTTAGAGATGCTATTCTTTTACTTAATTGTACATCTGGAGAACTTTTTTCATTCTGTGATACACTAGGTGTGGCTTTACTAAAGTGCATCCCATGTTTTCAAGTAGCTGAATATTCTGAAACCCCTATCTGCCATTATATGGGATCCAGGAATCAGTTTGTTTAAATACCCACATTTTTCTATTATTTCTTTATCACTAGTTCTTCCACAAAATGATGAATACATTCGGTATCTTCAAAACTTTCAGGAGATTCTGCATTTTCTTCCAGAAGGGTTTTTAGGTTATACACCTAAGAATTTTCAATTTCCTGAAGGGGACAATTGCAGAAATTGCTACTACATCTTGATAATCCGGTGTATTTTTATTAAAAAGTTCACGAGAAACATCGCCAGTAGAAGGTTGATTTTCTTCTTTCCAAATTTCTAGGAACACTAATAAATATTTTTGAAGATGAATGTGAATCATTATCACATTCTGGAACAAAACACTTTTTCGTAGTCATAATATTTATAAAAAGTACAAAATTAAACACTCAAATTCCAAATAAATTCTTGATCGAGACACTATGACAGCTGCCATATACAGTGCTGCCATTTTGCCATTTTCTGAATTATTAAGTGACTTTTAAAACAATGAAACTTTAAATATGGTAAAAGTTTAAACAGAAATAATACTTTCAAAAAACATTTGATATTATGTATTTAAAAGATATTTGTTTAACAATGTTTTAGAAGTCTAAAATTAAGAAGGAGTACACAAACGAACGTACATCACTTCTCGTAAACCTTCTAGCCGGCAACGTTGTGCGCTAGCTCCTATTGGTCTATTCCCGGTGACGTCATAAATTTTAAAAAAATTCATAACTCCGGCAAATGAATAGATAAAAAAAAAATAAAAAAAATGTAGTTTTATTTTCAACTCTATTATTCATAAAAAAAATTTCAAAATTTTTGAACATGCCCCATTGTTGTTGAGGACTTACTTTCTCGTGAGGCACTGTACAAATACATTAAAAAAAAATTCCCAAAAATTTGCAAGGTAAGGTATAGTTAAAAGTTCAGCATTAGATAAATAAGAACTTAAACTATTAGAAAAAAATTAATTTTAGTCATAATCTAATAACTTTTATTTTAAGATTTGAGGCGATAGGTGTGGCGAAAGGACCTCCTTAAGATGTATGCGGAAAATGTATAAATTTAGTTTATCCCCTAAACAATTACAAATGTGCTGCAACAGGTTGTATAAAATAACCGGAAAAAGTATATAATAACTAGATAGGAAAGTCATGTTTTGGACATATCAGATTTTTTAAAAAAATTGGTAAATTTTATATTTTTTTTGACGAAACCGTCCTTTTTTTTTAAAAAACTATACCAACCAAGGGCTAGTGCAACTTATTCTCTCTGCGCATAAAAAATGTATGGTATTATCTTTAAAATTGTGACTTGTTATTTTTTTGCTGTTTGGTAATTATATAAACATTTTTAATTTACCTTTTTGATCTTTGTTTACTCAATTAATTTTTATTCGTCTAATCTTATATCTTTCTATTCCTTTTATACCTCTTACATTATTATAATAATTCAAGAAATATTTCCTTATAGAAATAGGAGTAGATTCGTAAATTATTTTATTAATTTTTTGGAACTTTCCAAGATTAAAATGTAAATGTGGCAAATCCGGTATCCGTACCAGATCATTATTTCCTTAATCCTAATGAAATTATAAATCTACAAATTTTCAAATTTTTAGCCTTGTGTTCAAGTTCAAGACATTCGGATTGACCGCTGGCTCTCAGCTCTCGCATTCATATAATAAAGAAAAATGTCTATTCTATATTCTATTAGTATTACCTACCAGTTAAATATTTCATTTTCGACAACTTAAATGTGCTGAATATAAAATTTATGCTAATCTCTTTGTTGTTTTTTCTTTATTTGTGTCGGTTTCAAACGAGAGAATTTAAAACATGCTTACGTCTATTAATGTTTAAATTCATTATTATGAAAGGAAATATTTAAATGAATAAAATTAGGTGACGTACAGTTTAAAAATAAAAAAAAAATGAAGGATTTCTATATGGTAGGCGTCTGTCTGTTTTAAACATCGAGAAAGAATAGTGATGAGCGATATTTCACGAACTGTTACTTTTTCACTGATATCATTGCATAAGTAGTCCTAGTAGGTCATCCCAATGCATTTATTTGTTTGATACCAAAAGGAAACTACCACCAGGGGCCTATAACACAAGTCATACAAGTCCTACAATTGTTAGAATAAATTTTACACTTGTAGCTTTTCCATAACACAACTCAACTTGTAACTACCCATACGGCACCAGTAATTACGGAAGAATTTCTACATATGTACACGTAGTCTGTAACATAAAGTTAACACTTGTATAATTGTGTTACAGAATTTTCTACAAGTGTAGTTAATGTTTTACCTATCTAAAACTCTGGGTAAAGACTCAGTATTATAGCAATTCTCGTACTGTAAACACGTACGTATCTGTCCCCAGTATGTGGTCAAGTAATTCTGAGAGTGACCATGAAGATCCGCCTAGAGAATATCGGTTCAGTGCAAGAAAAGTCTTTGCTTTTCTCACTGATAATGAATTCAACGAAAGGTTTCATCTGAGCCGAGTTCAATTTGAAGATCTTCTTCGGGATATTGGCCCAAGACTTGCAAATACAACAGTTAGATGGTATGGATTGACACCGCCACAGAAGACATTAATTGCTCTCCATTGGTTGGGAAATGGAGGTCAGTACCATGGTGTTTGTGATATGCATGGGGTATCAAAGATGACTGTGTGTAGGTGTGTCACATACTTTGATTTTGTATGTGAGGTGTGTACATGATACTGTCAGTGCTGTCAATGAAATCAAATTCGAAGAAGTAGTGTCATGGCCCCATAATACGTTGGATATTGCACAAATATTTCATGCACCCAGATAGCACAGTACGTCTTAAGGACGTCCAATTCATGTCCATTTAACATCTGTACGTCCGGGACCTATTATGGACGTTTTAAGTATGTCCAGTTTAGTAAATCCTCGGGACGTCAACAAATAGATATCCGCAAAACGTCAATTGTACATGCTTTACTATATTTCCATGGATTCACATTCGCATTGTATTATTATTTGGTTATATTATACAAAAAACATATATAATAAGATAATATAAATAATTATTAAAGATGGCATTGTCCCAATATCCATTTGAATGAAGGCCAAATAGACAAAACCGAAGAAGATCTTTGGCAAGAAAGTGACATTGTTGACAAGTGACTTTTTATTTTTATTTAGATAAATTAGATATGATTCTGATTCAGATTCAAGCATTGAAGTGAAATATTCCCAGGGCTCAGGTTTTATTAAAAAAAGTGTTCAATGTTCATGATTCGATGGTATATACATATTATACGAGTACAAGTTCTATCATTCCGCCATTTGTACCATTTTTATATCTGAGAAAGGTGGAAGTTTTTCAAAGCTAAAAGGTTAGTGAATTTATAATGTCTAGCAAGGCAAACTGAAACAAACAGATTGGATTTTAATTTTGATATGCCTTTTATTTTGAATAAGCGATTAAATTATTTTCAGATTCAGTTGAGAAGGCAAATATGACCAAATCAAGATAAAAACTGACTGCTGTCAATCCAGGCATGGTTGAGAAGAGCAAGGTAGAGGAGTTTTCCAGTGAATACTACAAAGCTAAAAGGTTAGTGAATACATAATGTCTAGCAGGGCAAACTTAAACCAACAGATTGGATTTTCATATTGATCTGCCTTTCATTTTGAATAAGGGATTAAATTATTTTCAGGCTTAACTGAGAAGGCAATTATGACCAAATCAAGAAAAAAATAACTGCTGTCAATCCAGGCATGGTTGAAAAGAGCAAAGTAGAGGAGTTTTCCAGTGAATACTACAAAGCTAAAAGGTTAGTGAATTCATAATGTCTAGCAGGGCAAACTTTAACAAACAAATTGGATTTTCATATTGATCTGAATTTTGAATAAGCGATTAAATTATTTTCAGGTTCAACTGGGTAGGCAAATATGGCCAAATCAAAAAGAAAAAAAAAACAACTGCTCTCAATCCAGGCATGATTGAAAAGTGCAAAGTAGAGGAGAGACAGGATGAATTTGGCGAAAAAGTTTTAATAATTTCACAATTTATAGGTTATTTGCTTCCAAATAAATTTTTTTGAAATTATTCATTATTTTCATTAATTTCCTTACATCCTATTATTCCTCATTTGAGCTTTTGAAAATTTCCATGGAATGTCCTTAAATGTACGTTCTTAAGACATCCTGATTATTAACAATGGACGTTCCAAATACGTCCATAAGACGTCCAGGCCGTGAAATGGACGTCTTAAGGATGTCCTGAATGTCCAAGCAGGACGTTTTTAGAACGTCCATAAGACGTATTTGTGCTATCTGGGCAGTAGCCGGTTTTCCTGAAGTATGTGGTGTAGTGGATGGAACACTTATAAATATAGACGCTCCCAGAATTAACGAACCAGCCTATATGGATCGGCATGGTAACCACTCAATAAACTGTATGGCTTTTTGTGGCCTAGATCTAAAATTCTACTACGTTAGTGCCAACTGACCCAGTAGTGTTCACGACGCACGGGTATTGCGAAATAGTTCCTTATTTCGCAGAATGGAAAATGGTTGGAGACCTCATCCCAATGCTGTAATTCTAGGAGACTCCGCTTATCCGCTGAAGCAATGGTTGATTCCACCAACATATGAAGATCCGTTAAATCCAGCCCAGTATAATTTTAACAGGGCACATAAACAAACAAGAAGATTTATTGAAAATTCTATAGGCATTAAAAAAAAATTCCTTGTTTGAATCATCTACGCGTCAATCCCGTGTTTGCCGCAAATATTTTTAAATGTTGCGCACTGTATGTAATATTTCAAAAACTAATCACGAAGCAGAAGATTTTGCATTACAAGATGACGAAGACGTCCTAGATGCAGAAAATTATGAAAATCGCGAAGATGATGCACCTGCTGCCGGGACCCAAGCTAGATTACAAGAACTCATCAATTATTTTGGGAGAAATTGATATTATTGTAGTCAGGAAATGAATGTAACATAAAAATATTCGCTTTTCTTATAAATAGTTTATCAATGTTTATCAAATATATAATATTTGTAAATTAACACATTTTATATTTTAAAAATTAATAAGAAAATAACACAACTAAATAATTATTTGGTTCATATGTGAAGTTTCTATTATAAATTTTAATAGCACCTGCAATTTTCAATTTCATAATTATGTTGTGATAACGTTGACGTAAACTCAGATGTAGGCAGTTGGAGTTATTGCTCTTATTTTTCTTATTTCCAATTTAGTTCTATAATTCTTCAGTTTGAGGTATTCAACTTGCAACGTGAGCTTTTCTTGTTTTAAAGCAGATGCATTGTATGTACATGCATTGTTTGCGGTAACTCGTTTTCGTTTTCCTGCAAACAAACAAATTTAATTTAGTCGACAGTTTTATGCGGCACTGATAAAATTCAACCCAGTATATGTGGTTTAGTATAGTAAAATTATATATGATTGTGTTAAATTTAGCATTATTATTTATTTACGGCCCGTCAGCAGCTTCTAAACATGTTTATTAAGCTTAAATTAAGTAATAAACTAGAAATATAGCTGATTTTCATATTGCTTAAATACACTAATATGTTTTCTAGTTATGTTAGCCTCGATGTTAGCTTACCATAGGTTTCTTTTGAAGTAAATGGGGTCACGTGTTCACTGATTGGTCGGCTTTTGTTGATAATACCTTCAGAGTCATCCTCTGGGATTGTTTCACATGACTGTTCCTGATGTTTTTCGAACGACTCAGCTACTCCTAGTCCATAAATTACAGGAAACTCTTTCCCAATTATTTCTAATACCACATTATCAACTTTAGTTAACATTCCCATTCCACCGGTTCCAGTTTTTTTCGCATTATCAATTTTAAGCTAGAAATATATATGTACCACAAGTCAATAACATAAACACTGCAAGTTACAGAATTACTCACCATTGCAGTTTTCTTCAAATTCTGCCACATTGTATCCCTTACATAGGTCCAATCCTTATCTGTGGGAAGTAAACAAATACTTTAAGCCATTATTGCCATTTATTTCCACGTTTCTATTTTATCTTGCTTTCTTAGTTTGTCGGAAAATGCACCGAAAAGAATGTCTCTATTTTCTTTAATCTTATTTAAAAATTGCATTTTACGTGCAAAAATGATTTGTTTTGAAGACGTTTTACCTAAGACAAACGCTGTAGCAGATGCACTTAATATGCCGCCTCCCGCCTAATGTCTCAAGCGTGTCGTGACAAGTCGGGAGTCTATTGTAGCAATTTGCATTGTGATACGGAATTCAGTAGGACTAAAATAGATGACAGAATAAACTTAATGAAATTTGCCATTTTTATTCAACTCTGTATTGTTTTCATTGGATTTAAAAATATGTCAAAGTAAAGAAAACTGATTTTCGTAATATTGTTAAGAGTTATTGCTCCACTGACAATAGCGAGAAATTTGTATAAATAGACATTTTGGTTTAATCCTAGAAGACACAATAATACCATATTTTTTTATGTGCAAAGAGAATAACTGTCACTAGCCCCGGGTTAACATAATTTTTTGAAAAAAAAAATTATAAAGTATATTAAATTTTTTAAAAAAAGGGCAACTTTTAATAGAGAATTAACATTATCAAACATGCATTATTGTTTAAACGATCAGGTACTACTAAGTTGTAGTAAATCATTTCCTTAACAAGATCAAAAAATAATTTTTAAAATTGGACGTAATATAAAGTCATAATTATTAATTCAGCAAAATAAATTCGGATATAAAAATGATTGAAAAATATGACTACAATATCCTTTCTCGGAACGTGTTCATACCGAGGGATGATAAACTGTCAACGCTTAAAGAGTTAAAATATGTAAAAAGCTTCTGGGCAACATTTCTGTTTGCAATATAAATTATTTTAGACCTTAAAAATATTTTTAGTATACCTAATGATAAACAGACTTTAGATAAAATATTGCTCTCTATTTTTAGGGTGTTTTATTGTTGCCCACTGTTATCAATCATACCTTCCAATATTTTTTGTTCATTCTTGACAAAATACTTATGTATATTATGATATTTTAAATTATTCAGAAAAAAGTTTTTTGTTATTACCAGAGATGAGGGGGGAGGGTGGTGAAACTAAAGATATACCCCTATCAGACAAATATGATAATAGCGAAAAACTATCTTATACAATAATTTAAAGTGCCTTAACATTTATATGTTTTTTTCCAAGTATGAACAAAAAATATTGGAAGTTATAAAGGATGAAGCTGAAACTAGCAGCCAGAGTTAGCAGCCTGTGTGAGAAAATGCATACAAGTTAGATATCACAAAATAAAGCAATATTTCTACTTAATTTGTCTTATTATAATAATATTATTAATGATAACAATAATAATAATGATAATAACAAAGTGAGGATATCCGTATTTGGAAAAAAAATCAGTAAAAACGTTATGAATATAGGTACTTTAAAAAAACTTTAAATATATATTCAAATTTTTCTTAATGAAAAATGATCGGCGCTGGGTTAAATAATACATAAATAGATTCTTCAAGTAATAGGGTACAAGAACACATCAATCAAAAAAACAATATCGAGTGCTTGGATTGTTGAAATTATTATACTGTTATGCTAGAGTAATACATAACACAAAAATATATTGTTTTTTTAATGAAAAATTAACGGCGCTAGGTTTTTTCTACAAGAAAAGAATTTTTTTTAATATTATTTTTTTGATATTTTTTTTTTATATATATAGTTTATGTTGTTGTTAGTTTGTTTTTTGGCTTACCTGTGGTACATTTTATGGGGTATGTAATTAATATTAGATCCTTTTTTTTTATTATATTATTCTGTAATTGAATTTGTGTCATTTTTGTCCTTTTTCGTGTCCGGTATTTGATATTGTATCCGTTATAATTTCTTCGATAGTCAGGGTGTTGTTACCCTCCTTTTTGCGCTTTCGGGCACTCATATCCAAATTTTGCAACCAATGCCCCCCCAAAAAATCTACCTATTCACAATATATTAGCCAGTGTAGAAACAGGAATAGCCCAAATCCCAACAGAAGCTAAAAACAACATCAGAGCAAAAGTTGTAAATACAATAACTAATTTTAAAAACAAATATAAAAACACCAAAATAGACCCAAATGATAAAAAACTCAACATACATAATACTAAAAAATTCATAAAAGAACACCCAGAAATCACCATTCTACGTCCAGATAAAACTAACAAAACAGTCATTATGCCAACTATTGAATACCAAAATAAAATGCACACATTACTAAGCGACACAAACACATATGAAAATATACCGAATGACCCAACAAATATATACCAAACTAAAAACAATAAACTAATCACAAACTGGGAAAAAAAATACATCCCAACAAACATCGCAAAATCTCTTAGAGTATACAATACACACCCACCATCTATCTATGGATTACCAAAGTTACACAAGACGGCCAATAGTATCATGTATACAATCCCCATACCAACTAACTTCAAAATTCTTAACGAACATACTAAAAAACGTAGTAGGTAAAAGCCAACACCACATTAAAGACTCATGGCAATTCAAAGAAAAAATCTCCAACATACATGTACCTGACAACCATATGCTTATATCATTGAATGTCACCTCCTTATACACAAACGTACCACTAGATTGTAGTAAAAAAAAATAATCGAAAAACTATGGCCTGAAATAAAAAAATGTACAGACATACCTCTTAACGAATTTCTAATAGGCTTAACCGACACACTCACATCTACATATTTCACATTTAATAGTCAATATTATAAATAAACTGAAGGCTTAGCAATGGAAGCACCAATATTTAGCATCATTGCCCAACTTGTCATGGAAGACTTAGAACAAACACAATTACAAAAATTAAATATAAAACCCATTTTATATTTTAGATACATCGACGACTGTATTTTACTTATACAAAAAACAGAAACCAACAATATACTAGACACATTCAATGCTTACCACTCAAAATTACAATTTACTATCGAGACTGAAAACAACAACTCTCTAAACTTTCTAGATTTAACTATACACAACAAAAGAAATACATTAAAAACTGAATGGTATACAAAAGCTACCTGGTCAGGACGATACTTAAATTTTACATCAAAACACCACATATCCCAAAAAAAATCAGTTATTATAGGTCTAGCAGACAGAGCTATCAAATTATCAAACCCTGAATATAGAAACATAGCAATTAAAAAAGTCAAAGATACACTAATACAAAATATCCTATAAAACTCATCAACACAATAATGCAAAAACGTATCCACAAATACTATAACAACCAACAATATAATAAAGACAAAACAAATGCCAAATATATCTCAATACCATATATCAGTGGTTTATCCGAAAAACTCCAACACATAGTCAAACCTTTTAATATTGAAATTGGACATAAAAATATAGCAACATTATCACAAAATTTTACAAGACTAAAAAACAAAACCCCACATAATAAGAAAACCCACACAATCTATCAAATTCCATGCAAGGGAAATAACTGTAACAAGATATACATAGGTCAATCAAAACAATACTAAGAAAACAGAATACGAACTTACAAAAACACAAAAAACGCATTAACAGCTCTAGGGAAACACAAACTTGAGACAGGACACGAATTTTACTACAACAATGTAACAATACTCGACACAGAACAAAATTTGAAAAAACGCGAATTTCTTGAAATGATACATATAAAAAAAAATGTTAATATCATTAATGATCGCTGTGACATTCGATACTTAAATCAAATGTATTTTAACCTATTATAAAACTATACTACTTGAAAGATAACTAATAACACAAAATAAACAAAATAATAATAATAGTAATAATAATAATAATTATAATAATAGTAATATAATAATAATAATAATAATAATGAAAATAATAAGAACAATAAAAATCTTGTACCAATCATGACCCTAATAGACCAAACTATAAAAGACCAAAAAATAAAAAGAAGAAGAAACGACAAATGACATATGTCAAATTAAATAATTTTCAACCTGTCACTTGATAAATCACAAACCGCATGGTAGCAAGTAAAATAAAAAAAAAAACCAAGTAAGATTTTTTTCAATTTCCGGACCTTTATGAGGGCCCGAAATCGCAAAGTGGAGTTAAGAAATTATAACGGATACAATATCAAATACCGGACAAGAAAAAGGACAAAAATGACACAAATTCAATTACAGAATAATATGATAAAAAAAAGGATCTAATAACACTTAATATTAATTACATACCCCATAAATTGTACCACAGGTAAGCCAAAAAACAAACTAACAACAACATAAACTATATATATAAAAAAAAACACCAAAAAAATAATATTAAAAAAAATTCTTTTCTTGTAGAAAAACTGTTCAAATGTACAAATATGTTTTAAAAAAAATTTAAAAAAAACTACTGAAGAAGGCCCTGAGCAGGACCGAAAGCTTTACTTTACTTAAACACGAGTTTCATTTCCTCAACACCTAAAACCCAAGAACTACAAGAAAAAATATAAACAAAGGTGTAAGAAAAAAAAAACTTTAAAAAAGGAGGTTCTCCTTTTATAAAGTAACAATAATAACGAAAAACTATCGGCGCTGAGTTATATGATATATCAGTTAATTACTCAAGCAATAAGCTTCGAGAATAAGTCAATATAAAATACAATATCGAGTGCTAGAACGTTGAAAATAATAAAAATTAGTTAGGCTAGATAAATGTTTCTCGTAAAAATGATTTTTCTCTAAGAAAAATGAACGACCCTGGGTTTTATCGTACATAAATGGAATCATCAACTAATATACTATAGGAATCAGTTAATTAAAAGTACATTATCGAGTACTAGAACGTTTAAAATATCAAAAAACATTCAGACTCGAGAGACATTTCCAATAAAAATGTGATTTCTCTTAAGAGAAGTATTTACTTGGCTGTAGAGCGGAGCATGCAAGGGTTTCGTAGTACCCCACTTTTAAAGTTTATTTTTCACTTATTGTGGAAGAAAAAAATATGTACGTGTAGGTAAAGGATAAATCTATGCTCCTCTGGAAACACTTTTTCAAAATTTAAAACTGTTTTTTTCTAAAAAAAAAAATCTGATGTGTCCAACACATGACTTTCCTATCTAGTTATATAAATGTTTAGAGGATAAACTAAATATATACATTGTCCACATCTATCTACCTCGAAACATTTTTCTATAGATATTCATGGAAAACGAAAATACTGAAAAATTTTAATTTCCTACAATTTTTTCATTACGGTCCATTTTAGAAAAATCATGTGTAAACAAAAATTATAGAGATCGATATCGCAAACAACTTTTATTTCAAAAACTTTCATAATAAAAATCAGAATTTTGCACATTTTGTCAAATTTCTCGAATACGGGCCGTTTCAGGAAATTTTTACATAAAACAAAAATTACAGATAATAATATTAGAAGTAACTTTTATTTGAACAATTTTCCTCTCCAAACATAAATAACAGATATATTCCATAAAATATAAAAACGGCCTCCCATAAAGTACCCCCCCAGATGTTCCGACTTTGTCCAAAATCTAATCATTTCACGTCAGGCCGAAATAAACCTTAAGTTTAAAATTTAATGTTTTTTTCTTTATCCGTTTTTGAGTTTTCTTCAAAATTCGAAATTTACACATTTTCTCAAATATCTCGAATACGGTCCATTTTAGAGAAATTATGTAGAGAATAAAAATTATAGAGAATTATATTACAAACAACTTTTATTTGAACAATTTTTATAAAAAAATATTTTTTTTACATTTTGTCAAATTTCTCGAATACGGACCATTTTAGGAAAATTTTGTATAGAACAATAATTATAGATAATAATATTAGAAGTAACTTTTATTTAAAAAATTTTCTTTTCCAAACGTAAATAACAGATATATTCCATAAAATATAAAAATGACCACCTATAAAGTACCCCCCCAAATGTTCCGACTCTGCCCAAAATCTAATCAGCTCATTAGACGCTGAAACAAAGCTTAAGTTTAAAATTTGGTGTTTTTCTGTGTATCGGTTCATGAGTTATGCGTTATACAGACACACACACACACACACACACACACACACACAGACACACAGACACACACACACACAGACATCATCGCGAAAATAGTCAAAACGGATTCAGGGGACCTCAAAACGTAAAAATCCGTCGAAAACTCGAGGTCGAAAAAAATCATGATTCCTATACTTTCCTTATACAGATAGGAAAGTAAAAATACAAAACTCGACTTTTTTTACCCATTTTCTCAATTTTTTTTAGAAAAAATTAAATTGAATTTTGAAAAAGTGGTTCCAGAGGAGTATAGATTTGACCTTTACCTACACATATACATTTTTTTATTTTAAAAATAGTCAAAAATAAACTTTAAAAGTGGGGTACTACGAAACCTTTACATTGCAAGATTTTTCGTCTGGAAAGTGGCGCCTCTGTTAGATTTTTAAGAAATTAATATTTGTGAATGAAAACAATTTATAATATATTTTACTGATGTTTTACGAGGGATGAATAAATTTTACGTATTTGTACCCCTTATTTTTTACGTAATTTATTTCTGTAATACTAAGATTGGCATATATATTATATGCAAGGGTTTCATAGTACACCAATTTTACGGATTATTTTTTAATTTTACTGAAAGAAATTTTACGTAAGTACAGGTAAAGGCTTAACCCATACCTCTCTGGATTTACTTTAAAAATATGAATCAGTCTCTTTTGAAAAATCTAAGAAAAGGAACGAAAAGAAATAGAAATGTTAAAAAATGCTAGAAGAGAACAATATATTTAATTTTTGCCTACAGGAGCATTTATTTTTATTACAATAAAAATAGAAATACGTTAAAAGTTTTTTCGTCTAGAAGGTGATACCAACAAAATATATATCTTTTTCTAGTATTTAGTGATAAACAGTACGTAAGTGATTTGATTTCATGTTGTTATTTTTTACATACAGTGATTTCGCTCAATTATATTAAATTAATTTTCATTTCTTTATTAAAAAAAATATATATACGAAATTGGAAGGTATACACTCAGATGTGAATTATATGTTTTCCATATTTATAGTTAAAGACACCGTAGTTTAAAAATATCTATTAGCTTAAATCAAAATGAAAAATGATTTGTCATTTCTAATAAATAGAACACAACTTAAAATACAACTGACAAATATAATGACATTAACAAAATAATGATAAGACAATAACTTACAAACTACATGGTAACGACATAGTAACTAGCACATTAGAACACCAACTAATGTTGACAGTTGACATAATTTCCTACGTTGCCATATAAAATCCTTCATATTATTTCTCACTTGTAATTTTAGATTCAATCTTTTTTGAGAATGCGATTTTTAACAACCATGCGAATTTGGTATGCGACATTTGCCGTGTGCGACAATTTTCATGCGAGACTCGAGAATTCTACCCCTGAGCTGGACTCAGTCCGAACTGACGAACTGTGCAGGACTGTCACCCATGAATTTACCATACAATAGATATAGTAATTAAAAAATTATATACGAATGTTAATCTGTTGACAATATG
Source organism: Psylliodes chrysocephalus (assembly GCA_927349885.1). NCBI lineage: Eukaryota > Metazoa > Arthropoda > Insecta > Coleoptera > Chrysomelidae > Psylliodes > Psylliodes chrysocephalus. Next base: position 82,072,476 of record OV651819.1, read on the forward strand.
TCAATTTACTAAAGCCAAGAAACTGGCGTAAAAGCCAGTGAAGTGAAGAGTGCTTATATCGTGCTCATCCACTAGAGCCTAGAGCAGTGGTCGCCAACCTCTCAATGTGTTGAGCTACTTTGTTAATTTTGGAATAAACAGCGAGCTACCCACACGGAAGCCACGTAACGCAACGTAAATGAAATAATCCACAGTTAATTTATCATTATATGTATTTATTTTATTACTATTTAACTGGTAATACATAATACACAGGTACTAATAATAAACTAATAACAAAATAAATAATATTACTAGTACGTACTTGTTCATAGCTACATTTCTACCTACCAAACGAAGGTGTTTGAAAAATAAACAAACTTTTATCCAGCCACAACGGCATGTCACGTAAGATTTAAAAATAGTTAATAATAACAACAAAAAAGTAACGCACTATCATGAACATAAACATTGAAAAATAAAAAAGCACCTTCAATGAGAAGGCTGACACTCAGACTCATCGATAATTTTTTTAATGTTTGCAGTATACTTTGATACAGCCATTCGAATACAATTATCCAAATGTTCATCTGTAAGTCGATTGCGATATTTGTTCTTAATAAACTTCATATTGGAAAAAAAAGATTCACACAAATAGGTTGAACTGAATAATGCTTTCACTTTCAAGGCAACACGGCATAGAACTGAATATTTGTCTTTACTTACAATAGGCCTGATACATTTGGTACTTGAGACTAACGATTTTAAGGATAAATCATTTTGAAACTCAATTACTTCCATTTCTGTTGCAGCGATGTTTTCGCCAAAGGTCTGCATAACACAAGTTGCAAACTGTTGGATATAAATTTCCATAAAGGGTGAAACAACAAACTGCGCTACTAAAGCCATTTCGTTGAAATCCTTAAAACGATTTTTAAAGTTATTTTTCAGGGTAGAAACTATTTCTACATTATTTTTGCTGTCATAGGGTTCTAATGGATTTTGAGATATTTTTTCTGAAAGAATAGGAAAATGCTTGGCATCGCTGTTAATTAGATTTGTTCCCAAAACTCCAGCTTTTTGATAAATGCTTTTATATCTCTCCCCTGAAGCTGCAAATTAAGTTCGTTTAATTTCTCTGTAATGTCCAGAAGAAAACCAAAATCTCTAAGCCAGATTGACAGTCAACTTCATTGGCCATGGTTTTGAATAATCTTCTTTGTAACGCTTTGTAACGCTTGAGCTCTAATCTTGTTCACAATTTGTACCACCAGTTTCATACCGTTGTTTAGTTTCAGGAAATTTCCACATAATGCTTGCTGATGGATAATGCAGTGGTAACAGAGAAATTGCGGAAAAGTTTCATCTTTACAAAATAATGCCACCAGACCCTTATCACAACCCACCATAGCTGAAGCGCCATCGGTTGTCAAGCCTACCATTTTCGATATTGGAATTTTCTCGGAAGAAATAATATTTTTTAAATGAGAAAACAACTCCTGTCCAGTAGTGTATCCTTTCAGTGGAATAAACTTCAAAAGAACTTCTTTAATCGTAAATTCGCTAAAAAGCCATCCTCACGAACACGGCCATCTGGGCAGTGTCAACGACTTCTGTTGATTCATCCAGTTGAAGTTAAAATTAAACACAGTTATCTAAGTCAGTTCTTAATTGTAAAAAAATATCATTGCTCATTACTTCTACACGTCTCATCACTATATTAGCAGAAAGTTGCATAGATTTTATAGCTGAAACTATCTCCTCTTTATTTCTAAAGTTGGCCAATAGCGAATCAGCAGCTTCTAAAAACGCCTGTTTTATCATTTCCCCGTCTTCATAAGGTTTCTTTTTTTGTGCAATTATCTGGGACACTCGGTAAGATGCTTCAGTTGCAGCCTTATTTTTGTCGACTGTTCTTAAATATATTGATTGTTGTTCAATTAACTGCTTTTTTAACTGTTTCAGTTTCTCCTTTCTAGCGGCAGAATGTAGTGGGAATGATTTTTCAAAATTAGAATGTACAGTTTTATGATGTCTCTCAATATTTTCTTTTTTAGCAACGGAGACCGAAGTATTACATAACAAACACACATTTTTATCTTTAACTTCTGTAAACAAGTATTGTTCTTCTCATTCCGAATGAAAGTGGCATGTCTTTACCTTCTTACAACTGCTTGCCATAATATTATTTTTTCTGTTTCTCTACTAACCCAGCCCCTGGACGATGGTTACGCGTTTAGTTTTAAACTAAGTGCAATTTCGTTGCGCCGTGCAGTGTTGCCAGATGAAAAATAAAAAATATGGTATCCGACATATAAAAAAATGGTATTTTACTGACAAAAAATGGTATCTTATTGAATTATCTTGATAACACCATATAATAAAGTTTTGCACACATGTAGTTTATTTAGGATTGCCAGACATCCGGCTAAAGCCGGACATGTCCTCCTTTTTTTGGCCATTTGTTAATGTCCAGCCGCCTTTTTCTTTTATGTCTAATTTTTTTAATTTAGGAAAAATTGTTAAATTATTTCGATTTTTATAATACTAAAAATCTGATGTGTCCAACACATGACTTTCCTATCTAGTTATTATAGGCTTTTTCCGGTTATTTTGTACAACCTATTGCAGCATTTCCATAAATGTTTAAAGGATAAAATAAATATATACATTTTCCACATACATCTACCTAGAGACATTTTTCTATAGATATTCATTGAAAATGAAAATACTGAAAAATTTAAATTTAGCACTTTTAATACCGCCGTGCGTATTTATCCAAACACTAACGCGCTGGTCCGGCTGGTCGGTTCTAGCCGATTCTAGCTTGATGGCGTCAGCGGCAGATCGCTCACCGCAACGTTGCCGCTGTTTATGTTTAATATTATGACAATTAGATTTTTTTGTGGAATTTTCGGACGCTTCTCTAATTTTTGCAGTTTGTATTTTTTAAATTAAAATTGTTGTGATAGCTACCAGAATTGCCTCCGCAAGCTACCGGTAGCTCGCGATCGACAGGTTGGCGACCACTGGCCTAGAGCCACTAGAGCTAGTCTCAGTCACCAGTTACTGATTATGCTTGTAACACGTTACTCGATTGGCGCCCGCGCTATTGGCTATTGAATTAGCATAATGTACATGCGGCTTAGCAGCCTGTTTATGCATATGACTAATTTGATTCACAGTTTGCCATAGTTTTACCTGTATTTTGTGTCTGCCCCAGTTCTCCCTAAACTATTAAAATAATAAAAAGAAAGGCAAAAAATAACTGCGTAACTATTCAACAACTACTTTGAATTTATAATTCATATTCACATTTCATATTTCATTCCTGTGATGAATGAAGTATGATGAAAGAATCTGGGTTTTTCCATAATATTTAATCTACCGATTTAATTTTACCTTTTGAATATTTATATGAAATTACAATTTATTGTTATTATTAGTTTTCATGTATATTTGTTACCGAAAAATTTAAATTCACATTCACCTATTAAAAAATAAATTGAAATCATGGACAAAATAAGAATACTAATATTTCGGTGCTTTAGAAATAGATACTTAAAATACTGTGTCCTCATATTAATGAAGATCATATTCCGAATCTCACCTGACCAAAATGATGTAACCAGTTACCAAAAACTAAATTAATAACTTAAGTAGTAATCCCAGAACAATAATACTAACGAATATATAACAAACAATAATTATTGTCATATCATTTTCATTAAATTTTTTGGTATGCGAGATCGCGTGGGATACGGTTATTGTTATAGTATGTCACACCGAATAAGAACGTGTTTAATTATTCTCTACAGATAAATAAGTTACTACGTCTAACTTTTACCAGAGTAGTATACCCGTCCTGTAAAGTAATTAATCGCGGAAGCAAAATATACATGTGAACTTAATTAAAGAGCAAAGTGACAATCAATAAATTAAATATGACAACTGAAATACAAGTTATAAAAGTAATTTTTTTTATTGGTACCTAATTTTACTTATTTAAAGTACGCCTCAGCGTGTTTAAAACGAACTTTAAAAAACGCGCGTGTTTTAAAATTACCATGGCAACATCAACAACCCGAGTAACGTGATGTCTAAATGCCAACTTTTTAAATATCGATCTGACAGGAGTGCCTTGTAATGTCAAATAAAATATTTCTGAGAAATTTTTCAAAAAATTTATTCAAATATTTTTTCACATTCTTAATTGTTTAAATGAATGTGGAAAGTACAGTTAGTATTGTTTAAAATATTAAAACTTCGGTTTTTTAAATCAGAGGAAAAACTGTTCAAATTAAGATTGCTAACATTCTTGGAAGTCAATGAAGTTGTACTTCCATTAATAGCACTTCCAATAATATTTGAAACATTCTTCTTATTGCTAATGCTCTCTTCAACGTAACCAGTCGCCACAGCTGCCGATTTCCATCCCACTTGTCGTTGGATTTGATTTATTGTCATGCCATTATTCGCCATAATGGTAGCGGCCGTACGTCGAAACGCATGTCCAGTATATTTCACAGGATCGTCCAATTTAAGATAACTTGCAATATGCTGGGGACATGATCCAAATGTAGTAATACCAACCACTTGATTGGTGCACTTCCCCTTATCATACCGTAAGAAAACTCGGTCTGTACTTACATTTTGGGGGCGCAATGATAAATAATGCTTTACCAAACGCACATATCTAATTGCATCCCTATCGGCAACAGTAAAATGTCGAGACTTCACTGTCTTAGATGGTCGGATAGTAATAAGCAATACGCTTCCTTCTTTCTTGATATCAGCTAAGCGTAAATCGCACAATTCACATCTTCTATAAGAGCCAAAGATGCCACAACCACCTTCAAAAATAAATACCTAATGTCCGGTGCATCTGTAAAAAACTTCCGCAAATCGTCTTCCTCGAATACATATGCCTTCTTGACTACCTCATTTTTGCTAATTGTCTTCATGAATGCATGCACTTTGACGAACGATTTTATATCGAGCCCTTTGTTTATCCTCAATATACTTTGTAATTTTGAATGGATAGTCCACATAGTCGATACTTTATACTGTTCTGATTAGTTTAACAATTTTCTTTAAAATCATAATTTTGCACATTTTGTCAAATTTCTCGAATACGGACCATTTTAGGAAAATTTGACATGAAACAAAAATTATAGATAATAATAGAAGTAACTTTTATTTGAACAATTTTCTTCTCCAAACGTAAATAACAGATATATTTTATAAGATATAAAAATGACCCACTATAAAATACCACCCCCCCCAGATGTTCCGACACACACACACACACATACACACACACACACACACACACACACACACACACACACACACACACACACACATACACACACACACACACACACGCACGCACGCACGCACCAACACACACACACACTCACGCACGCACGCACGCACGCACGCGCACACACGCACACACACACAGAGACTGTTACGATGAGCAATAGACTGCATTTTATAGGTTTGTTATTGTAAATATAATACTTTATGAAACTTTTGCTACTACACTATAATAATTTGATTCAAAAGTTTTTCTTGATCATCTATTTCTAATCAAGTTTAAATTTTATGAAATCTTTCTAAAAAATCTGATGTGTCCAACACATGACTTTCCTATCTTGGCTTTTTCCGGTTATTTTGTACAACCTGTTGTAGCACCTCTATAAATGTTTAGAGGATAAACTAAATATATACATTTTCCACATACATCTAACTCGAAACATTTTTCTATAGATATTCATTGAAAACGAAAATACTGAAAAATTTAAATTTAGCACTTTTCCTCCAATTTTTCAATTACGTTCCATTTTAGAAAAATCGTGTAAAAACAAAAATTATAGAAATCGATATCGCAAAGAACTTTTAGTTTAACAATTTTCTTTAAAAACAGAATTTTCTCGTATACGGACCATTTTAGGAAAATTTGACATAAAACAAAAATTATAGATAATAATAGAAGTAACTTTTATTTGAACAATTTTCTTCTCCAAACATAAATAACAAATATATTCCATAAACTATAAAAACGGCTTTCCATAAAGTACCCCCCAGATGTTCCGACTTTGTCCAAAATCTAATCATTTCACGTCAGGCCGAAATAAAACTTAATTTTAACATTTAAGTTTTCTTCAAAATTCGAAATTTACACACTTTCTCAAATATCTCGAATACGGTCCATTTTAGAGAAATTATGTATAGGATAAAAATTATAGGGAATTATATTACAAATAACTTTTATTTAAAATATTTTTTTACATTTTGTCAAATTTCTCGAATTTTAGGAAAATTTTGTATAGAACAAAAAATATTAAAAATTATGTTGTAAGTTTGTAAGTAACTTTTATTTAAAGAATTTTCTTTTCCAAACGTAAATAACAGATATATGTCATAAAATTTAAAAATGACCACATATAAAGTACTCCCCCAGATGTTCCGACACTGCCCAAAATCCGTCGAAAACTGGAGGTCGAAAAAAATCATGATTCCTATACTTTCCTTATCTGTATACAGATAGGAAAGTAAAAATCTTCCAACCCACTTTCTATTTGTTTTATAATTTCTAAATTAATGTATTTTATTGCATCCATTTTATATGAATGAGAGAATACTATAATTCAAAAACAAACGACGTTATATATTATTAAATACCTTAATAAATGGTACGAGGATCCCATTTATCTTCTGCGCTAAGTATGCTTCTGATTCTTGATATTGCAGTGAAACCCCTTCAACAAGACATCTGACCAGCTCGCCCTATTTTTCCAGTTTAATATCCTGGTCGAAAGGACCAATGTTAGGATGAGTAATGCACTTTAGGTATTTTTTGGCAAATTGCATGTCAAGTTGTTATTAATTTTTTTTTGTCATATATATTTTTTTATATCACGATAGCGTGACCTAGTTTTAATGTAAGAAACTATAGAATTAACACAGACACCATCGCGAAAATAGTCAAAACGGATTCAGGGACCCCAAAACGTAAAAATCCGTCAAAAACCCGAGGTCGAAAAAAAAATATGATACCTATACTTTTCTTATCTGTATACAGATAGGAAAGTAAAAATGGGAGGTTTAAGGGGGATTAAAATTAAAAAAAAATCCTAAATCAAAAATATAATGCGATATCAACATGAAAATTTTAGTAAAACTCGAGCTCTATAAGGAGATGAAGACTATTGATTGTGCAAAAAATTTGAATAAAACTGCGTGAAATATTTAAAAAAATTATAACGCAAAAACGAACAATAATATCAACTTGAAATTTTTGGAAAATCTATAAGGGGATGAAGCCTATTGATTCTATAAAAAACTATTAAAAATGGGGGTTAAGGGGATTTGTTAAACTGTGTACAGTATAATTTAGAATGCCAAGCATTATTATTCTAGTTTCTAGTTTGTATCTGTGTAATGTTATGTATTATGATGGGACTAATTTTATAAAATAATTATTTTAGGTCACTCGTTTTATTCGCAAATAAAAGGTATTTAAAAATATATTATTTTATTTGACATGTGTGAGAAATTGTGAAAATGATTAAATGTACAATAAAAACTGAAAAACGGTAGGTAAAATTTTATATATTTTTTTCACAAAAAAAGCTTTCTAAATAACCTGATATATATTTAAAAATAATCTTAAAATATGGAGAAAAGTCAACTGATAACTAATAATGTTTATAGATGATTTGCAATATATTAAAAACAAAACAAATATTTAAATAACTAAAATATTCATTTATTTAATAATAGTTGAAGTGCTTGAATATAGTATGATATTGATAATAATAACTACAATAATTAAAACAAACCCATACAAAAAAAAAAAAAACGATATTGGCGCTTGTACAAAGGTTTGAACCAAACTTACAAATTATAAAATCATTGGAGAAAATTTGAACACCCATTTTAAATTATAACTATTATTTTCATACCTTTTTTTTGAAAACATCTTTTTTATACAAATTACCAATTTTATCTATACACTTCATTACACACAGTGAGTCTAATATTTCATGTTTTGTTGGAATCCGGAATTAGAACATAAGAAAGCTTATATCTATTTCCGTCCTAAGCGGAAATAATAGAACTGCTTTAGATCGAAAGAGCAATACCTGTTTATAATTCTTACTATTTTTTTAACAGAATCTGTCTATTAGATCGTAGGATTTTCATAATTAAATTAAAATTTTGTATTGCATTATAATTGAAAATAAATTTAATATAATCCAATATTATTAATCTTTTTAATAATTTATATTCATATAAAAAAAAACAATTAAAATAAAAAGGAAAACATTCCGGAACTCCACAAATACCTCCTTTAAAACCTTTCTAAAAGAAAAAGGTAAAGGCTTACAAACTGACTAAAGAATATTTATTTAATTTAATAATTGAAGTCAAAAGCCAGTCGATTTCCAACGGATACTGATAATATGAATTATGGGTAATAATAATAATATGAGATAATTTTCATGGACCTTCTTATCAAGCATTTTTATTTATGAGCTCGAGAACTGCTTAACAAACACATTTTCGCTAGCAAATAAAACGGATTATATATGCAAAAAAAAACAACAAACATTTCAAAGCGAAATGAATACTCACACATCTGGCAACATTCTGTTTGGTTTCTCCAATGCGTTCATTCTCAACGTTGCCACTTGTGGCTTGTGGCTCGTAATCAGCCATGAGAAGTTGCCGATTTTCGTGCGTTAGGGAGCGGTCACACTTTTGTTTACCTTTTAATATTTGAATTTTTTTTTAAATGTGATGCACAAAAATTTAGGAATTTTTAGATCTGTGAAAAAATAAGAATGTTGAGATTAATATTACCAGGACGAACTTAAAAACGACCTAAATTTTACATAAAAAGTAGATGTAGATATTTTTAAGTTTTTTATAGTACAAACGATTTAAAAATATCAAACATTTAAGAGATAATTTTGACCAAGTGTATTAATAATTACGGTACGCGACAACTCGGCGATGCAAAGCCGTCGACGATGGCCAACTCGACGATGGTAAACTCGGCGACGATCAACTCGGCGAAAAGGAATACAATAATATAATATGCAATTATTTATTATAATACAATTATTTATTATAATACAATATAATATACAATCTATAAAAAAAATTGATTAGAGAACTTGATTAATAAAATAAAGATAAAATAAAGATAAAAGTGGCAATAAAATCAATTAAGGGTTTTAACTACAATTAGGGTTTCTAATACATATTATTAGAAAGCAAATTAAAATATTAAGGGAAAATTTAGAGCTTAAGATTTTTCAATGCAAAATAAAAATAAGATATAATATATTAAAATATTAGGTTATGAAATAAAAAAATTTAAGTAACATATTATATGCTGAAACGGAATTAAAAAATAAAAACTGAAATAAAAAAAGGTTGATTATAGAATATTGTCATTTATTATAATACACATTACAATTATTTATAATACATATATTTATTATAATACAATATAATATAAAAAAACTAATTCATGTTGTAATTATGTGATATCCCTCTGAGATACTCGATCAAATTTTGCCTGTTATAATTGGCCACTTTATTAAAAATCCTCTCGTCGGCTTCCTCATAACGTTTCCTTTTTGATGCGCCATTGCGCCCGGCAATTGCTCGTTCATAGTCTGCATCGTACGAAGACTGTACCTTTTTTAAATTATCTATGAATGTCCATAACGAAGGATGAGCAATGCCAGAACCAAAAGCCAGTTGCAACTTGCGATGACATGCTTCTGCAAAATTATTTGTCCTATCTCGTCCATTCAATGTTCGAAAATAAACGGACCAAACTGCTGATGGAAAAGTTGCTGGCACTCTGGTTCCATTATTCCTAAGTCGACCGATATAATTGCTGGTAAACCATTCTAAAATTGGTTCTAATATTTCTGGCAACTCATTTTCCAATTCGGCAATGGCCTCAATCACATCCTCTTCTGGGACAAATGCCAATGATGTTACCATTTTTGCTTGTAGTGCAAATTCGGGATCAGTATTGTACATTCCTAGGAGATTGCAAGAAGATAAATGATTTCGAAGATTTTTGACCAAGTGGAATAAGCATCCTCTAATTTCGGCTTCTGGGAAAACTTGTCTTACGGCCTGGTGAATTGCCAACTCAAAGTCGACACTGATGCTTTCCGGATTTAATTGCGGCCAAAGAACTTTTATCATGTTAAACACATTGAGATATGTTTCTGCACTTTTATTGGGCAGCAAGCAATATAGTACAGGAAAAACTGGACCCTTCTCTTTATGCGTATCTTTTCTTGCCAGAACAACAAATATTTGAGCAAAAAGTGGAGGACACAATAAGAATGTGCCGTCAACAAATAATTCTTTCATGCTTGCACTCCATGTTGCATGGTATTCTCTACCAAATATTAGAATTCGATGTGGATCCACTTGATCTCTTCCGGAATCTGCCAGCAAAAAATTCTCAAATTGAGTAGGGCTGTAATAATATTGCGAGTACACTTCTGGGATGATAATTTCACTAAGAGTTTCTGGATTTGCCGGTGCTTTGCACATGGTTACTCTTACTCTTTGAATGTTTCTCCGCATAGCACTGGAACTTGGAAGCATTCCTTTAACTGCAGCTGGTACATTTTCCAAAACTCGTCCTCTGATTTGGGCAGGATTCTCCATCGTTGTCGCGGCCAGGTGCTTCACAGTGGTATTCAATTTTTGCAGAACAACATTTGCTGCATTTCCTACCGTACTACATGTGTGTTCATTTCGTATACATTTGAAAGAACCATCCATAATATTGGTCCATATTCTTCCTTTGCATCTTTCATGCTTGTTTTCGCAGCGCCAGAATTGAATGGTGTTGTCCTTGTTCGTTTTATCCTTCGTGTATAGGTAGCCATCCCAGTAGTACTTTTCGTGACCCCTTTGGCTAAGAACTTTATTTTCCATCTTGAGTCTCAGTAAATAAAAAACTCAAACAGACAAACAAAATTACACACAATGTCTTTACTTCTGAGATGAATTCGGAATATTAAGGAAAGTGAATATCACCAGTCTTTTATAGGATGTAGGTACAAGTAAGCAGGTAATTATCAGGTAATCTTATTTTTATTTTGTATTGAAAAATCTTAAGCCCTTAAGCAGGCAATTATAAGGTAATCTTATTTTTATTTTGCTTTGAAAAATCTTAAGCCCTTAATATTTATTTGCTTTCTAATACTAGGTATTAAAAACCCTAATTGTAGTTAAGACCCTTAATTGATTTTATTGCCACCTTAATTTTGTAATTCGAAACAACTCTGGCCATTAAATTTTAATTTCTTAATCAAGAAGTTTCTTTTTCAGATTCTTAGTTTTAATATTTAATATATTTTTTCCTGTATATGTTGATTTACTTTAGTAATAATAACTTTTTTCCAGTTTCTTATTTAAAATCTCTTATATATTTTTATTTTATTAATCAAATTCTCCAATCAAATTTTTTTTATAGGTTGTATCTTATTTTGTATTATAATAAATAATTGAATAATATATTATTGTATTCCTTTTCGCCGAGTTGATCGTCGCCGAGTTTACCATCGCCGAGATGACCACCGCCGATTCGTCATCGCCGAGTTGACCGTCGCCGACTTTACATCGCCGAGTTGACCTGCTCCGTAATAATTATACGGACAATATTAGATAATTTTTTCCTAATATTCAAATTGTATACAAGATAAGAGTTCTAAGAATTAATTGTTTTTTTCATTGAAAGTATTTTGAATTAACAGGTTCAGCGCCATGGCATACACCGGTGTCTGCTGGGTTAATTTTTGTATGGGCCAAAGCAGACACCGGTGTCTGCCTCAGTTTAAAAACTTTATCGGTTCCTCCTGGACTGGAGGACACGGTAATACGAGGTTTGATAGAGTGATGTGTCTGCCCTGGCCCTGAACTATACCAAAACGGTGACAGGCTTAAAGTAGCGGTTTTTACATGTTTAAAATAGTAACTTTTTTACAAAACAATAAAACAACGTATTTCGCTTAAGTTTTTATTTTGAAATGATAATAATAATGGTAATAACATCAAAAAATGTTAATGATTAACTATGACAAAGAAATTCTAAAAGAAAAATGTTTCGAAATAAAAGAAATATTAAAGTACCACTTTTTTTTATGGAACGCGTTAAAACAATCTAAGCAAAACCTTGGCTGCTCATTACAATTCTGACAGTATGTTATAACCCTTTCTACTTTACTTTTTTCCAATAAACCGTCGATCTTTTTTTGATAACATCCTCTACAATACTTTCTGTTTTCACGGGCTTTGCAATCCAAATTAGTAAAAACATGCGAACGAAGACTTTTTAGCTGCGTTGGTTCATCTGTTATTGGTGATTCAAATGTTAACATATTTTCAATAACTGATAAACGGAAATCTGTTATGGACATTGCACTCTCTTTAACTTCCTGGAAAACAAAGTATGCGTTGACAACGCTAGTCCCCAAAATTGCTTAAATTGCTGCTTTTTTATACCAGCGGATTGTCTTTCGTAATGCTGTGCTATAACTGGACATTTGATCAAAAAGGTCTCGTCAGTATGCAAAGTAGAAAGAACCAGCTATTGAAACCGTAAATATTTGAATAAAAACGAGGTGAAAGCTAATATTGAAATTCTGACATATCTTTTTTATTCTGACATCAACCAATATAGTCTAGTAACTATACTACAAGTATTAAGTATATAACAGTCTCCCACACTATTTTAGAACACTTTTTTTTTTTTAAATAAGGGAAAAATTACTAAGGTACAAAACGTTGTGGCATATATCGAATTCTATGTGAACGCCGCAACTGAATACTTTCAGGGTGAAACATTTCGGGTTCAGACTTTACAATTTCACTATCATTATTATTATTATTCTGTCTGTTATTTGCTTGCTGTAGAATAATAGGTAGGTACTGTTCATAATTTTGCGACTGTTGTCCTTCATTAGATTCATCCAATTCTTCATCAGCAAACCTTACTCTCTTCTTTGTAACTAGGGTATCGCGTAACTGATCTATGTGTCGTTTTAAGGAGTAACCATCATCTAATTGGACTAAATAGTGAAGACGTCCAAACTTTTTAGTTATTATGCCGAATTTCCAAGACATCTTATTTCCTTGATAAAATCTTGCTTGTACTCTCGTCCCCATTTTAAAACTACGAACTCTTGGTAAATCTAATTCTGATTTAGAATGCTTAAATGGTCGAATTGCATCTAGTCTAATTTTAACATGTCGATTTAAATATAATTCTGCTGGGGATTTTCCCGAATTGAGGAGAGTAGTTCGGTATTTAAATAATATTTCTTGAACCTTCCTATAAATAGGACTTCTATCATCGGACATTGCCTTAAGACGATTTTTCAAAGTTTGAACGTTTCTTTCCGCCAAACCATTGGTTGCTGGATGACCTGGTGCAATAAATTTTTGGAAAATGCCATGTGTCTTTGAAAAAGAATGGAATTGTTCACTAGTGAAAATGGAAGCATTGTCGGAAACTAATATCCGAGGGTATTCATGAAAAGAAAAAATTTCTTGTAACAGATCGATTGTTTTCCCTGAAGTAGGCGCCTCACGTAAAATTTTTATTTCTGCCCATCTTGATTTTGCGTCAACAACAACTAAATAGTAATATCCTTGAGAAGATCCGGCGAAATCTATGTGGATACGATCCCAGTTATCCAAAGGTAGATCCCAATGATGTAACTGTACTTTAGAAGGAGAAGTATTGACTTCAGCACAGGATTGACATGATTTTACAAGTTTCTCGATGTCTTTATCGATATTCTTCCAATAACAGTATCTTCTGGCTAGTTGTTTCATTTTGGTTATACCTACATGGGTACTATGGAGTTCGGAAAGAACTATGGGTTGAAGATTAGTTGGAATTACTACTAAATATCATCTTGGATCGTAAGATCGCTATCAATTTTATTGTTTGATTTTAATTCATGTATAATTTTAGACAAAACTGGATCACTTTTAGTTGCTGAACGGATATTTTCATGAGTCAAATTATATGACGATATCTGGCAAATTGTTGAATAACAAAGTTGATCTACCTCATCGTTTAAAAATTTATCCATTGACGAATACTTTTGTTCTATTGGAGCTCTAGACAGGCAGTCTACATTTGTATGATCAGACGATTTTTTAAATTCAACTTCATAGTCAAATCCAGATAAGAATGAAGCATACCTCAGAAGTCTAGAGGATGTCATAGCTGGAAGTTTTGAATTTTGATGAAAAATTCTACAGAGTGGACTATTGTCAGTTACAAGTTTAAACTTACGACCAAATAGGTAAATATAGAAATGATTAACAGAAAACATTATTGCTAATGCTTCACGGTCTAATTGACTATAATTTTGCTCACTAGAGGTCAGTGATCTTGAAGCAAATCCTATAGGTTTTTCAACATTATCGATGAGATGCGAAATAATTCCAGCAACTCCTGTAGGACTAGCATCACAGGCTAAAATTAAGGGTAAATTCGGATCATACGGAACTAGAACTTGATCACTTGCTATTTCTTGTTTAATGTTCATAAAAGCAAATTCACAGGAAGAGTTCCATTCGAATTTTTTATTTTTTTGTAAAAGCTTTCTTAAAGGATATGTTTTAGTAGACATTTTATGAATAAATCTACTATAATATGTAACCATTCCAAGAAATCTTCTAACTCCATCAACATCTACTGGCTGTGGCATCTCCAGGATGGCTTGAACTTTTTTTGGAGATTTTGATATTTCGTTATGCTTAATGACATGTCCAAGGTACTCAACACTGGTCTCGAAAAATGTACATTTCCTGGAATTTAGGTGAAGATCAAATTCTTCTAGTCTTTGAAAACATGCAATCAGGTTTTTTTGACATTCCTCCTTAGTTGATCCATGAACTATAATATCGTCAAAATAAGAATCATTTTTGGGTAAATCAGATAGTATTTGATCAATGATTCTGTTAAATTCAGAAGGTGCAGTTTTGATACCAAAAGAAAGACGGTGCATTCGATATGTTCCTCGATGAGTTGAAATAGTTTGAATGTAGCTACCTTCTTCATTCACTTGTAGATGTAGATATGCTTTAAATAAATCAAGTCGACAGAAATATGTTGAACCTTTTAAGCTGTTTAAAATATCTTCAATTTTTCTAATTGGATAATTCGCTGAGACTAATCTGTCATTAACTCCAATTTTATAATCTACACATAGACGAACTCCACCATCAGCTTTACGAATTACAACTAAGGGTGATCCCCAATCGCTATTGTCAACTTTAGATATAATACCTGCAGCTTCTAGGATATCCAGTTCTTTTTCCACCTTGTCTCGCAAAGCGTAAGGGATATCTCTATGTTTGTAAAAAACTGGTTTTGCATTTGGACGTAGTTGTAATGAGACTTTAAACTTTGGTACCAATCCAATTTCCTGTTCAAAAATTTTTGGAAATCTAGCCACTATTTTATTTTCATTCATTGGAGTTGTACAAAGCTGATTCGTGTCAATTTGTTGAAGATTGATATTTAGGTGCCGAATCCACATACGCCCTAGTAAAGGTTCGAAATTGTCTGGAACAACATAGAATTCTTCTTTCGAAAATTTATTCTGATATTGAACAGAAACATTTGCTTTTCTTATTGGGTAAAATACATTTTTCGTATAGGACCTAAAAGCAATGTCTGGTCTTTCTAGTTTAATGTTTAAATTTAATGCATTGTAACTTGATTCTGGTAACAAAGTAAATCCTGCCCCTGAATCTACTTCAAATTTCTGAGGTTTTCCTTTGATGAACACTGTAGCAAAAAATTTCTTTGAATCAGTATTTGTTCGATTTTCAAAAATATCAAAAATTTTGTTGACACCAAACATTTCTTCCATATCTGATTCATCTTCTGGTTGATCTTGAATATAATTCGTATCTGCCGTTGATTTATTTTTGTTCGCTAATAAAGTTGTAATGCAAACTTTTCTGACATGCCCTGTTTTTCCGCAGTCTCTACATTTTAATTTATTCTGGTCTGTTTTACATTCTTTTACCATATGATTGTCTTTACCACATCTAATACAACAGTGATCGATTCCTAAATTTTTGAAATCAATCCTTGACTTTGACTTGGATCGATTTCTCTCAAACGATTTCGAAAGGTTTTGATTTCGTGAATTTTTCCTGGATGAATAATTTATTTTTTTAACGTTATTATAAACACTGTTGGATGATAAAGCTTGACTGTCTATTTTTGAAGCTTCGATAGCTAATGCTTTTGAAACAAAATCGTCAAAAGTTGTTCCACTTGATTGAAGTAATTTTTCGCGAATTGAATCATCACGTATACCTCTAATAAATTGGTGCTCTTAGAAATATATCAGCAATACTTGTCTTGCAATGGCATGGTGAAATAAAATCACAGTTCATAGTGTCTTGCTTTAACGTAGTAACGAATTCGGCTATAGATTGATTTTCTAGCTGAAATGTAGATAAAAATTTGTGTTGTGATACAAGAACATTTTTCTTTGGGCACAAGTGATTTTGTAAAGTTTTAATCAAATCTGGATATTCGACATCGTTAGGCATCTTAGGAGCTAGCAGGGCAGTTAAAATTGAGTAAGTAGAAGAAACTATTGAATTCAGTAGTAATTGTGCAGCATACTGTTTGTCATCGAATACATTTTTCAGTTTTAAATAGTTTTCAAAACGTTGTAGATAAGTGTTGAAATCTTCTTTCTGACCATTAAAATTTTCAAAAGGATGTAGTAGCACCTTAGGATTAATCGAAGTAGTTGATACGTTATCTTGAGGTTGTTGAAACTGATGGAGAATAGCAGTTAAAAATTTTTGAAATTGATCTTGATCCATGCTTAAAATATCTGGAGGGATATCTGGAAAATTAAATAGGTATGACTTGCTTTTCAACGTCGCCAAAATATTGAAACCGTAAATATTTGAATAAAAACGAGGTGAAAGCTTATATTGAAAATCTGACATATCTCTTTTTCATCATCAACCAATATAGTCTAGTAACTATACTACAAGTATTAAGGATATTACTATTTTAAATTCTGATCCTGAAGGCGAATTAGAAATCAAAGTTACAAGAACTGTGCTGCTAGCTCAAAACTAGAGATAGTCTATTTTAATGCCACTGTAAGCTGGAGAGTGGCATGGATTCTTAAAGAGAAACTTGATATGCTAGTGTGACCAAATAATAACAATGAGTAAGTAGTGTTTTTCTTTAATTTGTACAATAAGTAGGTAGTTAGGTAGATAATTAGAAACCCAATTGTATGTAACAAATACCGATAGGTAATAAATCCCCCTTTGTAGTACTACCAAGGTTCACACGTTTTAAATATATATGTATGTCACTATTTAATTAAATGATCTTATTTTTCTTGCAGGTTATACGGCTGCTATTAATCGGATGAGTATAAAATTGGAAAGCTCTTACTTGGCGATATCGGTTCCTAGCGGCGTCTACAGCTGTGATATAATGCTCGCAGTCAAGTGCTGGTAAAGGAAGAAGTGGGTTCCAGCCACCAATCCAATATATACGGCACGTGAGTGGTACTTTAGAAGAGACTTAAGGAGGTGCTCTATAGTGAAAGTAGTAATCGGCTCTACGAGCAGCACTAAATAATATCTGGTAATACTAGAAGCTAGATGACCAAAGTTAGATATTGTAGAGACTTAATGTCGACACTTAATGGCCTAAAAGTAATATGTATAAAATAGAAAGATTTTCACACCAAAGAAAATGAAGAATGCTTACCGGAGATCAGAAGCAGCCCCTTTTAAGATAAGTATAATTATCCCCAACTGGGTAAATCCACTTAGATTAATGTTATATATACTTAATCTGTTAGATGTTAGCTTAAACTTAATTTGTTTTTAGGTTGAACAAATCCGAATAAAGTTCGAAAGTTACAGAAACCTCGTGGCCCAAATTTCAACCAAGAACAAAGAAGAAAAAGGAAGTGAGCGAGAAAGACACATTTCCTGACCTAGGAGTTTATTGGTGATGCCATAGTAGGCCTTTTAGCCAGGTACAGGCATACCTAGTTGTAAAATGTCTCTAGAATAAAAGAAGAAGAGCAGAGTTCAAAGGTCACTAAAGTAGTTCAAAATAAATGTAAACACTGAACTAGGTCATTTTAAACAATAAACAGTTAAAATACAAATGTATCCTTTTTGATTTTTCCTGAAGTAAGTAATTAACTATTAAGTAATTAAATAATAACTAATTAATTATGTTTAACATAACTATTCAATGGTAATTGTATTAATTTATAATTCATCGATAACCTGTAACAAGGATATAACACCAGCACATCCCTTTTATCTCGCCATTTGAGGACACATATTCCCCTCTCGTTTTTCTGAACTACTAATTCATCTTTTCTTAGCTTTTTCTTTATAATTTCACTGGGATTTCCTCTCCGATTACCTCGTAATGTACCTAAGCAATGTGTTGGTCTAAAATTATGTGGGCTAATTAAAGGCTGGTATACCAATTATCTATTACGCAGACTCTTCCGCTTCCTAACAGTTCTTGGGATAATTTTAGTACAACATTAGTCATGACAGACAAGTGGGTTTCATTTGTTTGTTATTTTTCTTTGCCTGCATATAGGGACATGTTCCAAGTGTAGCCCTTGTCGCAACATAACTTGAATACCTTAATTCCATATTTATTGTCCTTTTGTGGGTTATATTGCTTAAAAAGTAGCCTTCCCTGAAATGGTATTACAGATTCGTCAATACAAAAAGTCTTTCTCGGCGTATAGATATCTTATAATTTCGAACAAGTTTGTCAAAAAGTGGTTGAACAAAGCGAATTATCCGAAAAGTGCCAGATTTTCAAAATATTCTCAAAACGATTTCGACTTATGACTTTTTTCTCGACCAATAATCTCGTAGAGAATTCATACGAACGATACCCATATAACCTAATAAACCAATAAAATGTATTATTTCTTTCCTATTCGTCGGTTGCCAGCCTTGGACACGGGCCTGGTTAGAAATATGACAGTCTTCTGTTAAGACTTGAGTTGCATAGTGATTCGTTTGTTTCACCATCATGTCAATTACTTCGAAATCCAGAAAAGCTAAAAAGTATTGAATGGGTTTTTCTCCTTTCAATGTAGAAAAATATTCCGGTGAAATTCCTCCATGAAATGTTTCTTCAAATATCAGTTGATTTCCCTGTGGCGGGCCCCAAGTAGAAGAAGAAATATCATATAGGTCAACGTGTCTCGGATCTTCCTGTGCTGCGTCAAGGTCCAAGGTAACAGGATCATTACGGTTTGAACCCGTTTCTTTTTTTGTAACTGGTTCTGTCAGGTTGTTTTTATTTAGTACTGCCATCAATAACGTCTGAAAATCGCCTTCTACTTCTTCAACACTGTTTTTTTCATATTGTTGTTGCTTATAAGGTTAATTTTGTCAGCTACAAAAGCGCCAGATTAGCCAGGTTCACATAGTAATATGTTTTGTAAAACTTCGAGCTTCGGCTTCTTACTTACAGCGACGTAATCGTTATCTGACTCTGTATCAGTCTCAAAATCATCAGAACTATCTTGAGGAATATACACTGGATCGTCGTCTGAAGAGCAATAAAAAGGATCTTCTTTATATTCATCATCGTCTGCAAATTACCTATTTTATTTTCAAATAAAAATTAAAATAACGGAAACTTACCATCTGTATCAGATTGATCTTTTTCTAACGCCAATTGCACCAAACGTTTTCCCCGATTATTCATTGTTTTGTTTTTCGCATCCACTGCAAGACTAACAAAAACAACACAAATTACCTTGATGCGTACCACCTAGTGTCTGCTGATATTTACTGTATGACCATGCCTACTTTTGGTAGACACCGGTGTCTGCTGTCTTTATAAAAAAAAAACTAGTTAACCAAAAATTTTTAAAAAATCGGTGAGTAGTGTTTTAAATCCCCTAAAGAACAATAAAATGACAAAAAACCATGTTGGCCCACAGGGAAGTTTTACTGAAATTGGTCTGGCGCTGAACCTGTTAAAGGAATTTTTGTTAAGAAGTAAAATTGCCTATGTTACTAAAAGGCTTACAGTAAAGTGACACTATATTTTAAAAAGATGAAAGCGGGACAACAACAAATCAACAACATTTGGGATAGAAAAATAAAAACCATGCATCAATATCAACATTAAAACATTATACTTATAAAAAAACAATAATGCGTAACTATTATTTAAAAAATAATAATACTTAAGACTAAACCCTAATAATAGTTGGTTATATCTTAAATTTGTTACAAAAATATTTCTTTTTAGTGTACTGGATACAATATTGTTGTCACATCACCATAAAAATTGTAATTTTAGGCTGCTTAAATGAAATATTTATATATTATTTTTTATAAACGGACAAAAGCGGGACAAAATCGGGACACTTGTTGAATCGGGACTGGTGGTTTAAAATTGGGACTGTCTAAATCGGGGCGAATGGCCACTTTAGCTTTCAGGCTGTTTGTTGAGCCTCCATTGTTTTAAGCATATTTTATGTTTACCTACTACTTGATTTAAAATAATAATAAATACATAAATGTAGTGCACAAAGATCAAATTTATATTTGTTTAAGGTCATCATCATAATTCTAGTTAAACAAAAAACAGCAAACTATTAATCAAATTAAATAGAGATTCAACCTCGGAATGAAAGATAATAAGCTGTATATTTGTATAAATCTTTGTTATGACATGGTTCATTTTGTTAATTATTTACTAAAAAAATTTAATATTATGAAGAAATTTTAATTTTTAATATAAGGGAAGGCAATTCATACCATAGAGAAATAAAAGAACTAATAAATAAGAATAGAAAAGTAAGAAAAAATGACAAATTACCAGATTCCTTGAAGATTGACGAACGATAAAATCACTGTGGAAAGTCCACATGCCACCAATAAAAGAAACAACGAAACCTGGGAAATATCAAACGTAGTAGAAATTCCTATGGTAGCGCGTAAAGAGTAAGTAAATCGGAGAAAATATTAATTCTAAGAAAGCACCCGAGTATGATCTAATTACAGGTGAAATACTAAAACAATTGCCAAGAAAAGCTGTAAAATATAATAAAAGCTGCATTTCATCTAGAGTAAGTACCTAGTATCGGGACGGTGGTGTAGCGGTCTATCGCGCTTATATTCATTTATAGGCAAGTTTATGAGTCTGAGACTGCTGGGTTTCGAATCCCAGACCGGACCATGTGGATTTTTAACTAAATTGCATGGTTCGGTTTAGGATTTGATGTGTGGCGTATTAATAGAAATTCAATTTCTGTTGATATGACATGCAGATTAAAAAAATTCGCCATACATTACCGTCTAGATGATGGTGGGTGAGGTTTTCCGGGTTTTCCTCACCTGTAAGTCAAATGGCACCATCAATCATCTTTAAGTCGCCCCGGAGCGCCATGGCAAATAATAATAATAGCCGTCCCTTCCCCTACACAAGTCGTTAAGTCGACTTCAGGGGTTGAAATTCACTCGTAAGGGGGTGAATTAGGGAGAGTATAATTATTATTATTATTATTATTAGTATCTGGAAAGTCGCTCAAATTATAATGATACCCAAACCTGAAAAACCACCAAATAAAGTAGTCTTATAAACCTATATACTATTATACATACCTGTTACCAATGTTTTTTAAACTTTTCGAAAAACTTTTACTAAAAAGATTGAAACCCATGATAGACAGTAAAAATACAATACCTGACCACCAATTTGGATTTAGGAACAAGCATTCCACTATTGATCAAGTCCACAGAACAACGAATACAAGTATTAGAAATTAAAAATTTAAAAAAAACCGACTTCAAAAACGTGCAGATGCCATCACCACATCTTAACCAAATTTATATGGGACCACCTCTGAGGTACCCCCTTGCTAACAAAAAAAGAATCATATAAATCGGTCAAGAGGGTAAAGCATTATCGCTAAACATACATAAAAAATGAAGAGTGAAGATTTTCTCATGAATCCAATTATTAGATTTTGACCAAATTTATATGGGACCACCCCTAAAGTAGCCCCTTTCCAACAAAAAATCGGACACCGTGTTAAAGAATTATCGCTGAACATACATACAAAAAAATATCGCGACGAATTGAGAACCTCCTCCTTTTTTGAAGTAGGTTAAAAAAAAGAGATAACCCTGCAAGAAAATAAGATCTACACCTCACTCTTTCTAGATGCAGGTCAGGCTTTTGATAAAGTAGGCTTAGAAGGCCTTGAACATAAAATAAATAAACTTTTTCCTAAGCCATATCCTACTTGACTGGGGTACCTTAATGAAGTGTTCTGGGCCAAGTTCTTTACCTGTTGTTTACCTCCGACAAACGCAAAATGTGAAAGCCACATTTACCGACGACACAGCCATACTTGACATCGATCGGTAAAACCATAGAAGAATCGATCAGAAAACTTTAACAGGCAACTAATAAAATCTACAGGTGGACAAAAAGATAGCGCTCAATGAAACTAAAACAGTTCAAGTTAACTTCATAATAGAAGATCAATGATATTAAAAAAATACTAGAATACCATATTCCAATTCGGCGAAATACTTAGGCATAAACCTAGATATAAAACTAAAGTGGAAAGAATACATAAAGAAAAAACCAGAAGAGTTGGGTAATAAACATAATAGAAAATTATACTGGTTGATGAATAGAAAATCAAAACCTTCAATTAAAAATAAACTTTTAATATATAAACAAGTACTGAAGCCAGTATGGACTTACTGCATACGGCTCTGGGGGTGTGCCAGTAATACTAACATAAATATAATACAAAGTTTCTAGAACAAAATATTATGGGCTATAGTAAACGCTTCTTGGTATATTAGGAACTCAGACTTTTACAGAGATTTGAGAATACCTACATTCGAAGAAGAGAGGAAAACCATCGAAAAAAAAAATAAAGAAAGACAATAAAAATATTATATTGGAACAAAAAGGTCAGGTTTATTTTACTCCAATAAAATCCGGTTTTTCATACGGGAAATTACGGTCTTTTAAGTTCATTTTTATACCAAAATAAAACCAGATTTATTATCTATACGTAGTGAGTGTAATCCAGTGAAAAATAGTTGTTGTTAAGTATAACTTCATTTTAAATCACAAAACTTAACCAAAACAAGTTTTTTTTTTACTAAAAGTCAAAAAACATTTTGTGATAAAGGCAATCTCAATTAGTTGGAACTCGATAGTCAAGGAGCTTTTTGCTGCAAAATTTAATAGTTTTGCGATAGTCCAGGAGAAATTGTATATTCTTAAAAATGGTAAGCAACTGTATCACCTGTGACAGTACTGTTGTAGACTCTGAAAAATTTATAAATTGCGACAGTTGTCATTCGACAATGCACTTATCAGATAGTTGCACTGGTCTTACAGCTTCTGAGTTACGAGCCATAGTTATTCAGAAAAGGACCTTAGTTTACTTTTGCCCAGATTGTCGCACAGCCTTTAAGAGTGTCCCAGCTCTTCTGAACCAAATGGCAATACTAAGAAAAGAGATCACTTATCTTAAAAAAGAAATAGATCAGCTACCAGTTTTATCTAAAGCAATTGACGACGTAACATCGGAGCTAGAAGCCCTTAAGGCTAAGGTGGAAAACCAAAACCGACAAGCAACTGCCAATTCGGCACTAACCACAAACAATGATTATCCGGCCCTAACCACAAGCAATCAAGATATCATGTCCGAGTTATACGAACGTGAAAAACGATCCCATAACGTTATGTTCTTCAACCTAGCAGACAGCGACAACGATCATGCAGAAGTACAAAAATTAATTAGTAAGGCAACTTCAGAACCCATTACAATCAAAAACCTAGCACGAGTTGGTAAAGCTAACAAAAATGGTTTTCGATCTTTAAAAGTGCAGCTATCTAGCAAAGTTGAAGTCACAAACGTCCTGAATGGTAGAGCCAACCTAAAAACAACCAAAGTGTTTGTCAATGCAGATCTAACCAAAAAACAACAAGAAGCTGAAAAATCTGCCCAACATGAATTACAAACTAGACGATCTAATGGGGAAGAAGTGCGCATAAGATATGTAAATGGAAATCCTACAGTGATTAAAAAAAACTAGTTAATCCTTATAGAGATACTTCAAGTCGCCACACATCTAACAAAAAAGGCACCATAACAGTCTATTATCAAAATGTTCGCGGCATCCGTACAAAGTTGCATACTTTGTTGGAAAATGTTACATCCTGTGAGTATGATATAATTGTTATGACTGAAACATGGCTGACAAATGGTCACACCAACTCAGAACTTAATATGATCAACTACAATATTTATAGAAAGGATCGTACACAAGAAACTAGTAACTATTCTAGAGGTGGTGGCGTACTCATTGCAGTTCACAAAGCTATCAACTCCAAAGTTATTAAATCATCTCAAAATTATGAATATCTGTTTGTACTATTGGGCCAAGCCAACTCTCAGTATATTTTATCTGTTGCCTATTTCCACCCAAAATCACCTACTGCTGCATATATTTCACTGAGTGAAGAACTGGACCAAATTTATGAACAATTTCCCAGTGCTCAACTTTGCATTCTTGGAGACTTTAATCTCCCTCATAGTGCCTGGTTAAATGATGACTTGAGTTCAATAGCTGCACCATTATTCAAGGCATCACCATCAGAAGCTCAATCTCTTGAAGTCTTATCTAATATGTGTGCTTTTCATAACTTATTTCAACTTAGCTCTATCCATAACAATGTAAATTCAATTTTAGACTTAATTTTTATGCAAAATCACAATGTATCTGTAGAAAGAGCTGACTTCAACATTGTACCAATAGACGGTTTTCATCCACCTTTAATGTTTAAGTTAAGTTTTATTGACAGTAACCAAGCTGGTTTAACGCCTGAAGGTTTTTATAGAGATTTTAAATCGGCAGATACTAGGTCAATCATAATATTTTTAAGCAGTTTCATTTGGGAAGAAGTATTTTATAATCAAACTCTTGAAAACATGGTAAATATTTTATATAATATTCTATATTTAGCTATTGATCTATATGTACCACTGAAAAAATTCTGTAACACAACATTTCCTAGATGGTATTCCACAGAACTGAGAAACTGTATAATAACTAAAAAAAGAGCTCATAAAAAATACAAAATAACTAATTCATTACAAGATTATCAAGAGTTTGCAAGACTTAGATCACTTTGTAAAAGACTGGTAAAAGAATCGCATCACAATTATATTTCTCAAACAGAATCTTCAATACCAAATAACTTAAAACAGTTTTGGAAATTTGTAAATGACAAAAGAAAAACCTCAAACTTTCCTAGTGAATTAATATATAATGGCATAACAAGTTCTAGTGGCAATGATATAGTTAATTTGTTTGCTGATTTTTTTTCAAAAGTATATGTTCATAATGATTGTGATATTTCAAAGGTACCTGTATATGTCAATAACATAAATATATTTAACTGTGATATTAAAATATCCGATGTTTATACTAAACTAGCAGCTTTAGATATTCGTAAGTGTCCTGGGCCGGATGGAATTCCTCCATCTATTCTAAAACCATGTTCTTTTATTTTAGCACGACCACTGTTCATAATTTTTAACTTTTCTCTCTCTCTGGGCATATTTCCAACAGTCTGGAAGATAAGTTATATAACACCAATTTTTAAATCTGGCAACAAATCCGAAGTAAAGAACTATCGAGGAATCAGTATCTTGAGTACTATACCAAAATTATTTGAAAATCTGGTTTGCGAACCTTTAACATCTTCACTCAACAATATACTCATAGATCAACAATTTGGCTTTAGACGTAAAAGTTCAACAGAACTAAATTTATTAACATATTCCCACTACCTGTCAAATGCCCTTGAAAATGGATATGAAGTGCATTCTATTTATACTGATTTCTCCAAAGCCTTTGACCGGGTAAACCATAGAGTTTTAATCCACAAATTGAAAATGGCTGGGGTAAATGGATCACTTTTAAATTGGTTAGAAAGCTATTTAATTGATAGACGTCAAATTGTACATATTTCAAACTACAAGTCATACGGCATACACGTACCTTCAGGCGTCCCGCAGGGCTCACATCTAGGACCACTACTTTTTAATATATTTGTAAACGATATTAAATCCTGTTTTCATTTTGGTAAATTCCTTTTATTTGCAGATGATCTCAAACTGTACTCTACAGTATCATCTGACCTTCACTGTGTGTCATTGCAGTCTGATTTAGACAACTTAGTCAATTGGTGTGACTTAAATGGAATGAGCCTAAATTCGGATAAATGTAATGTTATCATATTCCATCGAACTCGTGATACAATTAATTTTCAATATACAATCAGTGCCAATATCTTGGAGAACTGCATTATTAGAGATCTAGGGGTCAACTTTGACTCACAACTATCTTTTGTTCCACATATTTCAAATATTATCAACAAATCTCTACAGATGTTAGGATTTCTAAAAAGAACTACTCAGGATTTCACAAACATCAACACACTTAAAATCTTATATTGTTCTTTAGTTAGAACTCATTTAGAATACGCTTCATGTGTTTGGTCCCCAAACTATGTCTCACATATTGTCAAATTAGAAAGAGTCCAGCATAAGTTCTTACGTTATGTGGCCTTTAAGCAGGGTATTGGAGTCGAAGATATTAACTACTCTAAATTGGAGACAGATTTGAATATCCAATCTATTAATAGCCGTCGAAACAAAAAAGATTTCATAATGTTATATAACATATTTAATTCTCGAGTACCGTGTCCTCAATTGTTGCAAGAGATAGGAATTCACGTCCCACCCAGGACAACCCGCTCAGCGAACATTTTTCAAATACCCTTCCACAGGACGAATTATGGACGTAATACCTTCATTGTTCGTTCTGCTAGGTTCGCAAATACTTACCGTGCTGACCTCGATTTCTTTAGCTCCGTCAGCTCATTTATGGATACTCTCAGGGGTGCAGTTTAGTATAAGGTATTGTAATGGTACTTATTAAAGGTGTATTTTTACTTATTTTTTATAAATGTACTTTATTAACTGTACTATAGTACTATTTGTATTTTATCTATTTTAACTATTATTTGTATTATTTAATTTGTAACTTTATTTTATTAATCGAAATTATACTGTGTAATGCTATACATAACATTGTATTTAACTAAAAGGGGAATGTCCCGTTTATATATATAAATAAATAAATAAATAATTAATGACCACGTCAATATTGAAGTTCTGTAGTGCCTGGACAATCGATACTTAAGATGGACCAAACCATTTAAATTAGTGATCTGAAAGTATGTTAAGGCAGAGCAAAGTGCGCATGTGCAGTGAATAGTTTATCAGAACAGAAAAGAGAAGATACCATAATAATAATATTTATTTACCATAAGAAAGTACATTGGTTTGTTAAAAATACAATTTCAATTGACAAAATACAATAAATATATAAAAAATACAGGTAAATAAAATGGACATTTCCACAAAAGGCTAAGCCTGGGTATTAAGTGGGGTTGAAATAAAAGAAAATCATTAATCAAAAACGAAAAGCGATATCAATATGAAATTTTTAGAAAAAAATCAAGCTCTATAAGAAGATGAAGCCTATCGATTCCTAATTTTGAAAGTGGATTTAGTGTACAATCAATTTTGTATTATTTGCCGCACGAACAATAATTGAGAAGTAAAATAAATATAAAAGAATGTAGATACTGGGTAAATCAATTTAAAATTAGTAAATAAACTAATAATAAATTTAAAATTAATTTGTAACAAAAACAATAATGGAAATAATAGAAATAGAAATAAAAAATTCAAATTTAAAAAATGTTTTTTATTTTATAATTTCAAAATATGTATGTAGCCTAAGCGATGGATTGTTTTAAACCATTTATAAAAATGTTTTTTGAATAATATAGAGCTAATGTTTTTAAACTCGATAGGTATTAAGTTATATAGTTTTTGAGCTATATAGTAGAATGATCTTTGGTATAAAATTTTTTCAGGCTTTGGTACTTTGGATGATTTTTTTTGTGCCGAGTATTATAATTATGGTTTATTGGTATTAGATTAGATCGGTGTTAATGTAGTCTAATAATGACACTCATGAAGAAAAGTTGCCTCAAGTTATGTATTTTAGTCTCTTTAAATAGTTTGTCTGTTGGGTAAGTGCATATTTTTTTAAACATTATTTTAATGATATACTTTTGAGTAATTTCCAGGTTGTGTTGATGAATTTTAGCCGCCCCTCCCCAAACAACTATTCCATATCGAAGGTGACTTACTACCAGATCATGGTACAGAAGTGTTAATTGCGTTAAGTTGAGTAGATCGCTTAGAATTTTAAATCTTCTTAAAAGAGATCTTATTTTTCTTGTAACAAATCTAATGTGAAAATCCCATTTTAAGTGCGAATCGATGTATATTCCTAATTATTTTATACTTAGTTCTTTTTTAATGTGAATGACTTCATTATCGAGATGGATATTAAAAACATTAAACTTGGATAAGTTATTTGTATAAGGTGTGAACGGAATAAAGTGAGATTTGTCAAAATTTACGGTTAACAATTTGGAATTGAAGACTATTAAGACATTTTGAAAATCATTTTCTACTTTTTTAGTTCTATCCAGTTATCAGCTTGGTAGAATATATCTGTGTCATCGGAAAACTCACTATATCTCCCTCTATATCTAATGTAAGAATATCATTAATATAAATGCTTAAAAGAATTGGACCTAGTATTGTTTTTTGGGGAACGCCGTATTCTACTTTTAAAAAGAAACTTCTTGTTTCACCGATTTGTACACATTGTTGGCGATCAGTAAGATAACTTTCAAAAAGTTGAAGAGGTGTACTTCTTAAACCAATATTTTCTAAAGTGTGCAGTAGTTGTGGGTGACTAACTGTGTCGAAAGCCTTAGCAAGATCTATAAAAATACATAATGATGGTTTACTTGAATTTATAGCATTATATATATTTGTTGTTAAATGGACCACAATGAATGCACTCTTAGTTTTAAGCCTTTTAAGTTTAACTTAAATTTATAATAAAGACAAATTGCTGTTTGGCTTAGCTAAATGCAATTCAAACCAACAAAAAAAAATATTTTTTTGTAGTATTGAGTTCTATTCTTGAATTTATAAATCATTTCCTAACCAAGTTTGGATCTGATTATAGACACGAGTGTATGCTTTCAATCTGCTGCACTTGTAGATGGAAGAGTTGTTAACTATGCAGGTTTATTGAGTCTTGTTGATTTGATAAATTGGATACATCTAAAATATTGTGTACTAATTTTGGAGCATTATAGACTGCAAAAGATACATATTCTTCATTTTATGCAATGTTTCTATAGATCAGTTTCCTTTCTAAAATACTTGAACTAATAATTGATCCAAATTTTAAAGTTTATCTAACATATAACATAATATATATCTTCAAATATATGAAGACAATTGTACAAAATTGCAAATTAGATTATAGTATGTAAATGATTGTACCTGTGTCAATGGCCAGAGTAGTTGAGACACGTTAATTTTAATAAAAAAAAGAACTTTGTATTAAACTTGTCTTTGTTACAAATCTCTTAGGTTGCTCGGTAGCTAATTAAGGTTTCATTGCCAAAATAATTTAGATAACCTAGTATTTTAAAAGGTGACTATAGAGGACAGAGAATAGTTAATATCTTAAATAATGGCTTACGAGTGCCTTGGTCAATATTCGAATAACTTTTATGAATCAGAAAATTGCAATCAGCCTCTCATGAACTACCCCACGTTAAAATGTTGTAACTTATTACGTTACAGGAATTTGAAAAAAAAGGTATAAATCGGCATTATTGCCATTAATTTTATTATATGAAAAACAACCTTGTTCAATTTATTTGCTAAATAATCGAGATACGAGGATAGATCCCTATGTTGTACTCCTAATCCCCTTACAGTAAAACTACAGTGGCAATATTTTTGTATTTTTCGACATAGTCGCCCTCTACATTAATGCACTTGGTCCATTAATGCTCTAACATCTCAAGCGCCTATTGGAACATTTTTTGTCTGACCTTTGCAAATCTTTATACAGCTTGCATTAGTTCATCATTACTGAAAAAAAAATTCGCAAGTATGGTTTCTTTTAAATTGGAGAACAGCTGGTAATTACTGGAGACAAGATCTAGCGAATATGGTGGGCGTTCCTCTAATGCAAAGCCTGCTTGATGTAGTTGCCATGGCAATACAAGATATATGGCTGGGAGCTTTATTCTGATGTTTTTTCCTTGTAGTTCTTGGGTTTTTAGGTGTTGGTTGAGGAATGAAACTCGTATATGTGGGTAAAGCTTTCGGCACTGATCAGTGCCTTCTTCAGTAGTTTTTTTTTATAATATTTGTACATTATTTTTACACAGTCAAAATTGTTCTTTAGTACACGTTGAGATTGTATGGATCGGATACTACAGCACCGAA
The DNA here is from genome assembly GCA_927349885.1 of Psylliodes chrysocephalus. Lineage (NCBI taxonomy): Eukaryota > Metazoa > Arthropoda > Insecta > Coleoptera > Chrysomelidae > Psylliodes > Psylliodes chrysocephalus. The sequence goes on from OV651819.1 coordinate 82,103,042, forward strand.
AACGGACATGACAAGGATAAAAATTAATTACATAATAATAATATAAAAAAAAGGATTTCAAACTTTTAACAAATATAATGATACACCCCAACGTGTACTAAAGAACTGTGTAAAAATAATGTACAAATATTAAAAAAAAAAAAAACTACTGAAGAAGGCACTGATCAGTGCCGAAAGCTTTACCCACATACACGAGTTTCATTCCTTAACCAACACCTAAAAACCCAAGAACTACAAGGAAAAAATATAAATAAAGGTATAAAAAAATAATCTTTAGAAAAGGAGATTTCCTTTTATAAAGTACCAATATTTATTCTGATGGAACAGCACTTGGTTCCTTAACTTTCCTCGACGTTTACTCTTTAAGAGCGTCTCGCAATTTAGAAATCAATTGGGCGTAATAGGCTCCTGTAATGCTTTGTTTCTTTTGCAAATAGTCAAGATGATTCCTTGAGTATCCCAGAACACAGACAGCAAAACTTTTCCAGCTGACGATACGACTTTGAATTTGCGTGGAGGAGGAGAACCGCGATGTTTCCACTTTTTACTTTCGGCTTTGATCTCGGAATTATAGTGGTGAACCCATGTCTCGTCCGTGGTAACATACCGATTAAGAAAGTTTTTTTTTCTGCTTGGTATCTTTTAAAAAGTCGGTCACAAGTCAACACCCGATTTTTTTTGATCAATGTTAACATTCGGAGCACTCATCTTGCACTCATCTAATGCATTATTCAATATATGATGCACTAACTGAGATGATAATCCAGTATCATTCACAATGATGGGTACCCGTCGGTCTTTCAGTACAATATCGTGTATCTTTTTAATGTTTTTGTCTATTGATACCGTTATGGGAGGACAACGGCATGCCGACTTTCACAGGATGTTCTTTAGCATTTAAAATCTTGACACCAGCGTTTGACTGTGTCATAAGAAACTGCAGACCCCCCAATAGTTACCATAATGTCTTCATACATTTGAGTTGGTGGCAATACTATTTTCTGGAGGTATGTTTTTTCTATTTTAAAGAAAAATTAATAGAAATGTCTTGATTAATTTCGGTCTGTAACCGTTTAACTAGTAAGTTACATTGTAGTCAGTTATGCCAGTCTAGTACAATTGTACTAGATTTAGTACATTCTTTAAGAATCTAGTACCCTAGTACACTCGAAGTAAAATCTAGTACTTTTCCTTTTTCAGCGTGTTATCATTTGACGCGTGTAAAATATGTATATTGTTAGTATCTTCCTCCCTTTTTTGCTCCTCTTTGAACCGAACCACAAATCACATCACAATTCGAAAATGTTATAGAATCTGGTACATGTTTAGACAAATCTGGTACATAACAAAAATATGTTCTGGCAACATTGGTTGTAAGCAATAACAGTTTCGGTTTGCCCATAATGGCACTTGGGCACGTGTCCTAGTATAATAAACAAAAAAAATAAATAACTTACATATTTTATATTTTCCTCAATGCCTTTTATTATTTTATCTAATATTCAGCGCAAACCGCGTTGGCACGACACTGAATGACCGGGCGTTGAGCGACGTTCCGAGAATTCCGAAATTAAGTGAAAGATGGGCACAGCAAATGTGTGCCTCTGTTGTTTTCTCTCTTTATGGTGCGAAAAACAAAGACAACGACAATATCGCTTAGCAAGAGATGAACACATGCAATGGATTATACGTCACAAGCGGGGCGCTGTCCTGATCGTGACGTGCTGTGCCCATAGCACAGATTACCTAGACCAGATACGAATGTACGCAGCTGCATTGTTACAGGCACAGCTTATTCACTATCAGCTGGTCATCTCGCCATAAAACGGAACGTTGGAGTTGGGACGGCTGCGCATATGGGCGGAGTCATTGCCAGCTGTCTGGGCTTCACTTGCCGCAGGAAAGTAGTAGTGTAGAGAACAGGAGTACAGGAGCGAACTTAGTGTATTTTATCGTGTTGTGTGTAAATAGTTTATTTTCGAGTTTACATTGCGATAATGCGTATTTTAAATCGTTGTCCGGCGCTAAAGTGCAGTAACAATTGTAGTTTAATTTTTTTAGTAAAAAATCTGACTCTTATCTTGATAAAGTTACATTGTCCGATTATAAGTAACTAACTATCAAATTTTTTCCGTCCGATTATATAAAAATATACAAGTAGGAGAAATAGTTAAGAAACCGAAAGGCAGACGATTCACTAGTGAATTTAAGCAATATTGTCTGTCGCTATATTTTCTAGGTCCGAAATTATATAAAAAAACACCAACTGTCAAATAACTTTTATCTGCATAGAATCGGCATCTTACAAAAGTTTAACAGTAACATTAATTTTTCTGTTTGTATAAAAAATAGTGTACTATTTAAAATAAAGGATAAACCTAAACGTTCTGAGGTATTCGATAAACTTTTTTCTATTTTTGTGGATGAAATGAACTGCAAAGCTAATTTGTTTTATAATATAAATTCATAGGATATGGTCTTGAAGACATGAGAGGTAAATACATAAAAACAGCACTAGCTGCCACAGTAGTGATGGCTAGAGGTATATGTACGAATTGGAAACAACCACTTATCTAGTTAATTCTACGTGTTCTGGATTGCAATTAAAGCAATCAATTTTTAACGTCATACAAGAAGTAGGCGTTGCATGTGATATGGGCTCAAATAATTTGCAGTAAGCAAAATTAGTGGATGTTTCACTAGAACATCCATATTTTATGTTTGGGAATGACAAAGTTGTATTTTTTTTTATATCCCTCATTTGTTGAAAGCTCCTAGAAATAGCCTGATAAAACACAATTTTTAGATTAATGATTCAGTAGCTTCATGGGAAGATGTGAAACAATTTTATTCATTCGATAAGTCATACAATATTCGAGGAGTTCCAAAATTGACTGACATATATTTTCCTCAACAGTTTTAAGAAAATGAAGGTCAAATTAACAGCTCAAGCTTTTAGTGCTCACAGTATGTATTTAAACATTAGATTCGACGCACTTTCATCAGCACCTACTACTTCAGTGGACTTGATTTAAAAATAAACAATTTGTTCGATATTTTAAATACATCTAGAGGCCCAGCAGCTACACAATCAGGAAATGTATGTAGGCAACAGAGAACAAACTTGATTTTTAAAGGAGCGCTTAACTTTTTTTCAATAATATGGAAGTATTTAACGCAGATGGTGTAAATGTTACAATAACACTTAAGTGCATATTGAGCTAGAAAATAACTATTAACGGTATTTTGTATTTATGGAAAAATTTGCAGCACTGTGACATAAAATTTCTTGACAAACACATCACGATTGTCTTGAACATTTGTTTGGTTCTGTTCGTTAACAGTGAAAATAATGCAAATCCAACCTCAATACAGTTTATACAAGCGTTCAAAAAATTACTTTGATTAGATCTATTACATTCAGGTATAAAAAGCTGCGAAGACGATGCTAGTCGTGTTTTACTGCAGATGACAGATATGCCACAGAATGTAAAAGACCGTTGTGAACATGCAGTACCTATTGAAAATGTAATCGTAGATATTGATTATAGAGAATCAGATATTTTAGAAAAAAAATTTGTTAAATATATTATGTTTGCGGTTATTTAATAAAAAGGTGTTTGGCACAACATGCTTGTGACACGTGCGTGTAATATGCAAATGAAAATAGTACTAAAGTGGATGAAACGTCATTATTTTCTTTTTATAAAGCGTACAGGCACTCAGATTTGGATCAGTACGGCCGCCTTTATATGCCACATACAAATTTTTAAAATTTTATAACAGCATTAGAAATACTGTTCTAAAAAAAATTTGAGAAATTGACTGTTATGGATAACTTAGTTTCCACAATTGTTAATATTTTTAAAACCGTTACATTTATTCACCCCTGTTTAAATTTTTCGCATACGTACTTGCTGAACTTATACGCAAGAGTCAGAACCTATTATATGCTAAAATGTGTCAATAGGAATTTTTTAAAATTTACTTTAGTAGCCCAGAGAAATATAAAATTAATAATTTGGAAAAATCAGTAATTATTTTCTTAGTAGTTATGTAAGCTAATGTGCAAGTCGTTTTTAATAAATATTTTGTAATATACATTTATAATTGTTATCGTTTCTGTACTCTGATTCCCGTTAAAATAACTTAATACGGGCCTGATACGCGAATCGTCCTAGTATGGTCGCCCGCTATCCCACTCTTTACATCACGCGAATACCGACCTACGGACTGCTAACTTACAAAGTACAAAGGTGCCGCTGGTAAGATGACCAGCTGGTAGTGAATAAGCTGTGGTTACAGGCTCCCTCACAAAGGCGATGCCGGTTTCGGCGCGTTTGTTGGACCATGATAATAATTTATTTATTGTGATTACGAAAAAATGTTAGTTGGACCATTGGAATAATTAAGAAATAAAACTACAAAGAAAAATAACTTTTTTTTTATAAAGTAGTCAAAAATATGATGAAAAAAATCAATAATATTTATAAATGGGACAAAATTTCAATTTTTCTTTTGGTTTTGTCTGACTTTTTTGAAGATTTCAAATCTCTGTTTGCATATTTAAGAGTATAAAAAATGCTGAGTCTTATAAATAATTTAATGGTGTACATTTTAGCAAATTGTTGGCAAGGATGACCAAATTCTATTTTGCTCATCTCAAAAAGGTATGCGTTGGAAATTCCAGACTTAGTTGACAAACTATCAAATAGAGATATAAATATTTTTTTTATTTGAAATTATAAAAGAGAAATTATTCGCTGGGAGATTTTAAATTTCCACCTTTTCTTCAGAGTTGTATGCTTTAAAATCCTCCTAGACGATGGAATTTTACATCGAAGTGTGTCAATACTATTAATGTTTATAAAGAGGATTTGATTAAATGTCTAAAAAATTATGAACACAGAATTCGATAACAAAACTATCAATTAGACTAAAGGGTTGATAAATTTTGAACGACAGATTTTAGTTTCTGGTAATTTTTCTTCAGCAAAATAATGCCAAATTGCGATATACTCTTTGATCAACTGTAGAGCAGACAGCTCGATGCTCTCAAGGTTAAGATAAACATATAAAATTTTGCAGCAGCTATTCAAAATATTAGAAATAACATAGAAACGCTAATTCATAAAGAATGGCAATCACAACAAGACCCACAAGAACTAAACTTAAACGACAACACCCAATCAGGGCCAAGTACAAGCAAGAAGAGACGGTTTGTTGAAAAGGAGGACCCCATTCCTAATTTAAGAATATGTAAGGAAATTTGTGATACAATAGTAGTGCAGGTAAATGAACGTTTTAGTTTTAGTACTCACCTAAGAATTGCAAGTTTATTTGATAGTGAAAAATTTAAAGACTACCGAGGTTGTTTTCCAAATGAGGACGTTAAAACCGTGTATAGTTTATTTCCAAACGTAAACAGCTTAAAATTCAAAAACGAACTGCCCATACTTTACACCCAAGATGACTTTGTGCAACAGAATAGGGCCGTACGGTTATTAAAAATGTTTTTTGAGAACAATTTGACAATTACATTTTCGGAATCTGTGAAGCTGCTAACTATCCTGTGTACAATTCCCATGACCACAGTGGAGAATGAAAGATGTTTTTTGACACTAAAACGTATTAAAACATTTTTAAGGAATACTATGTGCCAAGAAAGATTGTGCGCATTAGCCATGTTATCCATCGACAAAAAACTTTTTCGGTCCATTCCAAATTTTAATAATCTGGTCATTGATCACTTCGCTAGCCAAAAATCCAGAAAAATGGTCTTCTATTATAAGAAATAGTATACAACTGCAGTTAGTCTTCAATTTTGTAATATTTAATTTGTTTTGAAATATATTTAATTTTCATTAAGCTGAGAACTTTTTTTCCTAAGGGAAAAACGAATCCCAGGATTCCTTTCCAGTGTGTGTCCCACTGCCGCTAGTGCCCACGAGCCGCCACTGGGCAATAGAAGTTTGATTCAAGGCAATATGACTTCTGAAATAAATAATTTATTTTATTTTTGGAATCTATTTTTGAATTTAGGTATTTATGGTTTTATTCTATTGAAAGTACCTTTGCGCTAAAGGGATGAATTGTGATTTAATTTTAGAATAAAAGATTGCTGTTAAAAAGTTGTTCATTAAAAAATCTAAATTGGAAAGTTCTTTAAAATCGATTTACTAGTAAAATAATTGCATTAATACCTTTATTTGACATAGTACATAAGTAATTACTTCCTATATATTTTTCGGGCTGAATATGATTGCAATTATTTAAGTTTACTGCCACGTCCGTTCCATGGGGTAAGCACCACTAAGTTTAACTGGCGCCGTGACCGTCTGAAAGAACCTGGAACCATACAATTTAAAAGTAACCCCGCTATGCTACCGTTTGAAATAAACAAACGTTTAAATATAGTTTTAAAATCGATTTTACTTTGAAAATTTTCGTTAAGAAAATAAACAAAGTAATTAAAACGAAATATTAATAATAATAATAATAATAATAATAATAATAATAATAATAATAATAATAATAATAATAATAATAATAATAATAATAATAATAATAATAATAATAATAATAATAATAATAATAATAATAATAATAATAATAATAATAATAATAATAATAATAATAATAATAATAATAATAATAATAATAATAATAATAATAATAATAATAATAATAATAATAATAATAATAATAATAATAATAATAATAATAATAATAATAATAATAATAATAATAATAATAATAATAATAATAATAATAATAATAATAATAATAATAATAATAATAATAATAATAATAATAATAATAATAATAATAATAATAATAATAATAATAATAATAATAATAATAATAATAATAATAATAATAATAATAATAATAATAATAATAATAATAATAATAATAATAATAATAATAATAATAATAATAATAATAATAATAATAATAATAATAATAATAATAATAATAATAATAATAATAATAATAATAATAATAATAATAATAATAATAATAATAATAATAATAATAATAATAATAATAATAATAATAATAATAATAATAATAATAATAATAATAATAATAATAATAATAATAATAATAATAATAATAATAATAATAATAATAATAATAATAATAATAATAATAATAATAATAATAATAATAATAATAATAATAATAATAATAATAATAATAATAATAATAATAATAATAATAATAATAATAATAATAATAATAATAATAATAATAATAATAATAATAATAATAATAATAATAATAATAATAATAATAATAATAATAATAATAATAATAATAATAATAATAATAATAATAATAATAATAATAATAATAATAATAATAATAATAATAATAATAATAATAATAATAATAATAATAATAATAATAATAATAATAATAATAATAATAATAATAATAATAATGTCTTTATTAAATAAATTATTACATTACATTTGCACCAAGAAGGCAAAGATGAAGCTACTCTTTAACTCTTAACCTTCTTGGCTTACAAAAGAAAATAAAAATAAATAAATGAAAAAATGAAAAAGTAGTTAAAAAAGGACAAAAACATTAAAAGAGTTGTCAAACAATAGTAATTAAGTAAAAAATATAAAATAGAATTTAAATTAAATGTTCAGAAAACAATTATTTATTGCCTGTTAAGGAGAATATTTTTAATAGTGTAACGAAAATTATTAATTGAAGGTAGATACATAAGATGCTGAAACAAATTATAAAACTTAACTAAATTATAGGTAAAAGAACGCTCAAACAGTGCAGTAGAATGGTGTGGCATTGTAAGAGTATTAAATCGGATGTTACAATTGTGGACGGCATTTCTAAAAATTACCTTTTCAAACAAGTATAAAGGAATCCTATTTTTAAATAAACGGTACAAGAAAGTTAGAAAATGTAGCTGAAATAAATTGTTAACTTTTAACCACTTAAGTTTATTAATGTTAAAGGATATGTGATCATATTTCCTCAGATTAAAAATATACCTACAACAAGTGTTTTGTACACGTATTCTTGATATGAATTAACTACTTAAAATTACATTTTTAAAGAGATAAAACTTTCTAAAAATTATTTGGTTAATCTTCGTGAGGTTGTTAAAAAAGTATAAGAAAATACTGATTTATTCACTTTAGCAGTATTATTTATCTACTTAGCATAAATAGCTTATTTCTAGAGATATGAAAAAAAAAAAATCTGATGTGCCCAATATATGAATTTCCCATCTAGTTATTATAGGCTTTTTCTGGTTTTCTACAACCTATTGCAGCACCTCTAAAAATGTTTAGGGGATAAACTAAATATATACATTTTCCACATACATCTACTTCGAAACATTTTTCTATAGATATTCAATGAAAATAAAAATACTGAAAAATTAAAATTTAGCACTTTTCCTACAATTTTTACATAACAGTCCATTTTAGAAAAATCATGAATAAACAAAAATTATAGAGATCGATATCGCAAACAACTTTTAGTTTATTAATTTTCTTAAAAATCAGAATTTTGCACATTTTGTCAAATTTCTCGAATACGGCCCATACACACAGACACACAGACACACAGACACACAGACACACAGACACACAGACACATAGACACACAGACACACAGATACACAGACACACAGACACACAGACACACAGACACACAGACACACAGACACACAGACACACAGACACACAGACACACAGACACACAGACACACAGACACACAGACACACAGACACACAGACACACAGACACACAGACACACAGACACACAGACACACAGACACACAGACACACAGACACACAGACACACAGACACACAGACACACAGACACACAGACACACAGACACACAGACACACAGACACACAGACACACAGACACACAGACACACAGACACACAGACACACAGACACACAGACACACAGACACACAGACACACAGACACACAGACACACAGACACACAGACACACAGACACACAGACACACAGACACACAGACACACAGACACACAGACACACAGACACACAGACACACAGACACACAGACACACAGACACACAGACACACAGACACACAGACACACAGACACACAGACACACAGACACACAGACACACAGACACACAGACACACAGACACACAGACACACAGACACACAGACACACAGACACACAGATACACAGACACACAGACACACAGATACACAGACACACAGACACACAGACACACAGACACACAGACACACAGACACACAGAAATCATTGCGAAAATAGTCAAAACGGATTCAGGGGACCTTAAAACGTAAAAATCCGTCAAAAACTCGAGGTCGAAAAAATCATGATTCCTATACTTTCCTTATCTGTATACAGATACGAAAGTAAAAATGGTCATTTACAAAGATTAGACATTTTTTTATAATAAAAAAAAACTCGAAAAATTGTCAATTTTTAAAGATTACGATTATTACATTTACATCGTTGTATTTTAAAAACTAATATACTTAAATTTCAAAATAGTAGGCACTAAATTCTCAGAAATGGTTTGCGTTAATCTGTCTCTTCCAGTGGTATACGGAAAATATCGTAAAATGTTTAGGCTATCATACTTTTTTGTTCTACTTGAAAATCGGCTGAGGATTATTAATAAGCATAATATTTGCAATAAATAAATTAAAGATATCTCGGGGAGTCACAATCCGTATGGCCGCTATTTTAAAACAAAAACAAATAATTACAGTATTATATTGTTATTTATTATCGTCTGAAAAACACTCGTCACATGACGAACAACTACAACCGCCATTACTATTATTTAAGTTGTTAATCATTGATTCAACATAGTGATGTGTCAAAAGTTAAAATATTGATAGCCAACCATCCATTCCAGAGAACGCAGTATACCTAAATCTAAAACGTTATACGTCAATATTTTCTTTTATTTATCATGCAATCGTTTTGCTTACGGCGCTGGTGCACAGCACATCGTACTGATTGGAGTGGTTGGATGGTTCCCGGCTTGATAGTGATCTAGTCAATTAGAACGCGATACCCTAAAAGAGAAGACGCAAAAAGTTGCGTGTATATCCTACTTAAGGAAAATAAGCAATTTGGGTGCCTATTATTTTCCATTTTTCAACAAGTCACCTGGACCTATTTTCAAACTCAAGATTTTTATGAGAAATAACAACTCTTACGGCGCTAACGCAGAGCGTAGCGTACTGATTGGAATGGTTGGGTGGTTCCCGGCTTGACAGAGATCTAGTCAATTAGAACGCGATAGCCTAAAAGAGAAGACGCAAAATGTTGCATGTGTATCCTACTTAAGGAAAGTAAGCAATTTGAGTGCCTATTGTACTTCATATTTCAACAAGTCACCTGGGGACCTATTTTTAAACTCAATATTTTCATGAGAAATAACATGTCTTAGGAGAATATTAATTTTACCGAAAAAACTGAGAGAAACAGTCACTTCTCACTAGCTTTAAAAATACCATTTCCATGTTGACATATGTCATCTCATATCTTGAGAGAAATGAGTACGCCCATAGTTTTAAAATAGGTCCCCAAGTGACTCTCGTTCGTTTATTATAATTTCAGACATTTCAAATAATTCGAATGATATTAGTATAATCAAATTAATTCGAATGATAGTAATAATCGAATATTCGAATAATTTACCATTCTAATGATGACATCACTAGTTCAACATGCATTCTAGTCTCGAGATCCTACATTGTGTATTCTGCTTTTATCGTGTGGCTCATGCAATTTTTCCATTACTCAGGCATGGTATTTTTTGTCGCAGTATGTAGCAGGCCTTTTACCTTGTCCATCGCAAAAGTCAAGTTTTCTCTTGCCTCTCGCCATATTAGTGCTCGATTGGGTGTTAGCTCACAATGGCAAGGAGGGAGGCGGTGTACAATTACATATTTCTCGCGAGCCATTTCGTCGACAACATATTTCTTAAACTCAGGCATATGTTCACTTGCAATATTTAGTAATTCGACTTTTGAAATTTTATAATCGAATAGTATCTGTTTTAAAATAGCCAGTTAATTAAATAAGCTTATCGCCAGGCAGTTGTTAGTGACGACTCCGATTGTCTACTGTGGTAGAACGCAATGTCTATGACGAAGACTGAGTTTGGTTCGAGGCTTGGTAAAATCTATTGCCTTGAAAATGAAGTGATTTACATTAAAAACAAAAAACAGACCTATTATTTTTTTTAAATAAAAATATGTTGTTATTTTCATAATTTTCGACTGTCCTCTGTTTCCAAAAAAGAAACAGGATGTTGTCAAGCAAGTTCTTCTGTAAATTTTTTAATATTTTCATAATTTGGGAAACAGTATAACATTGAAACTCCTATACCCGAAAAATTGTAAGTACGCTCTTAATTAATTGTTTGTTTTTTTATCTCACAATGTCGGGTATAAGAAGTTATATAGAAAAAGTATTCAATATCATCTAGACAAAAAACAAAAACATGTTTAAATGAATATATTAAATTATGACCATTCTTAAACAGAAATATATTTATTTGTGTTATGAAAATGTTTATGTCAACAAACTTATGTTCGATATTTGTATTAATTTGTAAAAATAACTCTTGTTTAATGATAATAGTAATATTTAAAGGTTTTAAATAAGAACTTGAAGATATCACAGTTCGAAATTCCTTTTATTGACCATAATACTTTTTTTGGAATGGAAGCATCAGTTCCCGTTTTTCAGTTAAGCTCCTTAAATCAATTCATATTTTAATATGAACGCTACTTAAGCGCAATAAAGTTGCAACAACTAAAAAATATAGTGAACTTTTCGAAAATTTCTAAGTTAAAATGAAAATCAATTTATATTTAAAATTAAATAAGTTTGCTAAAAATTTTGACCGTATGAAGTTATTAAAGTTATAAATAATTACGTTTTAAAGATTCATATATAAATTTTCAATTTCTATTGATGTGATAGTTACTCATTTGCGTTTTACAATATCAATACATGACTTGGTTTTGGCACAAAACCCTGTATAGTAAAACTTCTAATCTGAATCAAATTCTTTAAATTATTATTTGAGGACTTAAAAACGTGGTCCACTATTTGGTGTAGCATTTTAAAACATTGGGTATAATAATAATTATATATCATCAATTGCCACTGACACTGGTAAAATCCTAAACTTAAAAAAGTGTATTATAATAATAAGACATTAATCATATCTTAAATGGATCGCCTACTACCATTTTTAGAAATAAATAAAATTTAAGAGCAATCCAGTCCCTTCTGACGTCATACTTGTTTTATTTAAAAAAAAATTCCCAAAACCAATACCTTCATAGAAAAAAAAAACTATTTTCCACTTAATTTATTAAAAAAAAAATGATAAATTAGATTGTTAATTTTTTTCTCTGAAGCTATTGGTTTTGGGAAAAAAATTCAAGAATAAAAAAAAATTAAATAAAACAAGGAGTTCATAAAAGTTCATCTCGAAAAAAAGTTTTGATATGAAATAAAGTAAGTGTTGCTAATTTAACCCCCTATAATGTAACATAAATATTGAAAAAATACCCGTGGTTAGTCCTTTGCCATTACAGAATTTCAAGTTTCTAGCTTTACTGAAATTTTAGAAAAAAAATAAAAACTCAATTTTATTCACCACCTTTTAAGGGTGATATCTCGAAAAGGGATGGGCTGAGGAAATTTTGTTATAGGAAAGACCCATCTTAATTTCATACGAGCAATCAGTTCCTGAATTTTGTCGCATGTATTTAGAAACACCCTGTATATTACACATTTTTTTAAGCGGGCAATATTCTTGACAATCTCTTTTCCCTAATTGGCACATGTCGTATTTCTCTAGGATTTACTAACTCTGGCAGCAAACAAATAAAATAGAAATTTTTCAGCTGTGCATTTTTGCCTTCCAGAATTTTTCATTTCATAAATTAACTAAAAACTAAATTAAACAAAAACCTAACAACGCTCAACAACAAACTAAAACGATCACAATAATTTCGCACCTCTTCAAAAACAACTACCTATTTTTCGACACAGGAATTAACAAATTTAACTAAACATCAGCTACTCTTTTAACCACGGGCTTCATAGACTAGCAGCGTTGCCATATTCACTGGTATCATTGTTTTAATAGAATTAGTATCGGAATGAAAACTATGTTAATCTTCGGTCCTGTTTAAAATTGGCAATCTTTTTGAAAAAAAGTTATTTAGAAAATAATTAAGATATTTGTTATAGAATGACGCTAAAGAGCCAAAAAATTAAATTTGTTAAAAAGTTGAAATTTTTGTTGTTTTTCTTTAAAAATTTAAGTTTTTCGCGGTTTAGCGTCATTCTTAGTTCATTTTTACAACGATTGGCCTGAACCATTTTTTTTTTAATTTTTTTTCTGCTTCAAATGTAAAATTGATTTTTGGCGGAGGAGCGCCCATCATGTTTGCTCTTAATTTTTAAATTAATAAACATATTCAAAATAATTTAAGATCTTGCGTTATGTTAATAAAAATTAAACAAAATTTCTCACGAATTATTTAGTATTCTGTCTCGTACTTTTCCATGTCTCTATTAGCTCCGCTGTCAACAAGTTCCGACAAGGCATATTGCATATACAAATTTTGAATTTTATTTTGTATCTTTTCTTCCCAAAAGCTGTAATTATGAGGAGTTTTCTCCACTTTTATTCCTGCAGAAGTCCAAAAGCAGAAAAACACAAAATGCAAAAATCCATTTGTGTTTCGTGCAGCTAGCCCTGAATTTGAAAATACCAATAGTAGTTCTCCTTAATGTTATTGTCCATTTTCCAAAAAGTTATTTCTCTACTGCATATTTTTTCTTCTACAGTCAGCACTCTAGCTCCATATGGACATTTCAACTCTATCATAGAATTTGTTTCTTTTTAATTCCATCCAGATTTGCAGCAACATAATCAAATTCGGATTCAATAAAATATCCCATTTGCTTGCAAATAAATTTTTAAATCTTATTTTGCTCTGAATATATGGTCCATACCATATCGGGTGGCTTTAGCAATTAATAAAAGATTTTAGATTTTTTACAAATTTCTCCAAATTTTAAAGCAGTGACTCGTTTTCGTCTTTTATTGTGCCACAATGCACAATCAGCAATTGTCACAATCGTTTCTCATCCATAGACATTGGCTTATATTTTAGAAAATCTTCTCTTGCAACGCGCCTCAAAGAGTGCGACAGATCAAAGCCATGTGTGAAAGCAAGAAAAATGGTTTACATTACTTTAACGGATTGAAGAGTTGTTAACATGCTGGAATTAATAATTATTGTTAACTCGAAGAGGTATTCATTAAACAAAAAAAAAAACCGTGCGATATAAAAGTTAAACAAAAACATATTTTATAATTCACATCTTAGTGTATACCTTTTAATTTCGGATAATTCTTTTAATAAATAAATGATAAAATTATTTTAATATAATTGAGCGAAATTATTGTATGTAAAAAATAACAAAATGAATCCAAATCATTAAATAGCAGAAAAAGATATATAGTTTGTTGGTGTCGCCCTCTAGATGAAAAAGCTTTTAATGTATTTCTATTTTTATTGTAAAAAAAATTAATGCTCCTGTAGACAAAAATTAAATATATTGTTCCCTTCTAGCATTTTTTATCATTTCTATTTCTTTTCGTTTTTTTCTTAGATTTTTTTTGGAAGAGACTGACTTAAATTTTTAAAGTGACTCCAGAGAGGTACGGGTTTAGCCTTTACCTAGACTTACATAAATTTTCTTTTGGTAAAAATAAAAAATAATCCGTTAAATTGGTGTACTATGAAACCCTTGCATATAATATATATGCCATTCTTAGTATTACAAAAATGATTTACCTAAAAGATAAGGTGTACAAATAAGTACAATTTATTTATCCCTCGTAAAACATCAGTAAAATATATTATAAATTGTTCTCATTCACAAATATTAATTTCTTGAAAATCTAACAGAGGCGCCACTTTCCAGACGAAATATCTTGCAATGTAAGGGTTTCGTAGTACCCCACTTTTAAAGTTTATTTTTGACTATTTTTAAAAGAAAAAAATATGTACGTGTAGGTAAAGACTAAATCTATGCTCCTCAGGAACCAATTTTTCAAAATTCAATTTAGTTTTTTCTAAAAAAAATTGAGAAAATGGTGAAAAAAAGAAGAGTTTTGTATTTTTTTTTATAAAAAACTGAATAAAATTTTGAAAAAGTGTCTCCAGAGGAGCACAGATTTAACCTTTACCTATACGTACATATTTTTTTATTTTAGAAAAAGTTAAAAATAAACTTTAAAAGTGGGGTACTACGAAACCCTTGCATGCTCCGCGTTACAGCCAAGTAAATACTCCTCTTAATCTCTGAATTTATCTATTGATTTTGCTACTTCTAAAACAGTATACTTTTTTTTTCGATCGTTATATTTACATGTCATCTTGTCATATTGTATTAAAAACGAGGTGGTTTCTGGTATGTATACGGTGACCATATGTACTCATTTTAGTAGGACAGTACTTTCTTTTAGAAAATGTCCTTCTGTCCTTCAATATTGTTGCAAGTACGTACAATTGTACTTATTTTCAAAAAAGAGATTCCTCCTCTTTTTTTTAAGAGAAAAATTGTTACAAGTCGATAATTATGTTACATCTGGCAACACTGGTCGTGATATACGCAAGCGATACGTTAACGTCGTTATCCGTCTCACTCATATGCAGGTTTAAATTAATAGCGATTTAGGGATGTTCGTGGTAGAACTTGTTTTATGTGAGTGAAGACTTTGGCGTTATTAATTGTTGATCAGTATAGTCAAGTATGGTGTAGTGTTGCTACATGAATATTACCTAGGTATTCTTACTTCATGCGTTCAAAAGTATTTAGTTTTACGTAAAAGCCAGCTCTCCAACTATGTCGCCGCCAAGACGAAAATGCTATTTCAATGCGAAGTTACAAAGAGACTATCCGTTTATGAAACCGAAATCAAGCACGATTTCGGATATCGTTTACTGCGAAATTTGCAAATTTCACATACATGAACAAATAATAATAATAATAATGCCGTGACAACAAGAAAACGAATCAACGACTTCTTGTAGGGTGGCGGCTTCGCTGCCACAAAAAATTTTCAATCCATACCTAGCTACGCCGATCGGTGTAAACACCAACGGCCTGCGCTCACCTACTCTGTCAAGACGTTTCGCGTGTATATAACTTTTTGAATTGGGTACAAGTTAGCGTGTACCTAGACACTGTGTTTTATAGAAGAAACCCAAATCATTTGCTGATTTTGTAAATTGCGAATATAAAAAAAATCCTATCATTTTCCAACACAAGATTTTTAAATATGATGCCGGCAATTGATTGAATATTGTTAATGTATGAACCATTGAAATTTTATTTGCAGTCAATTGATAACTGCCCAACGATTATTAAACAATTTTTTTATAATCCCGTATTAGAAGTATGGATGTGATTAGTACATAATGTAGCTTCCCAGTTTCATGAAGGAATCACCAAAATCGAAGGCAACAAAGTAAGCGCAACAGAAGCAGCTTTAGAATATTTTAAACTAAAAAAATAAATTGGAACATCGTTTAAATGAAGTATTTTTGCACTCAAAGTAAGAGAATGCCTTTTCAAGCTAAATAATGATGGACAAAGCAATATGGAGGATTTTAAAACTCAAGTGTGTGTTCTATCTGAACAATTGGAGTTCAAATTTAAGAGAATTGAAATGGGCAGGTTTACGACGTCAATTTAATTGGAATGATGTTTCTCAATCTGTGGAGACCTTTAGAGCGCATTTTGTGGAGGCATTAAATGAAGACCAGCTTTTTGATGAAGTCGGAATATTAATTAACTTTTTATCTATTGAAAAAATAAACAAATGGAATAGCGAAGATAAAAATAGTGAGGATCGGTGCCGAAAAATCTCAAATGAGTTTTTCCACTGTGGAGTCAGTGATGCAGGTGTACACAAATTTCGACGAAACATGTAACGAAATGTTTCATTTTCTTCAGAGTAACCCATCTATGCTCAAAACAATATTGGGTTCAGAAAAATCGATTGGCT
Organism: Psylliodes chrysocephalus; assembly: GCA_927349885.1. Lineage (NCBI taxonomy): Eukaryota > Metazoa > Arthropoda > Insecta > Coleoptera > Chrysomelidae > Psylliodes > Psylliodes chrysocephalus. The sequence continues at coordinate 82,120,172 of OV651819.1, forward strand.
TGAAAAAGGGGATGTTAAAAAAGATAATTAATTTCCAAGTACATCAGCGGAAAAGTCTTAATAAAATTTAAGTTTTTTTTTTGTTATTTGCTTTTTTTAACATTTTTCGATGTTTAATATCATTATTATGCCTTACTTAATAAAAATTGTATTTTTAAATTAACATATTTGGTGTTTTACTTAATGTTGACATTATATTTCTATAAAATGGCGAATGCGTTCAAAAACAATCTTACTGTACTTTTTTTTCAAAAAAAAATTATGGTCAACGTAGGTATGTATTGCCTTTCATGACTTTTTATTTTTGAAGATAGTATATAGTAAGCCACTTGACTCCACTTTCATTGACTTTTCCCAGATCTTGGAAAATTTGTACAGTATATTTGGCATCACCGCACCGCACCACACGAATCAATATTAAGTACAACCGATAATTCCCCAGAAACTTATTACCGAATGGCAATGCTTCATTATAGATTACAGATGGATAGTTCCCTTAGACAAATACCAGCGAAGGTACCTCCTGTTAGACTGATAAGATTAAACATGCAAATTGAATGTAAAGAAAGAGAAAAGAGACAGAGGCAGTGCTTACCTAATGGCAACGCTTCACGTTTGAAAATAAAAATAAGGTAAAAGTTTAAATACAAATCTGTAATTTATAATTTAAAAACAAAATAAAACATAACCGCTTTGTGTAAAATATTTGTCAAACATTGCATAATATAATAGTTTTTCAAAAAAAAGTACATCCCTGTCACCCCTGCCGATCCGTCCCAGATTTTAAACGGTCGTCTGGTCTAAAAACGGCCACACCAACCATCAAAAATAATAAACACAATTTGTCCATCAAGAGCGTAAACTGGCCTTTAGATCGTGCAATTTATGTCCCAGTTAACCAATGATAACATAACTTTAAATGAATACTCGAAACATCAAAACTCAACAGGGCGATTGCGAACACTTGTAGATTCTCTCAGTTTACATGGAACTAAGTTTTGATGGTTTACGTGTCCTTTGAATGAGTAAACACTATACACGATGTCTCGCAGCACCGCAGCAGATTTTCTTTCCTATTTAAATGTTAATAACGTTTTGTTACTCACACAATTACTATTCCGATATTTTATGTAAAAATATGGTTTACAGATAGTAAGTAATTCAGTGGAAAAAGTGTTTCATGTTACTGAATCACTCTATTGCGGCTTTATTCTTATGATTATTTTTTTTAATTTAAGTTTTTACGTTTTTAACTATGAAAAATTCAAATATTGGTGTACATGACTATAATAATATATACGAGGATAGGGTTATAAATCTTACGATTGGCGTAAAAAAAATTGAAAATTTCCGAATGTGAATTTAATAAAAAATAACGTAGATACCTAACAAATACAGGATATTTTATAAAGACCTAACTAACTTACTAGGGCTAATAATACGTCAAAAAATATTGTCAATTTACTTAATAAATACAGGGTATAATAAAAAGGTAGGTAATAAATGGAACCACATATTCTGTGGTCAAAAATAACTCGATTAAACATAACTTACCTCAATGCAAATGTGCATACAAAAAAAGTTACATCCTTTGGAAAGTATAAAATGAAAATCGATTTTTTCCAATATTTCATGACTGTTTAACATTTTGTAATGAAAATGGATAGGACATGGCTTTATTATCGTAAGAGCATCCTTTTGAAGTTGGCTGTTTACACTTGTAGTTTCTACGGCTAAATAACAAACAAGTGCTTAAACTGTTAAAGCTTTCGATTATTGTGCATTTTAAGAGTTAAATTAAACTTACAATGATTTACACGTTTGCAGCAATGGCAGATATGCATTTAATTCTGGGTAAGTTTGGTTAGGCTAAAACAAGGTTTCAGAGAATTATCGATAATATTTTGATTTTTTTTTACGAATAATATAGTTCAAAATAATACTACATTTCAAAATTTAATAGGAACTAGCCACACAACATTGCCAGTTGGATGGTATACGAAAAGTAATATACGTTCATTTGTATGCACTGTCTTACTTTTAGACTTCTAAAATATGGTTAAACAAATATCTTTTAAATATAAAATATCAAATGATTTTAAAAGTATTTTTTTTTATTTAAACTTTCACTATATTTGTAGTTTCAGGTCTATCCGATGGCCCAGGGAATTTACGGGTTATTAATAATAATAATAATAGTAATAATAATTTAATACAAACATCTGAAAAATTTCCTCTCTATGAATTACCTTTCAAAATTAAAACATCTAAACCTAAAGTTTTATACCCCTCTTATACCAATGTTAACGTCTTAAATAACTCAATTTTGTGATCTGTACTAGATCACATAAACACTTCATTTGCTTTCTATTTTCCCAACCTTTCCTATACAGTCTGTTCTCTATACTTACGCGGGTTTCGGATTAACAAAATTATGCAAATTAGTCATTGCCAACCAGTTCCAATAAGCTTCTTTCCAAGAAATTAGGTAAAATTGCCCTAATGGTCAGATTTAAATTAAAATAACATTAAGGTAGGTACTAAATTTGTTACAAATACTGCAGTTGAATTGATACTTTGCAAGTGTTCACATTGTATGTATATTGTAAATTTAGTGGAAATTTTAAAAATGCCTAGACGTGTGTTAGATGTAGATAGTCTAATTTGTAGTGTACATAAGAATTTTACGAATGAAAAAGAAAATAGCGGTGCTTTAAAGTCGGTAATGTCTGTACAATGTACAACAACGCGTATGCGATACACTAGGAATTAGTAAAACCAAATTAAGAGGAGTATTACAAAATCACCATAGTGAACTGCTGAAAGAATATCACCGCAAAACTCGCCCATCATTGAAAACGAAAGATATTCCAGATGGCAAGAAATTTGAAATTCGTGATACCATTTATCGAATAAGGGCCAACAAGGAACATGTGACCTTAAATACAATTCTCTTGCAATAGATAGAAAATTTGACGACATTGGCAGAACAAGTCTATGGCAAGTGATACATAACTTTAGTTTCAAATTTCAAAAGAAGGATAACAGAAAGGCCCTTTGTGAAAGAAGTCCTGTCGTGCACAAGAAAATTAACTTTCTAAGAAAATATTCTAAATTTAAAAGGAGGTCCTTTCGCCACACCTCTCGCCTCAAATGTTAAAAAAAATATTAGATTATGACTAAAATTATTTTTTTTCTAATAGTTGAAGTCCTTATTTATCTAATATTGAACTTTTAACTATACCTTACCTTGCAAATTTTTGAGAGTTTTTTTTTAAATGTATTTGTACAGTGCCTCACGAGAAAGTAAGTCCTCAACAACAATTCTCGAATTATACTATTATTTATTGATTAGATGGAGTAGAAAAAAACTAAAAATAAGGTTTTTGAAATATTTGGATTTTGTTTTATACAATAAAATATATATAGTAAACTGTGGAACTTATTGAGAAATTAATATTAAAAAATCACAAAAAATTTTCAAGTAACCCAGTTGAAAATTTTTTGTGATTTTTTAATATTAATTTCTCAATAAATTCCACGGTAACCTATATATTTTATTGTAAAAAACAGAACCTAAATATTTCAAAAACCTTATTTTTAGTTTTTTTCTACTCCATCTAATCAATAAATAATAGTAAAATTAATTATAATTCGAAAATTGTTGTTGAAGTCTTATGCCCAATTTCACCAACCCATTCTTAAAGTTAAGAAATACTTAAACCAGATTTACGAATTCCTAAGTGCAATTTACGTTTCACCATGCGCTAAGAAATACCTAACATTAGGACAGCTTTCTACCCCTGCCTAAGGCATTTAGGAAATACTTAACCTCAAAAATTTAGTTTGTTTTCAACATTAGTATTGTTGACAGGTTATAGAATTTTGTTAAGAGTAGTTTGTTTTTATTTAAAAAATATGAGAGCTGTACGTTTTATAGAACATCTTGATAAGTTCGATTCTTCATCAGAGTCTGAAAATGAAGAACATCGAGAACGTGTAATTCGTCCGCGTATAAATTATTTTGAGACTTTGGACGAAACTGATTTCTTTCGGCGCTTTCGACTACATAAAAATACGTCGTTACAAATATTAGAGAGAATTGAAAATGTTCTAGAATTTGAAAGTGATAGGTAAGTTACTACATCATTTAAGATAAGACTTTTTTTTATTAAATTTAGATTTTTTATTTAAATTTAGATTTTTATTATTTTTTCAGAAATGAGTCGGTGTCCTCTATAAACTAGTTACTTTTAACACTGCGGTTTTATGCTACAGGAAGTTTTTTAATGCATGTTGGAGACTTAGCAGGTATTAGCGCAAGTACATGTTGCCGAATAGTTAAAGAGGTAACTGCAGCTATAAGTAATCTAAAAGACTATTACATAAAATTTCCTACAACAAATGAGGAGCAGCTAAGAGCTAAAAAGGAATTTTTCCAAATTGCAGGCTTCCCAAGTATTATAGGGACAATCGATTGCACACATGTTAAAATACAAAGTCCTGGTAAGTTGTATATAGGTTTGTTTAAGCTTTTTTTAGTTGTTTTCTATTTTCCTTTTATTATTTATATCATGCCTGTTTGTACATTTTTTTTATACTTTAAACATAATAGGTATACCTATATTAATATATTTATTTTTTTAAATATTCTAATAACTGAGAAACAATATTGGTATTTTTATATTTAAATATAAATAACATTTATTTATATTTAATATTTTCTAGGAGGAGAAGATGCCGAAATATTTAGAAATAGAAAAGGCTACTTTTCTATAAATGTGCAAACTGTTTCTTCAGCCGATTTAGAAGTAATAAATATAGTATCAAGATGGCCAGGATCAACACATAATGCTACTATTTTTCAGAATAGCAGGCTAAATTTACAGTTTGAGCAAGGATTATTTGATAATTGTATACTATTAGGAGATAATGGATATCCTTTGAAGGTAAAATAATAAACTTGGTAAATAAAAATTTGTATTTACCCACTTAGTCTCAAAAACTTATCCATCCTATTTTTAACAACCTAAATTTTCAACTTTAGGCACCAAGTATTGAACTTTAGAACAATGATAAAATATTACCCCATATTTATATAATATGTTATTATAATATATGTTTTAATTTTTAGAATTATTTATTAACACCGTACTTAAATCCACGTGAATTGCCACAAATAAATTACAATCGTGCCCATATTACATCAAGAAATACAGTGGAACGACAATATGGAGTAATGAAAAGAAGATTTCCAGTATTGGCTTTAGGATTAAGATTAAAGTTAGAAAATGCAATAAATGTAATAATAGCTTGTGCCGTTCTTCACAACATTTGCATTGAACAAAATGAAGCTCTGCCTCCAGATGAAATTGAAAATGTAGAAAATTTAATTGAAGAGGGGCAAATTAATATAAGAAATGAAAATAATGATCGACATTTTTCAACTCGTGAATTAATTGTAAATCGTTTTTTAATGATTAATTTTAAGTGCAAGTTGGATAGTTAAATGTGTTTCATTTTGTGTAACTATAAATATTATGAAACCAATAAAATTTATATTTTTTAAATATTTCATTTAATATATAAACAGATGAAATATAATTTGTCGAATTTCTTTAATAAATATGAAAAAATTGTTTATAAAAAACTATACGAAATATATTATTTCTAATTTGAATTTAATTAAAAATATATTTAAAAAAAAAAAATATCAAAAAAAATTATAAAAAAATACTTATAAAAAATACTTATATAAAAATAATTCAAAATAAAAATATTTCCAATTCTTGAAAATGGATTCAATTAAAGCTGGGTCAACATCTTCTTTGCCTACAAATAAAAAATACCATTTTAATACAACAAATATTAATATGAACTCTAAATCCTTACTTTCTAATTTTTGAAGAATAATATTTCTTATTTTCACAATTTGTTCTCCTTTTCTTTTTTCTATTTCCAATAGCTCTCTTTCTTCTTGACGCTTTTCTATGCCATGATTAATTTCTTGTTTCAATGCATTCTGTTTTAATTTTTTACTCTCAATTTTCTGATGTATTAATTGGTCTTTCGGTGTTTTAACATAGATCGGTCTTCTCCTTGAAGAAGGAGTAGGCATTATATCAGTTCTACTTTCAACTGAAACTGGAGGTATTTGCTTGACGACAAATTCAGCTGTTTCTCCTGTCTCTTCAAACACCTGAGGAATTGGTAACTTTTCCTTTGCCTCATTTTCTTTATTTTCCACTTCTATCGGTGCAAATATTTCTGTCATATTTTGATCCATTTCTATAACTAAACAAAAATGAGATGAGATTTAAAGGAAAAAGGTTTTTTTTTATATTCTGTTTACCTATATTAGAATCCGGCTCAAAGTCGCAATCAGGTATATTTGCTATTCCTACACCTGCCCTTCCAATTAAAAACAAAACCTCCTCCAAAATATTATTTTCTTTATGGGTACTTGGCCCACCTCCTGTACCCATTACACTTATTTTTATTTTGCTCTTAAATGTCTTGGCCTCGTATTTTAATTTATTCCATATTTTTTTCAAACTAGTTACATTCCTAAAATATTAAAAATATTAACCTTTCTAATTTAATAACCCATGAAAATAATGTTACCTCTTAAATTGATTATTGGAATTAAAATTCTGCTCCAATTTCATCCAAGCAATATCCTTTTTTTTGTTGAAAACAAAATCAGTCTTTTTGCACAAAATGTCATTATATTTTTGCAATAATGCAAGCAATTTAATTTTTTCTTCCTCCGTCAAATTGGCACTCCTATTCCTTTTATCTTCCATTTCTCACAAAAAGTTCTAAACCACACTCTACTATAAAAATTACTAAAATTCAGACACAGACACAAACACTTTGAAACTATACACGTGAGAAATAAATTTATTTAAAATTTGTGGTTATGTCATCTTCTTTTTACTCTTCTCTTTCTAGTATGATCAATAACCATTCGGTTTGCACGTTAAAATTATCCAGTAATGCCAACTATACGTGTAACACTAACCAAATCCAATTTTTATCTGGGTATTTCTTAACAAAGAATTTCTTAGGTTGGTGAAATTCGATTTAGGTAAGTATCGGATTTAAGAATTTCTTAGCTTAGGAATTACTTAGGTAGGTATTACCTAGAAACAGGTTGGTGAAATCGGGCATTACTTTCTCATAAGAAACTGTACAAACACACACATTTTTAAAAAAAAATTCTCAAAAATTTGCAAGGTAAGGTATAGTTAAAAGTTCACTATTAGATAAATAAGGACATCTACTATTAGAAAAAAATTAATTTTAGTCATAATCTAATATTTTTTATTTAACATTGGTGGCAAAAGGACCTCCTTAAAGAAGAAGGGGCGAATTTTATATATTTAGACGAAACATGGATATTTTCTAGGGGTTCAACCAAGAGAATATGGCAAGATGATAACGTAAAGTCCATCAAACATACCAATGGAGAAGGGAAGCGACACATAATTTTACATGCAGGAGGGAAATCGGGTTTTATAGAAGGTGCTGATTTAATATTTTCATCTAAATCAAAATCCAGTGACTATCACGATAATATGAACAAAGAAATGTTTATTTTTATATTATTTATTGTTTCGGCCTTTACTTGATGAACATCCATTTAATCTTGAAAGAGTAAAACCAAATTTGGTAGATTTTCACACTTTTATTTTAAAAATATAAACATTTTTAAAAACACTAACATGACATATGTTTCGAAGTACAACTTCTTTTTCAAATGTGACTATTTACAATTCGGTATCCAATATATATACGAAATAATTTAACAAAACAAAGTACTTATGAAAAACATCAATAACATTAACTATTTAAAGTAAATAAGGGTACTTAGGTATTTATAATATCAATCAGATAACAATAAGATAGCACATTACCGGGATTATCTCACAGAAAACTAGGAAAGAGATTTAATAAAGGTGAATTATTAATATCTAATTGATCATTTAGTAAGTTATCTGAATTTTTAAATCTATTTATTTCAAGTGTTTCCAAATGGTTTAATTTAAGGCTCTTATTTTCTATATGTAAAATTTCAAAGTTGTCTGTAAAAGAATGATTTTCAGCTAAAATATGATTTGAGTAAGTAGAATTATTTTTGTTTTTTGTATAGCTATTATAATGTTCGGAATAGTGTTTTTTGAAAGTACGGCCTGTTTGACCAATATACAATGTTGGACAACTACCACAATTTAATTTATATACCCCCGATTTATTATTAGGATTAATTTTACCCTTATTGTTTTTAATATACTTCCCAAGCGTATTATTGGTTTTAAAAGCTACGTTAATATTTTGGTTTTTTAAATATGATGATACCTTTTCACTAGGAGCTCCTATATATGTAAGACTTTATATCTGCAAATTTGATCTTTAATTATGGGATAAACTTGTTGAATAGCCTGTTTAAAAAGTTTTTTCTCTAAAATGTTGTCTACTAACTTTTAATTAAAATTATTATTTACTGCGATTTTTTTAATGATATTTAATTCTTTTGTGAAGTTCTCTTTGGTAAGGGGAATATTAACTAATCTATGGATCATACTGTTGTATGCTGCCAGCTTTTGTTTGTATAAATGAGATGAACTATTATTTATTGTAATATCAGTATGTGATGGCTTATGAAATATCCCAAAACTATGGCCTTTATTATTTTTAATAATATTTAAGTCTAAAAAATTAATTGAATTATCCTTCTCTGTTTCCATAGTACATTTAATATTAGGGTGTATAGTATTGATAAAAAGTAATAAAGAATTTAACTGTCTACTAGTACCAGTAAAAGATATAAGAGTCTTACATATATAGGAGCTCCTAGTGAAAAGGTATAATCTTATTTAAAAAACCAAAATATTAACGTAGCTTTTAAAACCAATAATACGCTTGGGAAGTATATTAAAAACAATAAGGGTAAAATTAATCCTAATAATAAATCAGGGGTATATAAATTAAATTGTGGTAGTTGTCCAAAATTGTATATTGGTCAAACAGGCCGTACTTTCAAAAAACGCTATTCCGAACATTATAATAGCTATACAAAAAACAAAAATAATTCTACTTACTCAAATCATATTTTAGCTGAAAATCATTCTTTTACAGACAACTTTGAAATTTTACATATAGAAAATAAGAGCCTTAAATTAAACCATTTAGAAACACTTGAAATAAATAGATTTACAAATTCAGATAACTTACTAAATGATCAATTAGATATTAATAATTCACCTTTATTAAATCTCTTTCCTAGTTTTCTGTGAGATAATCCCGGTAATGTGCTATCTTATTGTTATCTGATTGATATTATAAATACCTAAGTACCCTTATTTACTTTAAATAGTTAGTTTATTTTGTAATGTTATTGATGTTTTTCTTAAGTACTTTGTTTTGTTAAATTATTTCGTAAATATATTGGATACCGAATTGTAAATAGTCACATTTGAAAAAGAAGTTGTACTTCGAAACATATGTCATATTAGTGTTTTTAAAAATTTTTATATTTTTAAAATAAAAGTGTGAAAATCTACCAAATTTGGTTTTACTCTTTCAAAAAAGAAATGTTTGTAAAATGGTTGCATGAAAAACTTCTCCCAGGTTTAAGTGAGCCCAGCGTAATTATTTTAGACAATGCACCTTACCATTCTGAAGTATTAAACAAAAGTTCAACGAATTCTTGGACTGTTGATAAAATGAAAGAATGGTTGACAAAGGAACATATACCATTTCCTCAATATATATTAAAATCAGAATTATTACGCTTGGCAAATATACACGCAAAACCAAAAACCTTTGTTGTGCATCAGATTATTGAAAGTTACGGTCATCAAGTTTTACGTCTGCCACCGAATCATTGCCAGTTTAATCCCATCGAATATACATGGGGAATATTAAAACAATATTATGACAACCATATTGGGCCTAATGGTTATAGTGACGACGCAGTTCGAGAAACTTGGCGAAAAGTATTTTCAATTGCAGAACTCCAGAAGTGTGGCGGAACTGTATATCCAAGTGCGAGAAACTAATAGAAGATTGGTGGACTCGTGAAAATAAAATAAACGAAATAAGTCTAATCATAATAACAATTAATGGTGATGACAGTGATGATGATGTCGATTATGATATTTTGGATGATAATGTCTAATTTTCATTTTTGTTGGCAAGTTCAATTTTTTTATTTTTCATTAGAAATTTTCTACATGGAACAAATTTTTATGTTTATTTTGGCTAGAGGTAATCATTTCCAGCATTTATTATGAATCGTATTACATTTTACATGTTTACTGTTTTCCACTCAACTTATTAAAAAAAATTATAAATTATGGTGTTTATTTTTTTCTCTGTAGCTATTGGTTTTTTTTTTTAAACAAAACAAGGATTTTAAGTTATAATTTTATTTCATAAAACTTCATCTCGAAAAAAAGTTGTGATATGAAATAAAGTAAAGGTTGCTAATTTCACCCCCCTATAATGTAACAGAAATATTGAAAAAATACTCGTGTTTATTCCTTTGCGAGTGCACGAAAATTTCAAAATTTCAAGTTTCTAGTTTTACTGAAATTTTAGAAAATAAAATAAAAACTCAATTTTAGTCACCACCTTTTAAGGCTGATATCTCGGAAAGGGGTGGGTTGAGGAAATTTTGTTATAGAAAACACCCATCTTAATTTCATACGAGCAATCACCTCCTGAATTTTGTCGCATGAATTTAGAAACACCCTGTACACTTTGAACCAAAGCTATCAGTGGAGTACAAGGTAATAAAATTGTTGATGAAGCTGCAAAAAAGGCCTGTTTTCTAAATAATGTTGAGAGCTTAGTAATGCCAAAAGATATGAAAAACATTTATAAAATGAATATTTTCTCCAAATGGTGACAAATATGAAGTGCTTATTGTGAAACATCTAGCAATCATTATACATACCGATAATTGGAACAATCTCTTGGGGCTGAGACAGGCCAAGATACTTCTGGGTGAATAAAACCAAAAAAGATCGGAAGCCTGCATCTGCCTGAGCAAGAACAGGCTACGTATTGTAACAGGGATCCTTACCGGGCACTGCCGACTAAAAGGACACCTAAGTAAACTGAGAGTAGTAGAGGATAGTGAGTGCAGATTCTGTGAGGAGGAAAACGAAACCTCCATTCACATCCTAACTGAATGTGTAGCACTCCAGAATCCAAGGGCACTATTGTTACGGCTTTTTGGCACACTCATATATTTTAGTGATCAATTCAATAGAAATACTTTTTTAAAATTCGATATTATTCTTAATTTGCTATGAATTTAGCTTACCTTTTAATTATGTCCAGCTTTCTGTTAATTTTTCTAAGAATTCTTAAAGTGCAGTTTTTTATAAATAATTATTCACCCTATTCATAATTCATATTAATAATCTCTATGTTTCTATAAAAATTAACCCCTTAATTGGGAATTGTTTATTATTTATATTTGACATTTAAGAATTAGGTTAATAATATAATAATTTAAAATGACACCTCAGGTTTACCAAAATAATTAGAATCTGCTAATAAATAGTACCATGGCCTTGACCATGTGTCTGTCCTTTATTAATTAATATCATAATACAGGAAAATATGATTTATTACAATATATAAAACAAAAGAACAATATTATGTTTTGTGGTACTAATGGTAATATGACCTTGACCATGAATCTATCCTTTATTAGCTTAGTCAATAAAGTAGGAAACATATATTTTATTAGAGTGTTTGCAATAAAAGAACAACATTTTAATTAATTTTGAACTTTGATCCTGACAAGGCATTTTTCTGGATATTTGAGAAAGATCTTCCATTTTTGTTTTGTGACTCTTAACTAGGACGGCGTCCTAACTCAGTTTGAGGATTTTGTTAGTAAAAAAAAAAAAAACATTCATAGTGTTTTATTGGAAAAGATATTTTATTGAAAGATATAAAATAACAGCTATTTTGTTGATCTATTTTCAATAAAAACAACACTTAAAAATCACAATATCCACGTGGCAGCCCCACACCTTCAGACCAGTAAGTAAGATACTTACACACTTGCTTTCACTTCACTCGCTCTTTGCTTACACTTCACTTTCGCTTTGAGATCTGCTGTTCGCTTACTCATCACTGGCCCCATAACTTGCATGTGGAGCACTAGGAGGCCGTACGTAGAAGCTATAGCTTACCAGGTACCCAGGACTAGTAAGGTAGGATTATTCCATTTAGTCTACGGCCAAACAACGTCACTACCTACAATAAAACAAATTATAGATAAATATTATAGTCTATTAACTAAGTTAAATATATATAAACTTACCAATAATTGCATGAAGCCCCTTGATTCAATCAAATTTAGCTGTGAGCCAAAAGTGTCGACACTAGCGGTAGTTTTATCTATCTCCCTTTTTATCTCTTATAATTTGTATAATATTGTTGCTATAACAGGAGATAGATGATTATAATTATCCCTTTGATTTACTCTGTACATATCTATTGAACGATTGATTACTAAAAGAATAAACCTAATCAATCAAGAAATATTATTTTATTATTTAATGTTTATTTACCAAGCCTTTTCTTCCCTGAGATAGAAGGTAGAACCCACGATAGCCGCATTAAGGCGAAACCTTTTGCAGCTAACACTATATCTAGGAGGATATCAAATAGAAGAGGGAGACTTACCTAACTTGAAGCCACTTCAAATCCTACACTTCCTTGAGAAAATAGGATTGGAAGGGTCGCTATAGGCATTGAGACATTTCCTTAGTGCAGTGGCGACAGAAGGGGGCACAATAGATCTTTTAGGTCGCAGTGTATTAACACCCCATCATCAACATAACATAACATACATACATCCATCCTTCTCTGCCTGTTAAATCATTCTATAAACTATATGAAGTCATTAGATCCTACTCCACCATAACTACAAGATTAAAATTAAATCACGGCCGTTTTAGGGCGCATCTAGATAAGATCGGTGTGGTAGACAGTCCTTATTGTAATTGTGACAACACTGTAAAAGCAGACCTTAACCATATATTTTTTTCTTGTCAAAATTATAAACAGCATATTGAAACCCTTATTCACAAATTGATAATAGAGAATAATATTTCTCTTTCGGTAAATATTACGAGTTTGTTAGCTTTAAACAGCAAATCAGTTTTTGACAAAATTATCGAGTTTTTAAAAGCAGCTAATATAAACATATAAGTGAAAAGATTATATCTTAATGTCATTACTAAAAATAATTATAACCCTATCTCTTAAAATAAATTTCTGTGGCTAGTGGACAAGGTCCGAAGCCAACCTGCCAACACACACATAGTTTCATTGTTTTAAAAGACGACAACTAATAAACAAGAAAATGGCAATGCGAAAGCACTGCATGTGTCATCTGTCAATCAAGAATTTGTGTGTTGTGTCAATCGATAAATATTTAATTTTGATGTTTTTATAAATATTATGATTACGAAAAAATGTTTCCTTCCAAGGTGTGATAATGATTTACATTTTACATTCATTGTTAAAAATATTTATTAGTGTTGCTAGAAATATAAAAAGAAGAAAATTATGATTATTATTATTATTATTACACAGAAACACTTCAAGCAACAGCTAAATTGTTTTGAGGTTTGTATATATACTCTTTAATGAAATGTTTTATTGTAATTTATTAGACTTCAATTATCTACCATTGTAGTAACGATGTTCTTTTTTTTTTAGATACTAGATGATTTTTTGAAAACTGTTTATTTTTTAAATGAAGTGAGTAGTACCACACAAATGTTTCCACAGTTCTTGTTATTCACCACACAGCTCACTGATTCTACCAAAAAGAAGAAAAACAAAGAAAATATCTTCTAAAAAGTTGACTGGAAAATAACCTTCTTCTAGAGGCGTTTTTCATCTCTATTTATTAAAAATACAACGGATCTTTAAGATGCAGCAGCAATTTCTTAAATTGCCCCCTTCCCCCTTCGGGAAATTTAAAATAAGTTTGAAAGTGTATATCCTAAAACCCCTTCTGCAAGAACCTTACTCGGAACCTCCTGAAAGTTTTAAAGATAGTAAAGTTTTGTCTGAATAAGAGGAAAGATTTTTAATATCTGATTCAGAGGGACTTAATAATAATGAGCAGGAACTTCAAAACCAATGAACTCTTAAAATAATTGAAAATAAACCGAAGGTATATTTAGGATTTTTTTTTAAATCCTCAATGATATTTATGAGAAGGAAAGTGTAGGTTACATAAACCTTTTACATTTCTGTATGAATTAGTGATATTCTTAACTTAAAAGAACTCATTTTGTAAGACTAAATACCTAATAATTTAATAAACGGTTTAATTGTTTTTTTTTTAATAATTTTTTACATTTCAGAGATTATAATAATTGTATATAAACAGTAAAATCTGTGAAAATTTTATTGATTAACCTATTATTAAAAAATAAAAGTACCCGAATAAGATAAACGAAGTAAAAAACACTTTATTTAAAAATATTAAAAAATATATACACAAGCCCTAACAATAACGGAGATGCACAAATTAAAATTTTCTCTTAAAATTCATTATCAAATTCAACTTGTTATCGACCTCATTATTTACTTCAACTGTGGAAGGAACAATGCAAAATACTTTATGTTCATGTGTAATTATTCCGTTTACTGTGCAAATATCTACTTTTCTAAAGCTATTCATAGAAAATCGCATTATCCCCATATACTTGCTTGGTAGATCTAAAAATAATAAAATATTTAATAAAGTGATTATTTTTTTAGTTTTTTCAAGACTACATTTTTATGGAATCCTATTTTTTCAATTTTTATTGCTTTTCTATGTTCCAAATTATTTCATATAATATAAACATATTTTTGTTTTTAATATTTCAATTTAGCAATATTATCGTAGATTTACTCATGTATAATAGTTGTAACAGAAAGAGTTTGTATATTTACAAAAAGTAGTCAATCATACACAGAAATGTACTTAAATTACAACTAGTTACAATGACATGTAGCAAGTAGGTAATCCTCGACCAAATAAAAATAGTATTACACTAAATACATGTGCACTTCTCTTTTAAATAGTTCTAGATGTTATTTCGTTTTAAATTTTGAGGTACGGAAACTATAATTTCGTTTTATACAATAACAAAATTGCTATTTCCAATTATAGAAATAATACCAACAGCACAGCTTAAAACGTTCAAAAGATTGGCCCTTATTGCTTCAAGGTACACTACTACTTTGCAACCTTTAGTGGTAATTCAAAAACGTCTGATTAAACTAATATTTAAATTAAATCTACGATTTCCCACTGAAGCACTTTTCACTTACAGTAACTTATTAACTATAAGAAAATTGTATTATAAACAAGCTTTGATTCAACTTGTAAATACAAAGGAAATAAATATTATGTGCCGCCAATATAACACAAGATTTCATCTAAACAATAAGATTATCTTACCGAAATGTAGAACAACCCTCTCGCAACGCAGTTATTCATACGTCGGATTAAAAGTTTATAATTCACTGCCTCAAGAACTAAAGTCAAAAATTTATTATAAAAACTTTAAAACTATTATTGCGAAATGGATTTTAAATGAAACTATAGATATAATCGGTAGCAATTAAAATAAAAAATAAAAAAAAAATTAAAATAAACTAAGATGAAATAAACTAAAATTCTATAATAAAATTGAATATTCATATACTTACCCTTAAACTATCACTTGCTTTTGAAATGTATTGTTCAGCTAAAGGTGTGGAAATATTTTTTGGGTTATAATATTTATAACATTTTTAATTGTTTTTTTTCTCTCTTCCTTTCTTTTCGTCATGTAAAATGAAAAGAAAAAAATCATAGATGACGAGGCAAGCTTATTGCTTACCTACCTGACATACAGTGCCTGAGGAGCTGTCAAGTTTATCCTTAGCTTCTCATTTTCTGGATGTCCGGTACTCAGTGTGGCTTCCTCTGTTCATTTATTCATTTTTTTTTTATTATAAAACAATAATTATATGAGCTGTATTGATAATGTTATTGTTATTATTACCTAAATTGTTTTATAAAGCGATACAAGTATTTAATACTTATCGCTTCGCACCACTTTATTTAATATTTGTTATTTGTTATATCGTCCAAATTTCTAGTGTTATATTTGTGGATATCAGTGTACGCTAATATTTTATATGAAAAATATATTTTTCTTATACATATAAATGAGGTAAAGGGTAAAATGTTTATTTTTGAAAAACTGTTACTGTTCGACAACCCTAATGGCCTGAGATAAATTATGTTTTTACTATAAGGTGTGTTGCTTCATATAAACTGTAGCTACTATTAAAACAAATTATAAATAAAGTGTTACATACCTTTCTGTCTTAAAAACATGCTTAACTTTGAATCAGCTTGTATAAACTCAGCTGACAAACTCATATTAATAATAAAATTAAACCAATTAGCAAAGACAAAAGAAATAAATCGAGAATTGGGAAAAAATATACAAAACAACGAATGTTAGGTTAGGTGGTCTAGGTGGTGTCAATATTAAGTATCTCTAAGATGTTGGTTCGTTCGTTGGTTTGGTTCTGTATAACAAAAAAACTTTGACACAATCTAATTGGTCTATTCCCGATGACGTACACGTTTCAAATTTTAAATTTAAATTGATTTTTTTAAAAACTTTTGGCTTTTTTAACAAACTGATTATTTAGAATAACTTATATAGCGATAAACCATTACAATATAATTTATAAAACAGCATACCTCACATGTGAACATGGGTCATTCTAGTAATCACAGGTGAATGCCAAGAGAATGGTGCAGCAGCTACAAGGCGTTATGCAAAAAAAATCTCGTAATAGAAATACACCAGAGAGACGATTTTTTCTTTCCAATGATCATCGTTTACGGGAGATGGGTATTTTGCGACTGCAACTTGTTGGTAATAGTGGTCATCCAAAAATGGATACAAACAATGGGGAGATTTTAGAATTTGTCGAAGAAACCCTGGAAGCAGTACAAAGGTAATAGATGTTGGTCACATAATAGTTTGGAGAAGGAACAGCAGCTTCATCTCTATCACTTAACAACCGTTCAAGAATTGCTAGATTATCCTAATAGAATGGAATTTTTCGATTGGATCTTAACAGAAAAAAATCGAAATATCAATTCCATTAATCATATTTTGTTTACTGATTAAGCTACCTCCAACAGAAATAGCATTAAGAATTACCATACCGAACACAAATGGGCCAAAGAAAGTCCTTACGCAAAAAAAAAGTGACTCAGTGACTCCAGATCATTTCGATAACGAAGTTAGGGAATATCTTTACGGTCTGTACCCTAGTCGTTGGATTGCACTTATTTCTTAGCCAGCCAAAAGCTCACATCTTAATCCCATTAACCTTTGCTTCTGGGGTTTTATGAAAGAGGACGTGTATTTTTTTTGAAATATTCGACGAACAACAACAGAGGCATCGAATCATTGAAAGTGCAAATCGATTTCATCAGAAGCCTGTGATCTTCTAAAAAATTCGGTTTTCCTTTTTAAAACGGTGCCGAATGTGTATTCAGGAAAATGGAGGCCATTTTAAACATTTATTATAGTAAATACTTTACATTTATACATATTTTTTATACCTGTGGATATAACTTACTCTTTGTTACTTAAAATTGTTGACGGACAATAAAAAAAAACCACATCTCGATAAAAACTGGCTTTTAGAAAAAGTGCTAAAAGGCAAAAAAATTTTTAAAAAGTTATGTATTAAACCAATGGTGTCACAATACTAATTTAATTATAAAGCATAGCAAAGTTTGGGGAGAGTTTGGGGATTCAAAAACCCATTAAGATTTTTATGGGCTCTACAGCCAATAAAACGCAATAAAAGAAGTTTGGTCAAATCGGAGGCAAAGCTTAATTATGACACTAAATAACACCGAAAAAATTAAAGGGGTGATTCTGTGATGAAAATTAATGTGAGTATTTGGTATAAAATTTTTTGAAAAAACCCTCCCCGGAAAAGTTACACCTCTTCGAAAATTAAAAAAAATAATTGTTTTTCTTTTTTATTTTCCCTGTATATCAAGCTAAAGACACGAAACTTGGTAAACAGTATCTGTTAATAAAAGTACACTTTTGAAATTTTTTTAACCCTGAAGTATGCTTAGAAGGGGTTGAAATAATCAACCCCTAAGATATTTTTTCTTACAACTTTTTTTTAGATAAAAATTTTTTCTTTAAAAAAGTATGACTGAAAAGCCCAATTCATTGACTAACTTTTTTAACTCTACAAGTTTTTTCTAAAACTTGAGCATTTACGAGAGAAAAAATCTAATGCAATGCATTTTCAAAAAGATGAGCTAACGCGAGTGTATTTTGCGTCAAGTCTAGTGGCCTGTGCTTTGCATAAAAACATTAATACTGATACCAGGATTGTGTAGTGTCATTTTCTGTTACCCATCTTATTGTTTCACAAGTTTTATAATTGTGTATTGTAGGAAATATTAGTTGATTGAAAATATGAATGCATATTCGAATTTGGAAATGGCAGATATGCTAACGGTAATTCATTGGAAGCGCAAAGACTTTATGCTGAACAGTACCCACAGCGTAGACTACCCCATCATACTACGTTCACAACTATTCATCGACGCTTGCGGGAACGTGGTAATTTTGAAAAAAGAAGTTATGATTCTGGTCGTACTAGAGAAGTTAGAACTGCAGCTGTAGAAGAAGCCGTACTTAATTCAATTGAAGAATTCCCAGAAACTAGTACCAGGAGAATAGCTCGTGTCCTACATGTAAGCCATTCTGTTGTTTTTAGAATTTTAAAAGAACAAATGTTGTATCCCTATCATCTTCAACGGGTGCAGGCGTTAATGATTCGAGATTTTTTACCCAGTGTGATTTTTTGTCAGTGGCTTATTAATATGATTGGCCAAGCACCACAGTTCTTAGGTAATATTTTATTTACTGACGAGGCGAGTTTCTCAAGAGACTGTATTAGAAATTTTCACAACAATCACCTTTGGGCTGACGAAAATCTTCATGGCTTTTTTGAAGGAAATCATCAGTATCAATTTTCATTAAACGTGGGGCTCGGAATTATTGATAATCATTTTCTTCCGCTATGATTAAATGGTGAAGCATATTGTGATCTCCTTGAAGAATTACCTGTTCTTCTTGAAGAGGTTCCCATTCAAATTAGGCGACATTTATGGTTTATGCACGATGGTGCACCAGCTCATTTTAGTATACGTGCAAGAACTCCTGGATGAGGTGTATGCCAATCAATGGATAGGTCGAGGAGGACCTGTAAACTGGCCAGCCCGCTCCCCTGACCCTAATCCTTTGGATTTTTGCATATGGGGATATCTGAAACCCAGTTGAAAATATCGATGATCTGCGAAACCGCATTGTAGCAGGGTGTGAAACTATAAGAAATTCTAGAGGAATATTTCATCGTATACGCAATTCTATGAGGAAAAGGGTAGATGCTTGTATTGAAGCTGAAGGCGGTCATTTTCAACATTTATTATAATTGTATTGTCGATATTCGACAGGTTTTTGTTCATTGTTTGTTCACTTTTGTTTTTAGTTGTAGAAGTCTTAAGAATCATAATGGGCCCGTTCACTTTCATTTTTGAATGTGAATTAACTATATATTTATAAAGATATTAAACTCTTTTGTCTGGTGGTACTTTTCCCGTCAAGATATTTTTGCTAGAAGTAAGGGAATTCCCATAAAATTCTTTCAGTGACTCATTGCGTCAGAAAATCCCTAATTCCGTTCACGTCTCGTATCGGTTATGCTTAAAGACGGCGGGGTTGTCGGAAGTATCCCTAATATACCATTTCTGCATTTATATATGTAATTTAAATAGTAAAATTCCATTATTTTTCTAAAAATCGTGATGTTATATTTTCAGATTTAAAGCTGGGAGCTTATTTTTTACTTTTTAATTAAAACAATTATTATTACTCAGGCTGAAAATTAACCAGACCATAATCAAAAAGTAGAAATTTGATTTGCAATATTTATCTGGTAAACGTGGCAACGTTGCATTTATTTCTAGAAGTGTGTGTAGACAACACTATTTAGAAGTACTTACAACGTTGTCACGTTTACCAGATACATTTTCTCAAATAAAATTTCGATATGGTAATATTCAACTTGAGTAATACTAATTGTTTTTATTAAAATTTAAAAAAAGGTAAGGTTTCCAGCTTTATCTGAAAATATAAACACATTATTTTAAAAAAATAATATATTTTTTTTATGTAAATTTCTTTAATAAATGCAGAAGAGGAATGGTGGTGCAATGATACATCCGAAAACCGCGCCCTTTTAACTATTAACCGATACGAGACCTGAAGGGAATTAGGGGTTTTCTGACGCAATGAGTCACTAAAAGAATTTTATGGGAATTCCCTTACTTCTAGCAAAAATATCTTAACGAGAAAAGTACCACCAGACAAAAGAGTTTAATATCTTTATAAATATACAATTAATTCACATTCAAAAATGAAAGTGAACGGGCCCATTTGGTTGGCTGTTGTTTAATAAAATGCTATTTTACATGAGCTTATTTATTTTTTTCTCATAAATGCTTAAGTTTTAGAAAAAAACTTGTAAAGATAAAAAAATTAGTAAATGAATTGGGCTTTTCAGTTATACTTTTTTAAAGAAAATATTTTCATCTAAAAAAAAGTTGTAAGAAAAAATATCTTAGGGGTTGATTATTTCAACCCCTTCTAAGCATACTTCAGGGTTAAAAAAATTTAAAAAAGTGTACTTTTATTGACAGATAATTTTTACCAAGTTTCGTGTCTTTAGCTTGACATACAGGGAAAATAAAAAAGAAAAACCATTTTTTTTAAATTTTCGAAGGGGTGTAACTTTTCCGAGAAGGGTTTTTTCAAAAAATTTTATACGAAACACTCACATTAATTTTCATCACAGAATCACCCCTTTAATTTTTTTGGTGTTATTTAGATACACCCTGTATACGAGTACAATATAGATATGAGAAAAAAATTAAATAAAAAGATTATAACTTTTAAACAATCTCTATTTTAACTTTATTTGGAAATACAACGAATAGCCAACAAATAATGAAATAAAGAAAACAGTGCTGACGTTTCTAAAAACCATCGAAATCTGTTTAAGGTTTTAATTTCAATATTCATCTCTCGCGGTGGTGACGACGTGACATAACAAATAATATTTTTTACACTGAGTATGCAAAATTGGTGTAATCTTGAAATTGCTTATAAATCATAGACATTGTTAAAACAAAGTCCACGCTACAAGCCACAAGAGTCCTTAACACTAGAAAAGTATCGTTAAATAAAGTGGGCATGAGTAGAGAGGAATTAATTTTAACCCTGGAAAACGCACAATAGGTCTAGCGAGGCCTAAGTGTAATGAATCCCCTTCAGATTCGGATGCTTAAAGTCAATAAAATCCACGTAAAACGAATTAATTTTATATTACTTAAAATATTAACATTTAGCTCTTTATAACTATCTATTTTGAGATGCTTAACCGATCTGCCTAATTCATTGCCGCCGCCGTCTCTCTCGAATTCCCCTGCCCAGTCGCTTTGCTGACTATACAATTTAGCATATTGCGATGACTTGTGTTATAAGACTTTTATAAGTTGACTACATGCTATTAAATTAAATAAAAAAATTGATTAAATTCCCGAAAAGAAATAACACCGCAAATGTCTAAATCTTATTATTAATACCATGCAAAACGTCACGTAACTCAAGTAAAATGTTATAATTCTGTATTATTTTTGTAGAAATAACCTAATGTCCCGTAATTATGAAGATAAAAATTAAAAATATTATGTCAACCACTTAAAACGGATCTGATAACAGTTAAATAAAGTAAACTTACGATAATTATTTAATATTAATAATAATATTGTTGTGCTGATTTTTGCGAATTTGACGATACATTTTTATTAAAATATGTTGTAATGCATGCAAAACATAAATATTTGAAGAAAGATGTTTTGAAGTCAGATATACAGGATGTTCAGCGACGGGAGAACACTATCTGGACAAACCAATAATCGGATTTTGTTAAAAATTAGTAAAAATTGGTAAAAATTGACAAAAATTGGTAAAAATTGGTAAAAATTGGTAAAAATTGGTAAAAATTGGTAAAAATTGGTAAAAATTGGTAAAAAAATTGGTAAAAATTGGTAAAAATTGGTAAAAAATTGGTAAAAATTGGTAAAAAATTGGTAAAAATTGGTAAAAATTGGTAAAAATTGGTAAAAATTGGTAAAAATTGGTAAAAATTGGTAAAAATTGGTAAAAATTGGTAAAAATTGGTAAAAATTGGTAAAAATTGGTAAAAATTATTAAAAATTGGTAAAAATTGGTAAAAATTGGTATAAAATTGGTAAAAATTGGTAAAAATTGGTAAAAATTGGTAAAAATTGGTAAAAATTGGTAAAAATCAGTACAAATTGACAAAAATTGGTAAAAACTCGGTAAAAATTGGTAAAAAATTGGTAAAAATTGGTAAAAATTGATAAAAATTGGTAAAAATTGGTAAAAATTGGTAAAAATTGGTAAAAATTGGTAAAAATTGGTAAAAATTGGTAAAAATTGGTAAAAATTTGTAAAAATTGGCAAAAATTTGTAAAAATTGATAAAAATTAGTAAAAATTGGTAAAAATTGGTAAAAATTGGTAAAAATTGGTAAAAATTGGTAAAAATTGGTAAAAATTGGTAAAAATTGGTAAAAATTATTAAAAATTGGTAAAAATTGATAAAAATTGATAAAAATTGGTAAAAATGGACAAAAATTGACAAAAATTGGTAAAAATTGATAAAAATTGGCAAAAATTGGTAAAAATTGGTAAAAATTGGTAAAAATTGACAAAAATTGACAAAAATTGACAAAAATTGACAAAAATTGACAAAAATTGACAAAAATTGACAAAAATTGACAAAAAATGGTAAAAATTGGTAAAAATTGTTAAAAATTGTTAAAAATTGTTAAAAATTGTTAAAAAATGATAAAAATTGGTAAAAACCGGTTAAAAATTGGTAAAAATTGGTAAAAATTGGTAAAAATTGGTAAAAATTGGTAAAAATTGGTAAAAATTGGTAAAAATTGGTTAAAAATTGGTAAAAATTGGTAAAAATTGGTAAAAATTGGTAAAAATTGTTAAAAATTGGTAAAAATTGGTAAAAATTGGTAAAAATTGATAAAAATTGGTAAAAATTGGTAAAAATTGGTAAAAATTGGGTAAAAATTGGTTAAAATTGGTTAAAATTGGTAAAAATTGGTATAAAACTGGTAAAAATTGATAAAAATTGGTAAAAATTGGTAAAAATTGATAAAAATTGGTAAAAATTGGTAAAAATTGGTAAAAATTGGTAAAAATTGGTAAAAATTTGTAAAAATTGGCAAAAATTTGTAAAAATTGATAAAAATTAGTAAAAATTGGTAAAAATTGTTAAAAATTGATAAAAATTGATATAAAATTGGTAAAAATTGACAAAAATTGGTAAAAATTGATAAAAATTGGTAAAAATTGGTAAAAATTGGTAAAAATTGGTAAAAATTGGTAAAATTGGCAAAAATTAGTAAAAAATTGGAAAAAATTGGTAAAAATTGGTAAAAATTGGTAAAATTCAGTAAAACTCGGTAAAACTTGGTAAAAATTTGTAAAAAACGATAAAAATTGGTAAAAATCGGTAAAAATTGGTAAAAATTGGTAAAAATTGGTAAAAATTGGTAAAAAATTGGTAAAAATTGGTAAAAATTGGTAAAAATTGGTAAAAATTGGTAAAAATTGGTAAAAATTGGTAAAAATTGGTAAAAATTAGTAAAAATTGGTAAATGTTTGTAAAAATTGGTAAAAAATTGGTAAAAAATTGGTAAAATTCAGTAAAACTCGGTAAAACTTGGTAAAAATTTGTAAAAAACGATAAAAATTGGTAAAAATTGGTAAAAATTGGTAAAAATTGGTAAAAATTGGTAAAAATTGGTAAAAATTGGTAAAAATTGGTAAAAATTAGTAAAAATTGGTAAAAATTGGTAAAAATTGGTAAAAATTGGTAAAAATTGGTAAAAATTGGTAAAAATTGGTAAAAATTGGTAAAAATTGGTAAAAATTGGTAAAAATTGGTAAAAATTGGTAAAAATTGGTAAAAATTGGTAAAAATTGGTAAAAATTGGTAAAAATTGGTAAAAATTGGTAAAAATTGGTAAAAATTGGTAAAAATTGGTAAAAATTGGTAAAAATTGGTAAAAATTGGTAAAAATTGGTAAAAATTGGTAAAAATTGGTAAAAATTGGTAAAAATTAGGTAAAAATTGGTAAAAATTGGTAAAAATTGGTAAAAATTGGTAAAAATTGGTAAAAATTGGTAAAAATTGGTAAATATGGGTAAAAATTGATAGAAATTGATAGAAATTGGTAAAAATTAGTAAAAATTGTTAAAATTGTTAAAATTGGTAAAAAATGATAAAAATTGTAAAACTCGGTAAAAAATAGTAAACATTGGTAAAAATTGGTAAACATTGATAAACATTGATAAAAATTGGTAAAAATTGACAAAAAATGGTAAAAATTGGTAAAACTTTGTAAAAATTTGAAAAAAAATGGTAAAAAATTGGTAAAAATTTGAAAAAAATGGTAAAAATTGGTAAAAATTGGTAAAAATTGGTAAAAATTGGTAAAAATTGGTAAAAATTGGTAAAAATTGGTAAAAATTGGTAAAAATTGGTAAAAATTGGTAAAAATTGGTAAAAATTGGTAAAAATTGGTAAAATTTGTAAAATTTGTAAAATTTGTAAAATTTGTAAAAATTGGTAAAAACTGATAAAAAAAAATGGTAAAAATTGGTAAAAATTGGTAAAAATTGGTAAAAATTGGTAAAAATTGGTAAAAATTGGTAAAAAATTGGTAAAAATTGGTAAAAATTGATAAAAATTGGTAAAAATTGGTAAAAATTGGTAAAAATTGGTAAAAATTGGTAAAAATTGGTAAAAATTGGTAAAAATTAGTAGAAATTGGTAAAAATTGGTAAAAATTGGTAAAAATTGTTAAAAAATGGTAAAAAATGGTAAAAAATGGTAAAAATTGGTAAGAATCTGGTAAAAATTGGTAAAAATCGATAAAAATCGGTAAAAAATTGGTAAAAAATATTAAAAATTGGTAAAAATTGTAAAAATTAGGGCGATATTTTTGTGAACAACTGTCGCGCGTGAACTACCTTAATAATTACTACATGTAAACAACTCATTTGAAATTGGTCGTTATTAGATACCATAAGTATTTAGTATATTTACCTGCACTAAAATTGTTTACAATTCAAAACCCATTGGTAGGCAGTACCCCCGCGCATATGAGAACATCATTATGTGTCCTCCATAATCCAAGTGGTTTATCGTTTTGTCTTGAAATTGAATTCTGATATTTCGAAAGAAGGGCCACTTTCATGGTTTGATGCAATATTCAACATTTTAACTGATAGTAGGCAACGTTGTAATCATGTGCAATTATTATATAGGCTCCTTATGAGCGCGAATAATAAACAATATTTTCATATCAATTTGCTTCTAAATGTCCAATTAAAACGAATACATGAAGAATTTCTTAGAATACTGAAGACTTTTATGTAAAAATTATTAAACATTTCGATGCGATAGCTAATTGTACAAAAAAAGCTTAGCAAAATATGAGTGGCATGTCACGATGCTTTTGTCAAAAATAAGGGTATATTAGATATTAGATTTAAAAGGAGTTTGACATTATTTGTCCGTGTCCACCGCGACCTTTTCAGATCTATTGTGGGACTCTATTTGTTTTAGAGTATGTCATCTAAGCTTGGACTTTTTTATTAGACTTAGTTTCCCTGACAGTGGCATCCACATGCATGTAGTTACATATGTCTGGCTTTTCTTTATTTATTATTAGAAACCTCAATCTAGTTAGGCTTTCACGTTAGTGCAGGACGTGGATTAATGTTTCCTTTTCTTATTTACAGAACCCGAATGAATTAAAAAAAAATAGAATAAATTACAAAATATCTTAGAATTTAAAAATAATTTAATTTTGTAAAAGAAGTGAAAAATTACTTTTTAGAAGATACCTTGGGAGATTCTACTTCTAGTGCACAGCAACTCCGGTTGCTTATTACATTGTTCTTGCTTCATTTTTGCAAAAAAAGTAAAATGTATGCGTGTATTTGATACGAAAAAAATTGCAAAATATCGCCCTAAAGTGGTCGAATTATCTTCAGCTTGCGCTAGTATTTCTTTTGCTTCCCCTACCATAACTTCGCACTGAGCGAATATAAAGATCATACGTTTCCACATATACATTTTCTATACTACTTCCCTCAACAAAGTATGTACTAAAAAAAATTATAAGTTTTCAATAATGGGTTTACTACAATCAAAAAGTTTACTTTGTGTTTATTAAACTACAACTGGGATACAACAGTTCTAAGCTATTTTAGACAGTATTTTAAACCTCAACAACACTTAGTTTTAAAAAAGAATTGTTTAACTAAGTGTAAGCAGGCGTTTGCAATAAAAACTTATAAATTGCCTTTTACCTATATCAATACGAAAGTATGTGTATAAAGACACTTGTTGCTTATTCTATTGGCAAAACATTGGATTTCAAATAAAATGTTCGAATATTATAGCTAAATAAATATTCAGGTGAAAAGTGATCTGAGCAAACTTTGACATCTTTCAGTTTTGAGATCTTTCTCATTAATTTTCAAATTTTTCAGCCACAATGACGTTGGACAATGTCTCTCGGAACCATGGAAATGTATATACCATAAAAAAAACTAGTTTCTACAATTAGGTATTTTTATATCAAGACATAAATAAAACCCTAGCACAGTTGTTACGGCCATGGATATTTACATTATTTACATTTCATGAGATTGATTTTGACATAACCTACCTGTGAAAATAGCGAGCATTAGTTTTGGGTGATTTTGCTCCAAAATCTTCGAAAAACTATGCTTTTCTTTACTATTTTGAAATGTATAATCACGTTGGTAGACAATTTCTTGTATATAAATAAATAAAACAAGAATATTCCACTAAAATAAAACACCAAACAACACTTTTAAAAACATACACAAACAGGATTGCCAAATGTTCAGTTAAAATATAGTATTTAATGGTTAAACCGATGTATCCTGATGAAAAAAAATCTAAAAACATCTAATTTAAACACCGATTCAATGCAGAAAAAAATTAAATGAGAAATTTTATGAATATGATCCAGATTCTTAAATGAACTGTTAAATATTAAGCTCCATGTTAAGTATTTCGAACCTTGAAACATTGAGAACTAATAATTATTATCCTTATATGTTTAACCGAAAGAGACACTGTGGCAACCTCTGCTGGTACCACCGTTTGTTGTGCATGCGATTGTGGACCTTATTATCATACGACAATTGTTTATGTAAACAAGGCATATCTATTCCAATACATGATCGAATGTTGGAATGCCTAATATATTTTACACATCAACCGGAAGCTTACGCTAAAAAAAAGAAAAAGTACTAGATTTTGATTTGAGTGTACTAGAGTATCAGATTCTCAGATAATGTAATAGATCTAGTATAATTGTACTAGACTGGCAACATTGGAAGCGACGAATCTAATTGTGAGGTACGCATTGTTGCCAAGTTGCGTCAACAACTAAGTGTGGTTTGCAGAAAAGTAATTAATTACAAACCGGGACAAAACCATCGACCGGCCGGGACACCGGGACATACCTTTGAAATCGGGACTGTCCCGGCCAAATCGGGACGTATGGTAAGCCTACTTAACTGACAAAAATCAAAACGAGAAAGATATAAACGGAACAGAACTTTTACACGAATTACAATTTCTGCAAGATAGCGACAAAAACGCGATGTCTGTAGTAGAAACACTTAATTACATTGAATAAATAACCTAACCCACTCGTTTCCAAATACTACGATTGCATTGGCTACATTATTAACTATTCCAGTTTCTGTAGCTACAGCCGAGAGGTCGTCCTCTAAATTAAAATTGATTAAAAATTATTTACGATCTAGAGTGGGCCAAGAGCGGTTAGAAAATCTTGCTATCATTTCTATAGAGTCTGACTTTTTAAAGCAACTCGAAATAGAAAATCTTGTTAATGAATTTGCAAAAAGTAAAGCTAGAAAAGTCCAATTTTTGTAAGACCTCACCATCGTGTACCATGATCATATATTATCTATTTTAAAAAAATCGCAATTTTTTTTCTTTATTTTTTTAATATTTTGGATTAATGTTTTGTAACTTTGAATCTGTTTTTGTTTTGTTATTGTTGTTTAGTATTTTTCTATACTTTCTGCTTGTCACAAATAAATATAGGCATTAGTACTAAAAAATATAGTTTTCTTCAAACATTTCAACAATCAACTATGAAAGAAGGGTGGTAATATTGGTTAAAGGCGCCTATCATTATTTCGCACGACGGCGCCGATAATTCTTAGCGCGTCCCTGTTCATAAGCTTCGCAAAGCTTCAAATTTATTGTCAAAGCAAAGTTTTTGCTTATTATTTTAATAAATTCACCGCAATTAAAACAGAATGAGTCAACATCCTGTTTACACTATCTTCATGCCATTTTCGAACTTAGTAATACACAAAGGCCGTTGTTATAGCTGGATGGACAAGTAAATACTCACTACTGTGCCCTTCACAAATAATTTGCAATTTGCTATCGGTTGATCAAAGTGCTACCATCCGTTACTCATAAAATGAATTAAAATCTGTTAGGAGCTTGTGATGAGTGTAATATTGCTCCTAACAGTTATACCTCGACTAGCTTTAAAATTTACTTTTAATTAACGTCGGAGAGAGGGTCGTGGAATAATAATGATAAAATGGTATCATTCCAGAAAAATGTGGTGGTTTAATTACGGTCACAATTCATTTACAGAAACTACAGGTAAGAGAAGAAAGTAAAGTGTGACCTTAAATATTAAAAATTAAAGATTTAAAATTCATGCCCAATATTATTACTCCAATTGGTACCAATCGTATACAGCCTTTATAATTAGTTCCAATATGGTAACTAATATATTTACACATGCATGTATTTAAAAATAGCAGCCTTTTAATGATGGTTAATTATACAAAATAAAATAATAGCATAACATGCAAAGCGTTTGGAGCACAATAGTGGTACTTCGTTTGTAATAAAGAAAAGTCCAAAGCCTCATTAGTTAAATAACCGAAGAGTGAAGAACAAAGAGCGAAGAAGTATAAGCAGCAATAGTTAAATATGAACCGTCTTACTTGTATTCCAGTGGTCCATGCAGAATGGTGATGTTAGTATATGATAACCCTGAGGTGAATGTAACTTATGGAATTAGTGTAGAAGCAGCGATTAGGTAAGTAAGTCTATTTTAATTTAGTCCAATATAAAATAGTTTATAATAAATTTACAGGTAAAGAATACCATCCCAAGATAAGGTGGCCTAAAAGAGGGAATAGAAAGTATAAATAAAAGCATTAGACAGAACAAAATGGATGACTGAAACCACAGACGATTTACCATGTAGTGTTGATTGGCCGTTAAGAGAATGGTAAATAGGTGAGAAAATAAATAATCCACAAAATGCGAATTCAGATTTCTGAATATATTATTTTCTTTCCTTACAGAGATGATTTGCTTTATTGGTTGCAAAAATCCAAAATAGTAGACGAGTTTATGTAGAAGCACATGCTACAAGTTGCTAACCCCAAAAGCAGAATGACCAGAAGCTTGAAGGACAAAACCAGGGTGACCACTGGTCAGTGATGGTCTCCCTATTATTTTAAATATTTGTCACTACTTAAACAGACCTTAACTAAATAGAAGAAGTAGTAGGGGATCTAAACATGCTTATCAGTAGAGGCCTAACCGAATAAAGGTATAAGAAGAAGAAATAGTAAAAAATAGAAAGAAATAATTTGGAATATAAACAAATAAAATAATGGACTTTTACATTAACTATTTAATTGGTTACTATTGTGTTTTATTATATATAGAAGTAAGTGATGCATTTTTAATTATCGCTTCTAATAATCATCATGAAGGTAGTAAATAACTCGATTATAATAGCAAAATATGGTGTAGAAAATAAATATGCTAATTAATTAGAAACCCGTAACAAATCTTTAGAACTTACCTATCAACGTAAATCAAACAAAAGCAAACTATGAAAGCTAAAAATATAAATTTAAGTGTTTTTGGATGCCTAGAATCAGAATTCAAGCAATAGAAGAGAAACCAAAAAAAAATATTTTTTTTCTACACCCGTATTATAATAATGCACTTATATGCCCATAATCCGTTTCATAATGATACCCATTATGATACAGATTTTTCATTACGATACAGATTTTTAATCAATAGAAACCTACAATTTTTCAATCAAGCATGCTGTTTGACGTTTGTCCTAGGTTCCTATGTAATTATTTGAGTTGTCAAAACGTATTAAATTTTCGTAGGTAGCTAAACTTCGATAATTATAATATTAAAATGTCTGATATTAGCGATATAGAAGACTCCTCCACACATATCGGAGAAAGCAGAAAATACAGTACAAAATATTTTACCGCAAAAATCTAGGCAAATACCAATACCTGAAGTAATACCATTAATTACAATTTTGTAGAATTTTTTATAGAAATACGAGTAATTACTGTTATTGTGTTCAATACCAATATAAATATAATATTTATAGGTCTTGATTATTTATCGGGTGTAGAAAAAATAGCGTATGCAACTCTCATGTAATGGTTATTAAAACACTCGCATAAACCATACGAAACTCGCCTTTGGCTCGTTTCGTATCCCGGTTAATGCTCGTGTATTAATAACCATCATTACATGATCGTTGCATAATATACTATTTTTGACTTGTGAATATTTCTTTCATACCCAAACAAATTATTATTAATACACAGTCAACTAGTAAAACATAAATGATGTAAAATTATATTTATGAAATAGGTTAATTTTTATTGATGAATTATTTTTATTTAATTAAATCACCCCAAAAATACATTCAAATTGTGATACTGCATTTAAACGTTTCAACGATAATAATCTTCATATTATTAATAATGTTATCGGGACAACCTATATACTGTTTACTCAAAAGTGTCTACCACACACTTGTGGCTGGGTTTGGAGTTTCATAGTTCTCTCTGTTTTGGTTTTACAAGAGGTAGATTTATTTATCTTTGAAAGATCTTTTTTATGAGGGAGAGTCAGACCCTTTTCTGTTCCCGGGTATTGGTATAATTTTGTGGACCTTGAACCGAAAATACATTTCAATAATATTCTAGAAAGTAGGTAGGTAGGTAATCCGGTCGAATTTTATTTGCAATTTTGTAGTTAAGATGTTATATAATATTAATTTACATTAGATAATTATTTTTATAAGGATTGTTTTTTAAATTGCGTCTTTAAAAGATTACACTTTTTGAAATTGACACGTCATATAACAACGAATCGGAATTTTTAATTATATTTACGTAGAAACTATTATTGATAAGCTATTTGCCATTTTATTTAAGTAAGAGTGGAAATAAGGTCGAAATAATATAAAATACAACAGATCATAAAATATAAACAGAAATCTCCGAAAAAGTTGGAACACGTGATAAGTTTTCAAATTTTATAGACACGTGATATCGAAATGAGGTTTAGAAAATATAAAATTAATAATTTGTACAGTTGAAGTTTATTGTAGACAGTAAAAAAAGGTCTAGAATGTGCAATGGAAAACATCTGTCACGACACTAAAGCACAGCTTATACAATACAGCTCCACAACTCCGTGTCGGCGTCTTTGATCTGGCGGTCGAGAACCAAGCAAGACGGAATGGTGCTATCTCTGTTAGATTCGAGGGAAAAATCGGGCTCGGATTAAACAATTTTTTTATTATTGAAAAAATTGAAAACATTGGCATAATAAGGTTGGTTACATGCCATATTAAGTAAGTTTTGGGAAATTAAATTTTTAATTTGTTTTAAATCTGTCAAATATAATTAAAAAAATTATTTAAATATAAATATTACGAAAAATAGCACATCTTTCGGATTAGAGGTAAAATAATTTGTATGTGGCTAGTAAAATCCTCGTTAACAAATGTTTTGACCTAAAACAGTCACTTCACGACAAATTGTGTCTTGGATCCTTTTTACACCAAGGGCTTCAATTGTTAAAGAATTTTGTCACGCTCGTGGATGCAAATAAAGTGGTACCCCGTGTGTCTGGCAAGTGTTACTCTACGCGCAAAGGGTTTAAACCTAGATAAACGAAGCTTCGACTAGGGTCTGGGAACTCTATGGTATTTTGGAATTATAAAGAATTTGTGCTTTTATTTTAACAATATTGGTTATATTTAGATGTATTCTTATTAATTGAAATACAGATATGTAGAAGTAATACTTTGACAGTTTTTATTAATATTATTTATTCAATTTTTATCTGACCATACCGAAGTAGAGAATTTTGTAACTTTATAATAATGTGAAATTTGAATTACAATATTATACGAAATTACATAATTTGTAGGTACTTATTCTAGGTAGGTACTAAATTTGTACTTGGAGAAAGTAATATCGATTTTTACAAGAAAACTTGAAAAGTAAATTAATTTAGTTCCTATTTCTGATGTAAAACTTAAACCAAGAAAACAAATAAATAGTAGTTTGTTCAACAAGGGTGGGATATGATAGCCATATCACACAAAGACGAAGTTTGAGCACGACGTCGTAGGTGGAGTACTCATTCGTCTGATTGTGATATGAACAATCCACTCGATATGGTCAGTATATTTTTTCTACGACCCATTAACGAAAATCTACAAATTAAAAAAATTATTTTAGGTTATTTAGACAAAATTACTAATATTAAAATAATTTACGAAGTTGACTAATTTATAAAATAAAATAAACATGAAAAATTAATTAGTCCTTGGCCTAGATTCGATCCCGGGCTTTTCGCGTGGAAGGCAGATGCTCTGTCCTCATCTTCACCGAAACTTTCAGGACTTTTGTTTTAATACTCGTAATTAAATTAGTATCATGTAGTTTGATTAAAATTTATTTTTTTTTAAATGTTGGACAATAAAAACAAAAATGCTATTATTTATCAAGTCTACACAAAAATTTTAATGTATATTTAATATCAATAACTAAAATATATATTGACAATTAGTTTAACAGAATTGTCACTTATTTAAAAAATTTTAAATAATAGGAGTTGGGTGACCAAAATATGAACTGTGATTTGTAGATTTAATTTTGTTAAATTGTTCTCACTACCTAAAATGGATATGAAATATATTCGTAGTTGAACGCAATAGCATACTTTTTCGTTTTGTAGTATGTGCGTAGATTGGCTAATATCCATGCACAGATTACAAAACGAAAAAGTATGCTATTGCCTTCAATTGAACGAATATATTTCATATCCATTCTAGGTAGTGAGAACACTGCAAAAAAAAAATTCGCCAATCGCCGTTCATATTTTGATCGACCGACTGCTATTATTTTTAAAATTTTAAATAAATGACAATTCTGTCAAACTAATTGTCAGTATATTTTTTAGTTATTGAGATTAAACATACATTAAAATGGGTTATTCTTTTGGAAAACGTTAGCATGGATGACTAAAGGGTATTGGGTTAATTAATTCTAAAAGTGTGGTACAAATGTTATTTTTTGTAGCCAATTCTTCAAAATTATTAGGAAATATCTTCCCAATATTGAATATTAGTTCTACAAATTCATCATTTCACAGTTGCAGATTTCCAAATGTATCTGAATTGGCGTTATCATATGCCTTTAAAAAGCAATAAAAAGAAAAATCATCTAATTCAACGTGATCTTTGTTATATTTAGGACAGGTATCACAGGAGTGCATCCGCAAGGCTTTTATTAAAAGGTAACCACATACATACCTGATAAAAATTTTCTGTAGCAACTCGTCTTTACAATAATTTAGAGTGTTAATAATTTCATCATAAAATAAAATACAAGGTGTTCCATTTAAAAAACATATATTTTAATTTGCCAGGCAAAAACGTGACACCCTGTATATCCAAAGATATTTTTAAAATATGTAGGTATTTTTCAAACCCATATAACTTTTATTTAAAACTTTTTTGCGTGTCTACAACAAAATATTGAACAATAACGCATTAATGGGACACCCTGTATAAATTATATTTTTAACAATGAAAATTTCTTATAATGTGGTACTTATCGGTTTGGGTCCTTGGAAAAACTAAAGAATGTTTTCTTGCAGGTATAACCCTTATTAAAACAGCTTTTGACTGCACAAACAGAATTATGTCTTTTTTTTCACTCATTCTACTAACAGCTAAAGAGTCACCAAAATAATAACAGTACCTTTAACTCAAACAAAATCAACGAAATTATAGGCTCCACGAAATTATACAATCAACGAAATTATACGCACGACTCAACACCTTACCTAAGTACGCTTCTGAACGCCAAAACCGTCTTTTCCCTCCGAAGGCGGAGCTTAAGCGATGCGCGACGAAATCGACGCAAACCGTTGCCGCCAAGAGAGTGTTTTAGCTGTATTGTATAAGCTGTGACTAAAGTTTGTAGAAATTTTCGGAGATTCCGGGCAGTGAAGCATAATTTTAATGTTTTACATACATAGATATATGTAGACAGCGGCCGTTGGAGCATAAGTGCAGTAGAGCTACAGAACTGACAAAAAATGCAGGTATCTCACCTACATTTAACAGAAATTATTTTAGGCATCCTAAAATATACGCAAAATTAATTTTATGGATAATCTCATTAATTTTAATTATTTAATAGTATTCACAGCGCTTAAATCAGAAGAAAAATAGATTTAAATGAAGAATCCGATTCACGAGATTTAATTCGATTCACGGATACCCGGTTCGAATTATTTAAAAATAAAAAAAAATTAATTGGAATCAAATTTTTCGAATCACGCAAATGAATCACTTTTAGCAGAGACAACAGAGACGTGTAATTTAATAGAAAAATTTGTTCGGTAGTTCATTTAAATTACGTATATGATTTTCTTTCTCTTTTACTTTGATATGTACATATATTTATCTTTCTTTAATAAAACTCCAGTGCTAGAGGTCGCTGATGTTGCTTTTTTTGTTGACCTTGTCGACGTGTGACGTACAGACTAGAACTGACAACTGACAGTGTTATGAATGTGGATATGAACGTGTGTATTTTATTAATATTAATTTAATTTGTGCCCTCGCGTATTTCTTTGAGTCTGATTTTGTTGTTTAATTAGTTTGGGGATAGTGTTTATTTTCGCATGAAACAGTTTCTTGAACCAAACTCGCAAACAATATTAATGAAGACGGGTCATAACAAAACTAACCATTGTTTGTGATAACAATATGTGAGCAATGAAGCATCTGAGATCGTCAGTACCGTAACGTCGGTGACTTAAGACTTCTTGCTGACATACTGACTTCACGTTTTATGAAAAGAACCTGAACTTTACTTTGGTCTCGTGCTGTCAGTCGTCACATGGCTTACTACACCGACAGGTTATTTATCAATCGGTTAGTGGTGTTTTTCTGGATTTTAAAAAGGTAAATAATTAAAAAACACATTTTTTTGTTTTCTGCAATTATCAAAATTAAAAAATAGTAAAATTTTTTCTATGTAGGAATAATTTACCAATATCTTAGTTTAATATTTTTTCATAGATTCTTGCATGTATGGTGAATATTTAGGTAAGATAACATTTTTATTAAGTAAAACAGTATATTTTTTCACAAAATAATTATAAAAAAGTCATTTTTGTCGGTGGCTTGACATGTTTGTCTCAAGTCGCCTTTATGTCTCAAGTATGGCACAAAAATTTTTAAGCTCTTTTTTACAGGTTTCCTCAAAAATGGGTAGATACAAAAGAAAATGTGGGGCGAATTATAAAAGATATGACGAAGAGAAGCTTAAGCAAGCTGTAGAGGAAAGAAGGTACCTCGCCTTCTTTCCTCTACACCTCGTCCCATTGCAAAAAAATGTATGGTATTCCAAAGGACACCATCGATCGCAGAGTGAAGGATCGTTTTAATTAAAAGCAGGGAAGACAAACAATATTTTCTGAGTTAGAAGAAAGGAGGTTCGTAGATAAAATTAAGGTTGCAAGTGAATGGGGATTTCCTTTGACATCGATTGATGTAAGATATTTGATAAAGTCATATCTGGATAGGTTTGGGCAAAATATTCCCCAGTTTAAAGAAAATCTACTAGGGAAAGAACTACTAGGAAACTTTCTCAAAAAACACCGAGACATACTTAGTGAACGGTGGTGTGAAAATATAAATACTTTAAAGAGTTGAAAGTAACCTTACAAGATATAGAACCACGCGCTATGATTAACTATGACGAAACAAATATTACGGACGAACCCGGAAGAAAAAACTCTTTGTCAGAAGAGGTTCAAAACATTCGCATCGTATCATAGACAGCTCTAAGATAAGCAATTCAGTGAAGTTCGCATGAACTGCTTCTGGTCATTTATTACCGTACATTGTTTAAAAGTTGGAACATTTATACAAAACCTGGACAGAAAATAGCCCCAATGGAGCAAGGTACAAAAGATCCAAATCAGAGTGGTTTATGAGTCAATTTTTAAAAACTGGTTCCAAACCATCGCTTGGAAGTATTTTAAAACACTGCCAACAGAATTGCCAAAGTTGTTAATAGGCGACAACCTTTCCAGTCATGTTTCACCAAGAGTGATTAATTTATGCGGCAAGAACAATATAAGATTTACCCTGCTTGCACCTAACAGTACACACATATGTCAATTATTAGATGTGTCCTTTTTTGGGGCGTTAAAAAGGGAATGGAGAAATACACCTCTGGACTGGAAATTTAAGAACCGAGGAGTAGTACCGAAGGACGTATTTTCAAGATTGCTAAGGCAATGTTTAAATAAGCTATTCATTGAAGACCGAGCATCACAAAATATTATTTCAGGCTTCCATGCTACTGGATTATGTCCAATCGACAGAAACAAAATACTAAAACATTTGCCAAAAACCCCAGATTTGCCCAATAAAGAAATTAGTGTAACCATAGATAACGCCTAAGTATTTTTAAATAATCTTTATTCAAAAAAGACAGTTACTAAAACAGTCAAAAGAAAGAGACTACAAATTGATCCAGAAAGAAGCGTCGAGAACACAACTGATAACGGAGAAAATTTTAAAGAAGAGCCACAATAACTGCCAAATAATAATATTGAGGCCGGAATAAATACTGATGATGAATTGCCCAATTTTAACGAGTATACCAGAACCATCAGAAGTAAAAACAAAAAAGAAGCTATCAAGAAAACGTACTCAACATTCTTTTGAGGATTTATCATCAAGCGATGATGATGGTTTATTTTGCACACAATCTTCAAACGACAGTCGAAGATTTTAATGAAGACGTGGATATGGTTGATCCATCAAAATTGATAGTTTATAATTTTGTTTTGGTGGAACTAAATTACGATGCACCTCATAGATCAGATACTATTAAAAAAAAGTTTATAGGAAAAATTACCAATATAAATTCGAATCTACAAATTACCTACAGTTTTATGTGCAAAATTACAGGTAGAAAGAATATGTATGTATTTTCTGATATCGAGGATATCATGGAAATCCAAAAAGAACAAATTATTTTAAAACTTATTCCAGTATTTTCTCGAAGGGGAAGATATACTTTTTCTGTTGAGATTTAATTACAATACTTTAGAATGTTTAAGTTTAGTTACTTACCTAGTTAAAAAATTGTTTTTAGTACTTAGTATTTTTATAGGTATTCTTTTCCAAAAAGTTAAAATTTTTATTTTTCACGTTGTGTTCATACTTTTTTAAAAGTTAATTTTTGTGCAACAGAATAAAAATATAGATTTTGCAATAAAATGAGTATTTCTATTGGTAAAAAATAAAAAAAACGGACAAAGAAAACTTTAAATAATATATTTATTTAAAGGTACGATAACTGAATCTGGTATGTACCGAGTGTTAAGTCCCAAATTTCGTCTTCCGATAAAATTGGAAAGTCTTGAAGGTCAATAAATCCGTCTACCAGCGGCCAATCAATTCTATCTTCAATTGGGCGTTCATCTCCAATTCTGTCTAATAAATTATTATGGAGAATTAAACGTTCCAAAACTTTGTCAAAGAATGTGTCATCTTCAAGCCCACTTTCATGTATAGGCACAAAAAGCGCATTGGTTAAGCACATATTACTTTAAAAATGCTTCCAAATGTTTCACATCCGTAACTGTTTGGCACAACATTTCTTAGAAACCGAAACTTATTTTGAACTCTTCCAAAAACCGCTTCAATTATCTATGTAACCATTGTAATAAGTTTTGATTTATTTGCTTGCTGAGTAGTTAGTTAACGTTGGCCGTTGGTAAGAAAAGGTGGCATAAAAGGCAAAACTGCATCGAGTCTCGATAACCGCGATCATATACAATGCTGTTACCTTCATGAAAAAATCTGATGTGTCCAACCCATGACTTTCCTATCTAGTTATTACAGGCTTTTTCCGATTATTTTTTACAACCTATTGCAGCACCTCCATAAATGTTTAGAGGATAAAATAAATATATACATTTTCAACATACATCTACCTCGAAACATTTTTCTATAGATATTCATTGAAAATGAAAATACTAAAAAATTTAAATTTAGCACTTTTCCTACAATTTTTCCATTACGGTCCATTTTAGAAAAATCAAGTATAAACAAAAATTATAGAGATCGATATCGCAAACAACTTTTATTTCAACAATTTTAATAAAAATCAGAATTTTGCACATTTTGTCAAATTTCTCGAATACGGACCATTTCAGGAAAGGACCAGGCAGCCGGCTTATGGACAAATGGGTTCCGGTTAATATGCCTGAATTTTTGGTATGTTAAAGATATCGACTTCCTGAACAATAGTGTTCATGGGCACAACTCAATCCTATGGCCAGTTTTCAACATACAGGGTGATAAAGTTGAAAAATGGCCATTTTTAAAACGTATTAAAATGTAATTTTCTCAATATATTAAGGATTTTTTGCTGTATTAGTATTCTGATAACATCAAATAATATTGCTTTGTGTAGAAAAAGTATTATTTGATACAGGGTGATTCAAAAATCACCAAAAAAAATATTGATGCTGTGTATTCTACTTTACAGTGGGAATATGAAAATAATAATATATGGTCTGAATTAACTTTAGTTGGACTTATTTTAAGAAGGTATGAAAACATTTTATACAGGGTGAGTCAAAAAGTTGATCGACTCTGCAAGTTATTTTTAATACAATTTTATATATTTTGTAATACAAGTCAGTAGTCGACATTGAACCATTTTCAAAAATATATAATTTATGAATTAAACACAGGGTGATTCAAAGGGTATATAAGGTAGAATATTACGAAAATTGATTTTTTTCTGCGAATCACCCTGTAATTTAATATTTCCTTCGTTAATTTCTCTATTTTTTCTTATTGTCTTTGATTTGAGTTTGTTAGTCTCCTATAGAAGTTTTGCGAAGTTACTATGATCAGTTTTTTATATCGACTTTGTGATGACAAGCCTGTCACAATGTATACGCTTATACCTGAGCTCATAAATATGTTTTTATTTTATTTAATCATTTAGGATTTATGTCATTCTAACGTTATTTGTTAAATGAAATATAAATAATATGTAACATATACACAAACAATGTATTTATATTATTAGTAAGCCAGATATCCGAAGATGCAAATATTATTAGTGAGCCAAATATCCGAAGACGCAAATATTATTATGTCTTTTCATTAGACATAACCCCATCTTATTCATAACTAAACTAGTTGATGCTTGTCGAGAAGAATACTGAAATATAACTTTAAAAAATTATCTGATACACCATGTTTAATTTTTAGAAAAAAACTTGTCAAGTATTTTCTTGTTATATATATAATTAACGTACTTTTTCCAGCTAAATCCAATACTTGCATGATATGTAACGCTAATAATAATTTTCGGAGTATTTCTATTGAGTGTAGATATTTATTATTTCTTAGTTGTTCCTATGTACAAATGTGACAGCATTATCTTAACAAAGACGGAACTATTTTGAACATATTGCATGGTGGGGTTACGTTCTCTTAACCGTCAATATGTAAGAAATGATCTACTTTAATTTCTCCAGAGTCAACGAACAGCTGCTAATAGTAATCACAATCACGGTCTAAACTGTGAAGCTATAGGTAGATAATTTTACAGAAAACGAATTTAAATAATATCAAAGAATTCAAAAAATAATTTCAATGAATTGTTGCAATTTGTTTGAACAAGATGGAAATATAACAAGAAAATACTTGACAAGTTTTTGCCTAAAAATTAAACATGGTGTATCAGATAATTTTTTAAAGTTATATTTCAATATAATAATAATAATAATAATAAACTTTATTCACCAATAGTAATAATTACAAGTAATCCTGAAAATAACAGTTTGGTGAAAAGGTGCAAGATCAGTTATAAACTGTTCTACCTCTTGAACCTTAAGGAAGTAACTAAAGCTAATAAATAAAATAAAAAAAAGAAAAAGAAAAAAGCGACTAAAAACAAGAAAAACAAAAAAAATCCATTAACAAATATGAAAATAAAGACAGATCTGCGAAACTAGTGATTTTTTAAAAATAGATTGAAAATAATAATTGATTGCTGATGATATAACATATGACATATATTACGAGTATATTATAGTAATTTATTAAGAGCAAATCTAAGAAACTGGTGATTTTTTTGAAATAAAGGGGAAATAACAATTATTGATTAACATTATTATATTGATTTACGATAATTTATTAAGAATTGTGGCATTGCTGTGAAAATAAAAGTTCTTTGACGTGCTTTTTAAAGTTTTGAAAAGACATATTTTTGAAGTGTACGGGCAGGTCGTTGTAAAATTTTACTAGATAGTATGAGAATGAGTTTTGAAACTTGGCTGTTCGATGCTGTGGAATTTCTATTATGTATCCATGTCTAAGGTTACGGTTGTGTATCTTTACCCTGAACCTTAATTTATCAAAGAGATACGTTGGTTTTTGACTGATTATAATTTCATGCAAAAGGCAGAGGCCATGTAGTTTCCTTCTGTTTTTCATGTTTAGCCATTTAGTAATAATTAATGTGTGAGATATCCGTTCAAATTTCCTAATACCAAAAATTAGTCTCAGACATGAGTTCTGTAATTTTTGTAGTCTGAACTCATCTCGCTGTGAGAGGCATGGTCCGTAGACATAATCACAATAATTAGCATGAGAAAGGATAAGGATATCACACAGTTGAGTCTTCAGATCTTTACTAAGCATATGTCTATGAGCGTAGAGAGTTCTCAGTTTAGTATAGGCTTTCTGTAAAATATGAGACACATGGTCAGTAAAGCTCAAATCTTTATCGAAAATTAATCCTAAATTTCTCGATTTCTCCGATATTGCCAGTTGGTTATTGTTCAGTTTAATATTAATTTCATTTGATTTTAATGAACCAAAAAGAATAACCGAAGATTTCGAGGCATTCAAGACCAAATCATATTTACTGGAAAACTCAACTAATGCGATAATTTCATCGTTGATTTCATTACTAATTTGATGACTTATACCTGGATCGAAAAAATAATACAATTGCGTGTCATCTGCATACATATGTATGTTCATGAATTTTAATATAGACGGTAAATGGCAGGTATAAAAAGTTTAGAATAACGGTCCTAGAATCGGTCCTTGAGCGACACCTCTGTAAATTAGACCGAGGTTGGAGGTAACTCCATTAAATATTACTTTTTGATATCTGTCACATAAGTAGGACCTAAAAAACGTAATAGTCTGGCATCCCATGCCGATAAAATGAAGAATAGCTAGTAAAAGTTCATGATTTAAAGTGTCGAACGCCTTGCTGTAGTCTAGTAGTATTAAAACACCAGATTTCCTTTTATCCAGTTCTCTAAAGAAGTCATCAGAAATATTAAGCAGTGCTGTGCCACAGCTGTTGCTGGGTCTGAATCCTGATTGAGCACTTGGAAGTATATTATACACTTCTATATGATTTCTTAGTTGGGTTTTAATGACCTTCTCCAATATTTTTGATAGTGTTGGAAGAATAGTAATAGGGCGAAGATCATTTAAATTTGATGGAGAATTACATTTTGGTACTGGAAGCACTAAACCTTTTTTCCACTGAATAGGAAAAGTGGAGTGAGACAAGCAATAATTTATTACATGTGTTACGTGAACAACGAGAAATGGGCACATAAGTCTTAAAATGGTTATGTTTATATTATCAACTCCTGTAGCTTCAGTATGAATTTTAAGGATAATATTAGAAATAAGTTGTTCAGAGACTGTGCTAAATTTAAAAGTATCTGTGAACTGATTTTTAACAAGCATCAACTAGTTTAGTTATGAATAAGATGGGGTTATGTCTAATGAAAAAACATAATAATATTTAAGTCTTCGGATATTTGGCTCACTAATAATATTTGCATCTTCGGATATTTGGCTTACTAATAATATTAATACATTGTTTGTTCATATGTTACATATTATTTATATTTCCTTTAACAAATAACGTTAGAATGACATAAATCCTAAATGATTAAATAAAATAAAAACATATTTATGAGCTCAGGTATAGGCGTATACATTGTGACAGGCTTGTCATCACAAAGTCGATATAAAAAAACTGATCATAGTAACATCGCAAAACTTCTATAGGAGACTAACAAACTCAAATCAAAGACAATAAGAAAAAATTAGAGAAATTAACGAAGGAAATATTAAATTACAGGGTGATTCGCAGAAAAAATCAATTTTCGTATTTTTCTACCTTATATACCTTTTGAATAGCCCTGTATTTAATTTA
Source organism: Psylliodes chrysocephalus (assembly GCA_927349885.1). Taxonomy (NCBI): domain Eukaryota; kingdom Metazoa; phylum Arthropoda; class Insecta; order Coleoptera; family Chrysomelidae; genus Psylliodes; species Psylliodes chrysocephalus. Next base: position 82,163,202 of record OV651819.1, read on the forward strand.
TAAGTTATATATTTTTGAAAATGGTTCAATGTCGAATATTGACTTTTATTACAAAATATATAAAACTGTATTAAAAATAACTTGCAGAGTCGATCAACTTTTTGACTCACCCTGTATAAAATGTTTTTATACCTTTTTAAAATAAGTCCAACTAAAGTTAATTCAGACCATATATTAATATTTTCATATTCCCACTGTAAAGTAGAATACACAGCATCAATTTTTTTTTTGGTGATTTTTGAATCACCCTGTATCAAATAATACTTTTTCTACACAAAGCAATATTATTTGATGTTATCAGAATACTACTACAGCAAAAAATCCTTAATATATTGAGAAAATTACATTTTAATACGTTTTAAAAAATTGCCATTTTTCAACTTTATCACCCTGTATGTTGAAAACTGGCCATAGCATTGAGTTGTGCCCATGGACGCTATTGTTCAGGAAGTCGATATCTTTAACACACCAAAAATTCAGGCATATTAACCGGAACCCATTTGTCCATAAGCCGGCTGCCTGGTCCTTTTTACATAAAACAAAAATTATAGATATTAATATTAGAAATAACTTTTATTTAAACAATTTTTTTCTCCAAACATAAATAACAGATATATTCCATAAAATATAAAAACGGCCCCCCATAAAGTACCCCCCAGATGTTCCGACTTTGTCCAAAATCTAATCATTTCACGTCAGGCCGAAATAGAACTTAATTTTAAAATTTAATGTTTTTTTCTTTATCCGTTTTTGAGTTTTCTTCAAATTTCGAAATTTACACATTTTCTCAAATATCTCGAATACGGTTTATTTTAGAGAAATTATGTATGAAATAAAAATTATAGAGAATTATATTACAAACAACTTTTGTTTAAACAATTTTTATAAAAAAATATTTTTTTACTTTTTTCAAATTTTTCGAATACGGACCATTTTAGGAAAATTTTGTATAGAACAAAAATTATAGATAATGATATAAGAAGTAACTTTTATTTAAAGAATTTTCTTCCCCAAACGTAAATAACAGATATATTCCATAAAATATAAAAATGACCACCTATAAAGTATCCCCCCCCCCAGATGTTCCAAATCTGCCCAAAATCTAATCAACTCATTGGATGCTGAAACAAAGCTTAAGTTTAAAATTTGGTGTTTTTCCGTGTATCGGTTCATGAGTTATGCGACACACACACACACACACACACACACACACACACACACACACACACACACACACACACACACACACACACACACACACACACACACACACACACACACACACACACACACACACACACACACACACACACACACACACACACACACACACACACACACACACACACACACACACACACACACACACACACACACACACACACACACACACACACACACACACACACACACACACACACACACACACACACACACACACACACACACACACACACACACACACACACACACACACACACACACACACACACACACACACACACACACACACACACACACACACACACACACACACACACACACACACACACACACACACACACACACACACACACACACACACACACACACACACACACACACACACACACACACACACACACACACACACACACACACACACACACACACACACACACACACACACACACACACACACACACACACACACACACACACACACACACACACACACACACACACACACACACACACACACACACACACACACACACACACACACACACACACACACACACACACACACACACACACACACACACACACACACACACACACACACACACACACACACACACACACACACACACACACACACACACACACACACACACACACACACACACACACACACACACACACATCGCGAAAATAGTCAAAACGGATTCAGGGGACCTCAAAACGTAAAAATCCATCGAAAACTCGAGGTCGAAAAAATGATGATTCCTATACTTTCCTTATATCTGTATAAAGATAGAAAAGTAAAAATGAAAAAATTCGTCCTCGTTAACAGCCATATCAACGAATCATTTCTAGTATCTGAAGCATGCGGGCCGGTAACACCAATAATATGTCCGTCTGGTACTGTCACAACCGAGAATTTAACTAAATTCGAGCGTATTGGCAAAGCATATGTCATTCACTGAGAAAGATGATCAACAGGTTTTTCGTGGTACAAGTATGTGGCATCAACAAGATCTACCAATGAATCAGGATTAACGTGACACAAACGATTTGAGATAGTAGTACTGTGATAAATAGCGTATTCTTGACGAGTTATATGTTGGTATCTTAGATGAAGAGGAACAAAGTGAACTGTAAGTAAGTTAAGAACATCGTGGAATATTTTGCTAATAAGATATTGTTGCTTCGGTTTTATGTCAAACATCTTGCTTAAAACTTTTTGAGTTGGATCATTTCTCAGTTTTATTAGAAAAATAGCTACGCAGTTTTTTTTTGAAACTTGTCTTCTAGGTATCAAGTTATTGCAATTACCTACAACCATTGCAAACTGCGCTTTACTTAATCCGGTTAAGCACTTGCAATCTTCGTAATCCATATTTTCATTGGCATCGGATTTAACCCATTTGCCACAGACATTATTATTTTTATTACAATTGTTACCACTGATTGTTAATCATATTGTTTAATTGTTATTGGTTTTTATGTTAATTCTAGATTCTTTAATAAATGTTATCATTGTATCAAATACTTTTTTATTGTTTGAGATCAATAGCAACGTAATATTGGTTAGAAAAGAAATCCCTATATCTAATAACTTCGTTAAAAAATTATTTCTATATTTGTTGTGGTTGTTACATGCAAATATCAAATGATTAAGATATCCTACTGAATTATTATCACAAGAACAGAAGGGTGTTTTTAGGACACCGATTTTAAATAGGTGGGATGGAAACCCATCATGGTTTAACCTCATTCTAGTAATGATCAATGAGTAGATTAATTAAACATTCATTGTCACCATGAGTAAGCTGGCTAGGAGCAATCGCAATAGAGCAACAGATTCTTCAGAAAAGTAACCATTCTCAAAATGTTCCGGGTATGATCGGTTCTCCAAGTTGCAAAATATCCGGTTTTGAATCCATAATAAATATGACGCCTGAAGAAGGTATTCAAACAAAAAAAATTACCTTTTGGTCGAAAAATGGCGACATTAATAAAATGCATAACTGGTATTATCAGGTGCAAGGGCAACTGCAAATTTCCAGAAGATCGTACTGTGTATTTGCTGTTTGGACAACTCACGGTTTAAAAACTGACACCATATTTCGTGATCCTGAGTTCTGGGTAAAAAGCATAAAACCAGTTCTTTGTCAATTTTATTTTGACTGTATTTTACCGGAAATTATAGATTCTAGAAAATCTAGAAATATACCTATTAGAGAACCGAAATATATACTAAAGGCTGTAAGAAAAAATAAAAAAAAAACAGAAAGAAGAACCTTAAACAATAACTTCATACCTTATTTAAAAATTATTTTATTTTAGTTTTAGTTTTCTTAGTCATAACTTTGTGTTATTTTTTTATATTCGTATATAATACTATATTATAATGTTTAATATTTTTGGTATTTTTGCAATAAAATATTCAAACTGTTTTTAATATATAATTTTCTCTTTGTTTTTATACTTTATTGAATATTTAAAATAAATTGATATTGATGTATTGATTAATATTAAGTAGACCTCCAAACGACTTTTTCTTCTGATTTAATCAGTTTGTAATTGTATAATTAAAAAAGAAGCAAAACAAACAAATTTTATGAATTTGCACACAAATTAGCATATACCCAACTAAATATTTTAATTAATAAAGGACTTAGAAAATTTTTTAGTCCTTTCAAAAAGCAAAAACACGATCACATCTATTAGTTTCGTTGTTAATGGATTCCAGTGCGTAGGGCGCCACATTACGGTTAGAAAAATGTAACTTGCAGAGGGTTAGACCGTGCGCGATTACTAACTTATTTTTTGAGTTTTTTGAAGAAAGAAAATTTTAGGACAAAGCTAAAGGCTTGCAGTAGGGATATATATAATTAGATTTTCTAAAGTTTTTCTTATAACGACATGATTAGCACCTTAACATAAGTAATATTGTCACCTTTTCTATCCTGAATAATAGCAATGTTTATACATCTCTAGAAATACTTTTTCTTTCAACTGCGCAAGCAGTTTTAAGTAATTTTGAAAAATAAAGTTCAAATTTCACAGGATCTTAGTCGCTGTTTTTGCTCAAAAATTCAGGCGGAGGATGGCCATTAATAAACCTAGTTTAAAGAAAGCAAAACCTGACGTGTTGCAGTAAATAATAAACCTTTTACATTCTATGTATACCTTCAATTAATTCACTTACAATTATTATTTTTCCGGGAAATTTATTTTCCCATAATTACAATGTTTATAAAAAATACTAGGTTTACCTTTATTCATGTAGTTGTTACTATATGTTTCTATTGGTCATATTATTTATAATTGACGGAAAAACCAGTATGAGTATTAATAGACAATGTTGATAAAATTAAATGAGTTGGAAAACATCTAATTAGGTAATCTAAAAAATGAACATTTATATCGAATATAAATTTTAAAATAATTACATAGCTATTTTTATTTTATTTAATTAATTTGTATTTTATTAAGTAGGCCTTTTAAAAGCATTGTGCGATACTGCTTAAAAATTATTTGTTGGTATAAAATCCAAAAAGTTATGTAAATAAGTTTTATTCTCTAAAATAAAAATGAGATGTAGGTCATTTTAACCGTTACATATTATTGTTGTCCTTTCTTTTTTAGTACAGGCATTTGCGGAAACGTCTAGTCACTCAGGTGCTCAATCAGCATTGTGAACCGACAGAAACGCGACGTACCAAAAAATAGAGATTACCATGTATAAAAATAATAAAAATATTAAAATTTAATTCATATTTTTTTGTCATTTATTTAATTTTAAAATAATTTAACTGGCTGTTCACTGTACAAATGAACCAATGGAGAAACCTCCCCTGCCAAAGATGTGAAAGGTGGCAGAAATTATATTGATACCTAAACTAGGTAAACTTCCCAATGAAGTTACATCCTACAAACCCATCTAAAAACTATAATAGAAGAAAAGAACTTAATATCCTCCCACCAGTTTAGCTTCAGAGAAAAACATTCGACCATCGAATCACAGATATCATCGAGAAGTCCGTAGAAGAAAAAGTTTGCTTCACCGACTTTTAAGATGTGGCTCAGGGCTTTGACAAATTATAGCCTAAAGGTCTGATTCAAAAATTGAACTTGTTCCTGTCACGTCAATACTGGGAACTATTAAAATCCTATATATCAGAAAGGCATTTAAGGCAGGAGTACCTCAAGGTAGTGTACTAGGTTCAGTACTCTACTTGTATATTTTCAGTCTTGAACCCAATACATCGCAACATTTGCTGATAATACTGCAATTTTTGCTATTAGAAAAAATCACGAAGACGCTTATAGAAAATTTCAAAAATATATCGACCAAATTTGAATAAAGGCAAATCAGTCCATATCAACTTCAGCAATATACAGAATAAATATATTCCCATTAGAATAAATGACCTTCAGATTCCTTTTGCCAATACAGAAAAATACCTAATACTCTCTTGAACTAGAAGGTCCATATTAAAAAAAAAACCCGAAGAGTTTGGTATAAAATAGAAAATATTATACTGGTTGCTAGGAAAAAATTCCAAATTATCCATATATAAAAAACTGCTTCTTTACAGGCAGATATTGAAACCTATATGGGCGTATGGTACCCAGCTTTGATGTTGTGCCTGGGAAAGTAACATCCAAGTTATTTAACGTTTCCAGAATCGTCGATGCATACTGGTACTGCCGCAATACTTATATTCATAGGGACCTTAACCCTTTCAGTACGACTTTTTTTAAAGAACAATATTTTTGTTTTACTATTGGGACAAATATGTCCCAAAAGTGTAAAGTGTTTTAAATTACGACTTTAATATTTTGTTTTTAAGTAATAAGTAATTTTAACTGCTTTAAAACTCAATAAATAAAACGTTTTTTATTATTTTTACTCTTTATTCAAATAAAATACAAAAATATTGTCAGTGGGACATATATGTCCCAATGGTATATTAAACTGGAACCAATACGTCCCTTTAGGAATAAAAATAATGTGCAACTTAAATAGAACCTTCATAAAAAAAATAACATAACATTATTTACGTGTGAAATACCTGAAAACAGTCATTGCATATTGGAAGATTACATCCTGAACACATAATTTATTTTCTTTTTCAACTTTTCGTGATGTACATGAATGGCACCTGCGTCTAGTTTTTCATTGATAAGGCAAATGATCTCCTACATTCACCAGATTTCTTGAGGAAGTTGAAGGTCTACCTGTACAATGTTTTCTAACTAGGCCTGTCTTTTGTCTTTCTGTATTTATTAGGCCCTTAGCCAGATTAACCAAAAACGCAATAAATGGAACGTCACGTTTCACAGTGGGCTAACTCGCAGCAAAACCTGGCCATGAAGGTAAAAAAAAGTTGCGATTTTAAATTTTAGTTTCATGAAATTTCGTGTAGAAGACACCAGTCAGTACTAGTCCAACAGTTTGGTGGCATTCCATTCCCTAATCTGGATAATACGTGTCGTGATAGTCGAGTAAACACGCGGCGTCGATAACAGCGGTATTTTAACTGACATTTAGCGCATTGTTATACATTATTGAAAGTGATCAGATCGAGTTCTTCTGTTTACATACGATGGATAGTACCCCAAAAGGTAAGTTATCACATTTATAACCATTTTAAAAAATTATTTTGACTTTAAATGGAAGTATATTTTAACCTGTATCCCGTAACACCCAAATTCTCACAAATCATAGGCTACAAAATTTTCTCCACGTTTCTCCACTTTGTTAAATGGCTCTCCTACATCATTAATGATGTAGCTGACGAGTTCAAAAGAAATCGCTTGCGCATATTTGCGCCATTTCAGTAAACGATAGTTTTTCTGCCGCGTGGAAGAGCCCGGCAAGCGTGGCAGGGATAGCTGTATTGTTGTACTTCCCCGCGCACTTAAAAAACTCGCAGTGCATACCAGCTAATAAATAATGAATAAGAAATTATTAATTATAATCATGGGGTAAAATTTTTTTTTTTATTTTTTCGAAAAAAATTTTAATTATCGATTTTGTTTATATCAATTAAAAAATATATATTTTGTATCTGAATAAAAGTGATCATGATTCGAATAGTATTTATTTACAATTAGTATTTATTTCGATGTACAAAACTAATTATAAAAAATTAAGTAATTTAATTACTTAATTATTTAAATTATACCAACGCTGATATTCAATATAATAATTAAAACAATAATTAATTTAAATTCATTGTTGAGTAATTAATTTTATGAATTCTGTGATGAACTTTGGACTGATTTCTTCTTCAGCATATACTTCCACTTCGAAGGCCTATATCCGAAAGAAAATATTTGAATTTGTCAGAGATATACTGGCAGAAGGGACCGACAGGCAAGTTGCGGGTATACAGTCAAAATTGTGCGTAGACGTAGGCAGTCCTTTTCAGATAATAGCTGCTGCCTAAAAAAAATTGCGATTAACTTAGATGAAATTGTCAACAAGGTGGAATCAGACTCAACGGAAACGCGACAGATTCGAGGTTACGAATAAGAGTTGGCTGGACAATCCGATAGCGACCCGCATGATAGCGAAATAGATGTTGGCGACTATGATTTTTAATAATCATGTAAATATGTAATAAAAAGTTTAAATTCCAACATTTAATGCATACTTATTAACCTTAAAGTACCTTAAATTACCTTAAATACAAAGTTTTAGATGAATTCGCGCGATATATATTTTTTATCCGCCATATTAGATCCGCTATTTTGAATTTTACAATTCCGATGACTAATTCATAATCAGTGTCCTCAAAATACCATATATCCAAATTTTTATTTAAATCTACTAAATTTAACTTTTTTTTGATCCGCCATCTTGGATTCACCATTTTAAATTTTTAAATTATGTCTAATTCGTAATCAATGACGTCAAAATATCATATATCCAAAGTTACATACAAATCCGTCAAATTGATCATTTTTGAACCACCATATTGGATCCGCCATTTTGAATTTTGTTTTTTTGACATCATATTCGTAATCAGTGACCCAAAAACCTATAGAGACACAGTTTTGTAGATTTTTGTATTCATTTTATGTCTATGTCCAGGTTTTGAAGCGAGTTAGCCCACTGTACGTTTGTGAGATTCTTTGAATAATATCCAAGTATTTGTGGCGGATGTTAACAAAAGCTTGTAAAATGTCTTTCTCCACAATTTTTGATATTTTCGATCGATATCATATAACCCAGATAGTTGATCTGAAAGATCCACGCCACCCATAAACTTATTGTATGTCTTCATTGCGTTAGGACAGGGAATGTCAGTTCTGGAGTGAGGGTAGCCATATGTGAGTAGTAGGGATTAAGTGTAAGGGTTAAAGAAAAGGTCCTTTATTTCTCACAAGTCAATTTAATTGGCGACCGGTTTCGAAGTTGTCACTTCATCATCAGGCACACCTTGACTAATTTCATAAAGGAAGCGCTACAAAAATTAGTCAAGGTGTGCCTGATGATGAAGTGACAACTTCGAAACCGGTCGCCAATTAAATTGACTTGTGAGAAATAAAGGACCTTTTCTTTAACCCTTACACTTAATGTCAGTTCTGGTTAGGTTTTTTGACGCCTCAGTACAGATCCTACTTCATCGTTGTGACAGTTAGAAAGAACTTTAGAATCTTTCCATAGATATGCAATAAAATAACACCTTGAATGCTGAATAATGTTTGGCATTTACCTTTATTCATTTTCTTTTTTTTTTTAAATTTTGGCATGTTTTTTCTGTTTGACATACACGTGCAGACAGCAGCAACTGGCAAATTTGTTATCAGAGGGACAGTGGTAAAAAATCTATCAAAGCACAACATAACATTTGCGTCCCTTATGCAACTACCTAATTTGTTCACGACTCTTTCATCTAATGTACCGTTTTCCTTTTCATCTTCCTTTTCACTATATATGTTTATATCGTAAACATAACCAGAATCTGAGTCACATCTTTCCCAAATTTTTATGCCTCTTTTGATGGGTTTTAAAGGGAGGTATTGTTTGAGTGCTGAGCGACCTTTAAATTTTACCATAGACTCATCTATACTTTAAAAAGTACTGTCAGATCGATCTTAAATGTATGTTTGAGGCGTGATACTACTTCGGAGATTTAGTATAGTTTTCCTGAATTTTATGGTCGAGTAGGATAATTATAGTACATCTTAGATATCAAAAGGAAGAATCGATCTCTGGAAATTGCAAATTTTATTGCTTCATTTCCGAGCGACTTATGACCATGACCAGTAATTTTATAAAGACGGTACCTTGTTATAAGCCATGACAAGATAACAGCCAGTTCCCAATATCATTTCGTGGTAATTTGTAGGTATAAACTGCTTTTTGTTTGTTTCTTGTAGAATTTCTAGCCTTCGGTTGGTGCACTGGGCGATGAACATAAATAAACTTTTTGGAAATATTTTTAAAAAACATTCAAGTTCAGAAGATTTATGAGTGATATCCGTGTGTAAAATCGTTGGGGATTTCTTGACTGGTACAGATTTTGAGGGAATAAACGAATATCCAGCAGTGGTCCAGTGAATGTTGTAATTCTTACTAGTTTCAGCTTCTGTCTCATGTCTTAGTTCTATTTCGAGTTGTGGTTCCAAATCGAGCTTTGGTAATACCTCCGATTCTAGGTTTATAATATTAGGAATTTCGACTTCAGCAAATTTTTCGATGCTGGAGGTACTGGATAACTCACTATTATGTATTGGAGAAATATTTTTGCGTTTTCGTGCAGGTACTTCCAAATCACTTTCGGAAGATGAATTTTCTGGTTCATATTCGAACCCAGAGTCTTGATAAGGCTCTTCAAAATCTGAGTCGTCCTTATATTCGTTTATGTGCAAAGCTATGTCTTCAAGCTCTTTTGAGGTTAGATAGAGCTCTTTTTCTAAAAATAATAACGAAACATCAATATCAACCCACGCAATAATTGAGATAATATATTACGGTGGGACATATATGTCCCACATAGAAAGGGTAGTAAAATTTGACGAAAATATACCTCTTTAGCAGAAAAAAATCTTACACACTTATAAAGAAACGCATAAACTTACCTTGACATATTGTTAAGTCGCAATAAACCACAACTTTAATTTAAAAAAGGCTAATTAAGAGGAGCACCACAATTGTATGTATACAAATTGGCAAATATTTGTACTAACTAACCTAAAATAGTGAGCTATTGTATACAAAACTATGAAGACAAAGCATAAATAACGACTGGGACAAATACTAATGAATAAAGAGCAAAGAAAGCACCCACTAGTATATGTAAAACTTTAAGTGGGACATATATGTCCCTACAGTTTTATGAATTCATTTTTTTAATCATGAAAAACGTAATCTAAAAATCGTTTTTTCACTGGGACATATATTAACCGTTAGTGTCGAAAGGGTTAAACTGAAGACTGTTGAAAATGCAATAGAAAAATTTGCCAGTAATCAACAGCAACGACTGCTCCAACATGGGAAAGTTGAGGTTATCAAGTTCCTCAACAAAGCCAATCTAATAAAAAGACTCAAGAGAACCAAATCTTTTGAGTTAGTTCAGTGATGTTAGATAAAAGCGGACTATATTGCGGATTAGCGTTATACATTACCGGTAATGTAACTAAATATTTAAACTGTTACACTAGTGAGTAGAATCTTAGTTTATGCAGTTTTGTACCTCTAGATAAGTTAGGTTAGAATAAAAATGCTTATTGATCTTAATGATTAGATTGTAATAATCGTAAATGCTTAATCTGGGGCATTTATTAAAAAAAATTTTTATTTTAAATCTTTTCGTCATACTGTACTATTATCTTACCATAATATGAGCGAAATTTATATCGAAAAGGTGCATTTAACGGCCGCCGGCCGTTAAATAAAACAACGGCCGCGCACCACCTACAACAATCACAACAATCTAAAGTTGCCTAGCAACCACATCAATATACTATACAAACATTGTAAGTTTGACAGTACTGTTTCTTGTTGAGTGATTATAGAGCGGAAAAGATCAAAGATGGAAGAAATTTTCGAAAACGATATTCCCTCCGATGTACTGGAAGAAGCAGCTGCGGCAACCAAAAATTTATTTCCGAGTACAACCCAACAAAGATATCTGCAGGAATACGACAACTTCGTGAAGTGGCGTCAGAATAAAAACATACATAGTGTAAGTGAAGAAGTACTGCTAGCTTATGCAAAAGGAATGTCTGAAACGTATTCTCCTACATCACTGTGGACAAAAATATCAATGCTGAAACTTGCGTTAAGAATACATGAAAACATTGACATATCAAGGTAAATTACTATACTATCCGCCAACATTGAACTAACTATATACTCATCGAAATTATGTTTGTTTGTAGATTCGGTAAACTATTCTTGTTCCTGAGGCGCAAAAATGAAGGTTATACCCCAAAGAAAGCCAAGGTTCTATCGGAAAATGATATACTTAAATTTTTGCTGGACGCGGATGATCATACCTGGCTACTGGAAAAGGTTGTGTTAGTGCTCGGTATTCTAGGAGCTTGCAGGAGAAGTGAACTTACGTCTCTCACCATTAACAGTTTCGAAAATACAGAGAAAAACATCCTCGTATCACTAAAAAATACTAAGAATAAAAAAGACAGAAATTTTCTTATCCCAAAAACAGGACTTCCATTTGATGCATATGGTTTATACAAGAAATACACTAATCTGCGTCCTCCTAGTTTCAAAAATCAGAGATTTTTCGTTGGTTATAGGAATGGCAAATGTGTGCAGCAAGTCGTCGGCATACATACCATCGGAAGCGTTCCTAAGAAAATTGCCACCTTTTTAAAACTTGAAAATCCCGAATTTTATACAGGACATTCATTTCGTAGAACATCAGCAACTATGCTCGTAGAAAATGGTGGTGACTTACTGTCATTAAAAGAACTGGGAGGATGGGAATCATCAACGGTGGCGGAAACTTACATAGAAAAATCGGTTTCTAAAAGAATGAAAATAACAAAACAACTTTTTCCAAATAATCCGGAGAATATTACATCTTCAAGTACTGCAAATAGTTCACATTCTTCAGAAACATCTTCCTCTGTAAAATCTAAATATCCTTGGGACGGGTTGCAGATTTCAAATAACACCAATTGCGAATTCAATTTCCACATCCATTACAATAAGGAATAAATTGTTTTATTCCGTACCTATCTTTTAAGAGTTACGTTTAATAAAATTTGTTCTTAAATTAGGTGTTTTGTTTTTGTAGCAGTATGACGAAAAATCTTGAACGAAACACGGCCGATAACAGCAAATAACGGCCTTGGCTGTTTATGATCCTCGGCTATCGCCTCGGATCACAAACTTCAGCCCGGCCGTTATTTGCTATTTATCGGCCTTATAACGTTAATAACTATAATAGTTCTAAAAGTTTTTTCTTTGCTTTTAACATGTCCAAGCTTTTTGAATTGCTATATATTTCTAATATTTTCTTCTAGTATACGAAAATTTTTAGCAATTTTATTGCCAGTAATACCACTTTCATAGCTGTAGTTATTGGTTTTCAAATATCATATTAACGCACCATTTTGATGACTAATTTTGTCAAAGTTGTCAACTTTTTTCTTTTTAACTCTACCTAAATACCTAAATACTTTGAAACTACGCGGTACTTTAGGTACTTTAATATTGGAATAAGTGCATTTTAAATAAAATTTCGTTAATTGTTCAAATTTTATATATGAACAAAGAATTTTAGTTGTCCTTTGTTAAAATAATACACAGAAAAAAATAATTTGATAATATTTACGGAATCGGTTCTTTGCAAGTTTAACGGAATTATTAAAACTGGTAGTACCCATGCAAGTCTACCTACAAAATGTTTGTGAATCACAGAGATGCCTTTCTTTCCTATTAAAATAAATATTTTTTGACAAACCGGCAAGTCAATTTTTTTTAAGTTTGGGTAGTTAATTCACCCCACTTTTCGCAAATAGACAAACGATTTGTTTCATCTAACCTCCTCTAATTCTCCAGACTTCAGATTATTTATTTCTTTACAAGATTGCGTATGCAAAAGTTTGAGTTTAAATAGAATAACTGTGAAGTTTAGTGAATTTTCTCTAATGTAAGAAAGCATAACGTTTTTTAAATCAATGTCGATGTAACTCTCGGGACGAATCCCGAATTCGCTAACGACTTATCTCGAAAAGCCCCGATTTGGGGCTTAAACACAAGGAGATGCACTGTGCTGTCGCAGCAGCGATGGCGCGAACTTTCGAAAAAACACAGGGCCGTCTTAGATGATTTGAAACCGAACATTACCTATCAAATAAAACAAATATTACTAACGTTGCTTTTGAACTTTCGGAAGAAGGAAGGTGTTCACTAGGATATTACTGATTGTGATTAGTGGTTAATGAATATTTGCAATACCTTTACAGATGTCGTTTTTCATGGTCGAACCAACAGCTGCAGCCCTATTGTCAAAAATGCAAGAGGTATTATCCAAAGGAAACTGAATTTAACCAATGATTTTGATTGTGGGTACAATCAAAGATCCAAAAGAAATCATGGTATACTGGAACTAGACCAAATATACATTTTTTAGTGTTTTGAAAGCAGTGGACGTATGTTTTAAAATATTTTTCGTGTTTAATCTAAAATATCCAGAAGCCAGCACCGCGGTCTGGCAATTTATTCAAACATATTTTTATCACATTACTACCAAAGAAAATAAAGTTTTCTTGGATAATAAAGTGTTCGAAAATTAACTTTTTAAACAATAATTATTATAGAGTTCATTCGACGTGTTCTAAGTTATTATGGAATTTTTGTTTGTTTCTTTATACAGTTTAATAAATAAATAAAAAAAAAAACTTTTTTTAATACTAACAGTGTTGTTTTTCTTTCTAGAACTGATTTGTGGTTAAACATGTCTCCTAATAGAGAATGATCATTTACTAGCTAAGAAAATTAACATTCATATTTTTTTTAAAATATTGATGTACAGAAATGTTCATAATATACGGACACTTTTGTTCCAGTTGTTATTAAAGTTGCAGAAAAAAATATTAAACGTTAAAAATTCCATACATACATTATACAAACTTTTGGTAACATTTTTAACAACCACATTTTTTTAACGAAACATTGCGCTTTTTTAAATTATTTTATCTTATGGTTAGCTGACTTCAACAAACTAAATACCTGTGCATTTAATATGAGTAATTCAGGAGTTAAAAATCATCTAACTTACTACTTTCAGTAATGTTTAAACAAAAAATATTACATATTTGGCAAAATAGCTTACATATATTGTAACCTACCGCACCCAGGTACCGTAATCATTTATTAATTCCATTTTATTAAAAAAAGTTGCATTCTTATTAAATACCAAATTCTTCATTCAACAAAAATCTCCCAGATAATTAAATCTTATGTACGACACCTAATAAATAATATAATAAGAGATCCAATTTTTTAAAAGTGTCTGGGAACGCAATCTAAAACCACCATACAATATAAGTTACCACGAAGTAATAATCATTAAAACTCTTAACGCACTTATCTTAAGTCAGTTTTGAATAGGAACGTTGTTTTCGATACACAAACTTTCCAAGACAAGTAATAAATCAGCCACCCCCCCCCCTATCCACCTAAATTCGTATTTTCTATGAGAAATAAAACGATAGAGACGTCACAAAAACGATTAAACTGTGTATAAAAGCTAGAGTTAAATGAGCTCAGATTCATTCAATTTTTGTCATTTGATGTGCATGCATACATTTGTTATTTTACATTCAAAGCAATCACCTTACTGTCAGTACCCAGTTATACAGTCTGTACCTTTACTAAACGCTCTTCTTAAACGACGTCTATCCCACAATACCTCCTATTTCCCAAAGGTGTCAACGTCTCGACGCCCAACGTCTCGACGCCCAACGCCTCTTTGTTCTACTTCCCTACCTTTCGCCGTCCCAACGATATCACTTCTAACACCACTTAGTATTTCCTACCATTATATTCATCCCGACGCCCAACGTCTCGACGCTCGACGTCACTACGTTATCTCTTTATCCGACGTCCCCATCCGTCGCTCAATATCTTATCCAACGCCCTACGTCCTTACTTATCTACCTTCCTGCGTTTGGCGTTCGGCGTCACGACGCTCCTTCTCCGCCCCGCCATTCTAAATTTCGACGCCAACGTCTCAACGTCCCTGCTAATTATCCAGAATACAAAAATATAAAATGTCTGAAATAGAAACAGACGATAATATAAACCCAACGGCCTGTTTATCCGATGGTGAGTTAATAACAACCAAATTAAATTTGTAAAAATGGGAATTTATTGTTGAATAATAATGAGTATTATTATGTAATTCATTATTATTCAATAATGGTAAATCTTTACCTTTAAGGAATTTATTGCTAGCCGACGTCGCATTTAGCTCGTCCAGATGTGTATGCTATGGGACATATTGCCTTCAAATTAATATATCACCGTAAAAGATAATAAGAGTCTGATTACCGAACTGTCAATGAACCCTCGCAAATAACAGCTCAGCTGATTGGGGTAAATGACACATCGGACGACTAGACTCACATTTATCCGAATATGCTTGATGTTACTACAGGGTTGGACTATCTTAGATAATTATATCTCAATCTTCGCACCGTAGGTAGATCTGAACATAAGGGGTAGTTCGCTAGTATTGATCTGGCTCTATTCTAGTAAGACTACATCTACATAAAACCCCCTAGGTGAGGCTAAAACATAAGGGATATCCGCCTGTTATTGCAACGACGGTATCTCAGTAAGCGCACCTATATAAAAAAGAAAACAACGAAACAAAGAATTATTAAAGAATTCTGAGGACGTCTGCTGTCGATTCTCAAGAATTGTTTTATTACAAATATTTGATGGCAAGTAGCCTGTAGCCTGTTGTTTGGGCGAGACACATGTGAGGTCTACCTTATATTAAAGTAATTTGTACATATTTATTTATTGGAGATAAAAAAAAACAAAATAAATGAAGTTAAATATACTTTGAGCATTATTTTATTCACAAATTTATACCAAACTTTGCATCGAATCCTGGTTGATTTTAATTAACATTATCACAACGTGGGTATATAAATTATAAATTAATTAACTAGACGATCACTACACTACTAGAGGAAAAGGCCATATACGGTAAGTATGAATTTCTTTGAATTTCACAAGGGGAGGGAGGTAGTTAAATTAAAATACGGGCTTTTAATAATTATCTACAAGACCGGGGGGTGGGAGGTCACAATATCTATTCTAACTTTTCATTAGCTGTTCAATAACATTATAAAAAATTTATACTTGTAATAAAAAAAAGTGACTATTTTCATAAAATGTCATATAGGTTTATGTAAGTCGTTTTACTTTTGGTGCTCAAAGTAGGTGAATTTTAATAACCTGTAACACTATAATACTTTACATTATATATACATTAAGTATTTAGTCAGCTAATTAAGGATAACCTAAAAATTAAAAAAATGTTCCTGCTTCGTCACAAATTTTAAAAACTAGATTTAAAACTCTAGAACTTTTGTTTTACAATTTGTTCCGTACCTTTAAATATTTATGTACATTAATTTTTGGAAAAATATTATCAGAAATTGTAGCATACAGAAATGCGTATTACTTTATTACAACACAAAAAGCTTGTAAAATCTACAGATATTTTTTTTAACCTTACGAAATATTTTACAAATATACCAATACGTTCTGTAAGAGATAAAAAGAGTATTTTGTTTCATTTGTAGAAGTTTTCGTTAGTAGTATCACGAGTTTGGGAAACTTAACAAACGGTTTTATTATATTTATAGAATTTTGTGTTATATTTAAAGAAGAGCATGTTTAGATTACAAAATATTTCGCAAATGTTTTCTTATTTTTACAGATATTTTGTTTCAACTACAGATTGTTTTATAAAAATCTGATGTGTCCAACACATGACTTTCCTATCTAGTTATTATAGGCTTTTTCCGATTATTTTGTATAACCTATTGTAGCACCTCTATAAATAATAAACTAAATATATACATTTCCCACATACATTTAACTCGAAACATTTTTCTATAGATATTCATTGAAAACGAAAATACTGAAAAATTTAAATTTAGCACTTTTCCTCCAGTTTTTCCATTACGGTCCATTTTAGAAAAATCATGTTATATCAAAAATTATAGAGATCGATATCGCAACAACTTTTAGTTTAACAATTTTCTCAAAAATCAGAATTTTGCACATTTTGTCAAATTTCTCGAATACGGACCATTTCAGGAAAATTTGACATAAAATAGAAATTATAGATAATAATATTAGAAATAATTTTTATTTAAAAAATTTTCTTCTCCAAACGTAAATAACAGATATATTCCATAAAATATAAAAACGGCCTCCCATATAGTACCCGCCAGATGTTCCGACTTTGTCCAAAATCTAACAATTTCACGTCAAGCCTAAATAAAACTTAAGTTTGAAATTTAATGTTTTTTCCTTTATTCGTTTTTGAGATTTTTTCAAAATTCAAAATTTACACATTTTCTCAAATATCTCGAATACGGTCCATTTTAGAAAAATTATGTATAGAATAAAAATTATAGAGAATTATGTTACAAACACACACACACACACACTCATGAGTTATGCGACATACAGACACACAGACACACACACAGACATCATCCCGAAAATAGTCAAAATGGATTCAAGGGACCCCAAAATGTAAAAATCCGTCGAAAACTGAAGGTCAAAAAAAATCATGATTCCTATACTTTCCTTATCTGTATACAGATAGGAAAGTAAAAATACTAAAACATTAATTACTATGTTCATAAATATCTACCACATACAGAAAATTTCAATACCTCTATATAAATGTTGTATAAGGGTTACAGAATATGTTATCAGGCTATAGTTCATGTCTATATTACGAAGGAATTTTAACCTTGTTATTAAACTAAATTATGACATTACAACTAATTTCTGTATTTTATACGTAATATTCTATAATGAGACGAAGAGAAACGAATTTTAATATTCACAGAAACCTCTGTTGGCGCCATAGTGAAAGAAATTTCTGTATTATTTGATGTACTTTATATAACATTTACCTAGATTTTTCTTTCTGTGTAGTGATAAAATATTATAATATTATAAATTTTTGTTTGGCCCAATTCATCTACGACCAGGTTTGTATTTGAAAACAAAAACGATAAAGTTTATTGCAAATTAAGATTATTTTCCTCGTTGCTAATATATTTACGAAAATAAAATGAATAGACCAGTCCTAGTAACTATCATTATCATTAATTCACTATTCATTCTTAATTGTGCAATGTGCACCGAATAATAAGCTAGAAATTAGACAAAACTAAGTACTACTTTTATTAAAGATGGCGCCATATTTATTGTTTAAGCAACTAAGTTTATTACTTTCGTAGTGACAAAACCATAAATGACCTTGATCTCTTATTATGGAGCGCGCTTGAAACGAACAGTTAATTTTTAACTCCCTTTAGATAAATTATATTAAAATACAATTCCCCAATAAATTAACGCACCATCAAAAAATAACAAAAAGTTTAAAGTAAATATTTGTCAAAACCACTTGTCTGATTTGGACGATTTTTTTTTTAAATGAAAGGTTGTCTCTTCCACAACGTCGGTTTGCTAACTGTGTTTGCATAAAATCCTCTTTTTTATTAATACAGGGTGTAGCAATTATAGCGTGATTTTTGTAGAGCGTAATAGTTACATTACCAAGTTTGCATTGATATCACAATTTAGCCTTATCTTCTCTTAACAATTTCATTTTTTATTTACTCCATTATGTTTCCTATTACACGAGAAACTCAATTTTATAACTTAACATGACTTTATTTATTTGCATTAGCATTATAAGCACTAAAGTAAGTAGCATGCTATGAAAAAACCAGTAATTGTCAAATACAGATGCGTATTGTCAGTATTTAGCCCATTCCCCATTTTGTGCAAAAAAAATTATTAAACAATATGCCACGAAATCGTACACGCGAAAAATGTGCTCAAGTTTTAATATTGTTTGAAGAGGGTTGGAGTTACCGAAGAATTGGTGAACGATTTGACGTAACCCACACAACCGTTTCACGAGTTATACAAAGATATAGAGAGACTGGAAATCATGGTCGTAGGCCGGAACAAGGAAGAAACCGAGTAACTACTCCGATTCAGGATCGATTTTTAAGACTGTCAGCATTAAGACAACGTTTTGTAACAGCTCGGACCCTTCAAACCCAGCTTCGTGATACTAATGGTTTAGAAGTTTGTACAGAAACTGTTCGTCAGCGACTAAGGGAACATAATTTGAGGCCTAGAATAGCTGCTCGAGGTCCAGTTTTAACTAGAGTTCATCGCAGAGCAAGGCTACATTTTGCCCAGAGAGTATCGTAACTGGTTAGAGGCTGAATGGCAACAGGCATTATTTACTGATGAGTCTCGATTTTGTCTGTATAACAATGACAGGCGTATACGCGTATACCGACGCCTTAATGAACGGTATGCTCAGTGTAATTTCTCACATACAACATTATTTGGAGGAGGATCTCTGATTATCTGTGAAGGCATTTCTTTGACTGGTCGCACAGAACTTGTAATCTTAAATGGAAGCCTTACAGCTGACAGGTACATATTGGAGATTTTAGACGAACATGTAGTTCCATTTGCACCATATATAGGGCAAGGATTTTTGTTGATGCAAGATAATGCCAGGCCTCATGTTACTCAAGTTGTGAGAAATTATCTAGAGGAAGTCGGTATCGCTACCATGGCATGGCCAGCTCTGAGCCCGGATTTAAATCTGATAGAAAATCTCTGGGATACTCTTGGAAGGAACGTAATCTGAACTCTCTGGAAGATATACGGCAGAAACTGATTCAAATATGGGAATAATTGGACCAAAATGACATAAGATCTCTTATTTTAAGTATGGGCCACCGTTGTCAAGAAGTTGTTCGTGCCAGAGGTGGAAATACTCGCTACTGACACTTATTTTGTTACATTTTGTTTCGTGTTTTCATTGTTAAATTTTGATATTAATTTTTAATAAAATCATGTTATGTTATAAAATAATGTTTCTCGAATAATAACAAAGATAATGGAGTAAATAAGAAAATAAATTGTTAAAAAAAGATAAGGCTACATTGTGAGATCAATTCTAACTTGGTAATGTAACTGTTGCACTCTACAGAGTGTTACAACTTTTATGAAAAAATCACGTTATAATTAATAAAAAAAGAGGGTTTTATACAAACACAGCACACCGAGGTTGTGGAAGAGACAACCTTTCATTTAAAAAAAAAATCGTCCAAATCAGACAAGTGGTTTTGACAAATATTTACTTTAAACTTTTTGTTATTTTTTGATGGTGCGTTAATTTATTGGGGAAGTGTATATGACGTAGAAGAGGGTTATTAGGCACACATAATTTTGCAAGTCTTGGTCACAATAAATTAATTCATTAATTAAGGTTGTTGTTACTAGTTTTGGCTCGTCGGGTCATTTTCAGGCCTGAAGGAAACAAATATGAGATACTAACGAATTTAAAAGTGGGAAATACTACAATAATTTGTAGATGGTTATGTTGTCTATAAAGTGTTAATAATTCCGGAGAGAAGAAATTTTATAATAATAATACCCTCCCTAATTCACAAGCTGAGCTTGTGCGGGGAAAGGGACGGATGTTATTATTATTTGCCGTGGCGCTCTGGGGCGACTTAAACATGATTGATGCTGCCATTTGACTTACAGGTGAGGAAAACCCGGAAAACCTCACCCACCATTATCGAGACGGTAATGTATTGCGATTTTTTTAATCTGCGTGTCATATCAACAGAAGTTGAATTTCTATTAATACGGCACACATCAAATCCTATACCGAACCATACAATTTAATTAAAAATCCACATGGTCTGGTCTGGAATTCGAAGCCCAGCAGTCTCTGACACATAAACTTGCTTATAAATGAATATAAGCGCGTTAGACCACTACATCACCGACCCGTATACAGTGTGAGTTATAACTATTGCAACATGGAGTAAGCATGCCTAAATAAAATGTTACTGCGGAAAAAGACAGAGAATGTTAAAGTTAAAATTGTTATATGTAGTCTCGAACGTACTCACTATGATTGACAAATGTCAGACTCAATTGTCATCAGTAATATCCTCATCCGGGCAATGGCCGATAGTAGAAACCGAAAACACGAGCTAGAGGTGAATCTGACTTGTTTTAATACATTTAATAAACCTATTAATTACTGAGGTTTTAATAGTTTTATTGACGAACCCGCAAATATGGTGTCAAGTGTGTTTTAAAAAGAAATTTTGCGTTCGATAACACAGAAACAAGGAGAAATCTAAAAAAAAAAAAAAAAGGTAATCGTGCGTTGAACAGCACATTGAAAGAAGACATTGGAAAAAGCGTGCGCTTGTTAACACATATATAATAAAAATATTAACTTACTATCATATAAAGAAAACATGGATTTGTTTAATCCCCCAGGTCCATTAAATGAATTTGACTCCAAGAATTCGAAGTTATACAAACAAAAATCCAACATATTCTTGAAAGTGTCTGGGGAAAAATAGTGCTCCTGAGGATGTAAAAGTCGCTATCCTACTGAATTGCATGGAAGATCAAGGACTCGACACTCATAACATCTCTGATGATGACAAAAAAGATACTTTAGACAAACTATTGAAGGAATATGACGATTATTTTCTACCTAAAACTGTTGTACCAATGGAAACATTTTAATTCAACAATCTACAACAACTAGGTCAGAGCATTGAAAGTTTTTTTACAGAACTCCGAAACCAAGCAAAAATGTGTGACTTTGAATGTAAAAAAGCTAATTGTGGTGAACGCTATGAAAAAAGAATTATCAAAAACAGATTAGTTGTTGGGTTAGCAGATAAACAACTAGCAAGGATTAGTCGAGAATCAGATTTGACACTAACAAAAATAATAGACTATTGTAAATCAGTGATATTAAGCAAAAAACATCTTAAAACATTAAATCCAGAAGATGTGAATGCAGTGTACACGGGTAACAAAAAAATAAAATGTAACAAATACTTGTATGAACATTACCCTGGGAAGTGTCCAGCTTACAATAAGACTTGTGCTTCATGCCAGAACCAAAAGCGTTTTGCCAAAGCATGTAGAATCAAACACAGACAAGCAAGGGGAGATTCTAGTAATATTATAGAAAAGTCTACAGAATTTCAAAGGAGAAGAGAAGAAAAATAAGTGAGAGAACTTATACAAAGTTAAAAATCTGAAGAAACCAAGAAAGATAATGTTTTATTCATTGATAAATGTGAGATAGACTCCCAAAAACAATCATGGCATGAAAAGTTGCAAATTGATAATTATGAGGTAAATTTTAAACTTGATACAGAGTCAGACTATAGTATCTTGCCCTAAAACATCTTTTTCAAAATTAAAAGCCAAAATTCAATTAAAACGTGTAACATAACATTAATCTTATATGGTAATTTTAAATTTAAACCTATTGGCGAAATAAATCTTAAATGTAAATACAAAAATAAAACTCGTAATGTTAAATTCATTATTGTAAATTGCAATACTCAGCCTCTGTTAGGCCTCGATGATTGTATAAATTTTGGTTTACTAAAAAGAGTAAACACTGTTAATTTGTTACCTAATACCAAAGAAGAAATTTGTAAAATATATTGTTTAGTATTTGAAGGAATTGGGAAACTGCCGGGATTATGTTCAATTAAATTAACTAATGAAGCAAAGCCTGTTATACAGATGCAATGAAAAATACCTTTGTCACTGCATGACAAGCTAAAGCAAAGTTTAGACAAGTTAGAGATAACAAATATTATTCAAAAAGTTGATTACTCAACAGACTGGGTCAACACTTTAATGATTGTAGAAAAACGAGATAAATCTCTTCGGCTTTGTATTGACCCAAAATCTTTAAATAAATACATTAGAAGGGAACATTTTCCTATTCCTATAATTAATGACATTATTTGTAGACTGACTGGTAAGACTGTCTTTAGTGTTATTGATATGAAGGATGGTTTCTGGCAGCTGCAATTAGATAATAACCGAGCAGATTTATGTGTATTTAATACCCCTTTTGGAAGGTACCTTTTTAATAGAGTCCCATTTGCAATATCAAGTGCACCAGAAATATTTCAAAAGAAAAATTACGAAATATTTGGTAATATCCCTGGAGTTGAAATCTATTTTGATGACATTATTTCAGGTAAAGATGAGGAAAGTCATGATCATGCACTAAAAGAAGTATTTGAGAGAGCAATAAAAAAATAGTGTAAAGTTTAATTTAAAAAAATTTCAATATAAACTAAATAAAGTTACATTTCTAGGACAGGTTATTTCAAAAGAGGGAGTTAAACCGGATATTGAAAATAAAAAAGCAATTGAGGCAATAAAATCTCCAATAAATAAATCAGACGTGCTAAGAATTTTAGAATTGCTAATTTTTTTTTCAAAGTTCATACCCAATCTTTCACGGTTAACACGTAATTTACGCAATCTTACAAAAAAAATATATTCTATTTGATTGGACCAGTGCTCATGAAGCAGAACTAACTCATTTAAAAAATCTTATCTCAAAAGAGCCTATTTTACAAATATTTAACCCATCTTTGCCAATTTTAATCCAATGGATGCTTTTGGTTGCTGTTATAAAATGATCATCCCATTGTTTTTGCAACCAGAAGCATGTCAAAATCAGAGAAATCTAGACTACAAAGAATGCTCTTAAAGCTTTCTAAATATGACATTAAAATTACATGTTTGCCAGGTAAAGATCTGGTAATAGCAGATCTAGGTCCTATATTAAAGACTTTGTTAAAGATGACCCTGAAATGACATATATAGTAAACTCGTTAAGTAATAATATACTTATGTCTAAAGAAAAAAAGCATCAATTTAGATGAGCAATTGATAATGATACAATTTTATCTGAAATAAAAAAAAAATTATAATACCGCTTGGCCTAAAATTAATAAAAAAATGTCAGATGATCTAAAATACTTCTATAAAATTAAAGAAAAAATTTATTTGTCAAATAATCTTTTATTTTTAGAGTCAAAAATTATTGTTCCCAATTCATTGAAAATTGACATGCTTAAATTGATTCATGAATCACACTTTGGAAAAGAAAAGTCTAAATTAAGGGCGAGGCAAATTTTATGTTTATAATGTATAAATAGTTATTCAGAAAATCACCTTTTCTTACTCGGAACACATACAATGTAATAATTAAGGACAAGCGAAGGAAAATTAAAAAACTAATCGACTTACCTTAAGGAAGATTATTTATAATTTTTTCTACACCCAAATGGATATTAGCTTATCTACGCATAGATTACAAAACGAAAAAGTATGCTATTGCCTTCAACTGTACGAATATATTTCATATTCATTCTAGGTAGTGAGAACACTACAAAAAAATTAAATTCACCAATCACAGTTCATATTTTAATCAACCGACTGCTAATATTTTTAAAATTTTAAATAAAGTGACAATTCTGTCAAACTAATTGTCAGTATATTTTTTAGTTATTGAGATTAAACATACATTAAAATGAGTTATTCTTGTGTAGAATCGATAAATAATAGAATTTCTATTTTTATTTCGTCTATAATTATAAATAATTTGTTAATTTAAGTAAAACTATATGAAGTCAATTTAATTACGAGTATTAAAGCAAAAAAATAAACGCGTAGATGGTCCTGTGGTCAGCGCTCTTGCCTTTCATACGGAAGACTCGAGTTCGAATCTCAGATGGAGAAAAATAAATTGAAATTTTTGTTTATTTATTATATAAATTAGTAAAAGTCATAGATTATTTTTAAATTAATTATAATATCTTGAACACCTAACATAGTTTTTAATATTTGTAGATTTTCATTAGAGGATCGTAAAAAAATGTACTGTACACCTTGAGTGGATTGTCCATTTCGCACTCAGACGATCGAGCACTCCGTCTACGGCGTCGTGCTCAAATTTCGTCTTCGTGCGAAATGGCCATCATATCCACTCTTGTTGCATAAACTACTTAGCCCAATCGGATTAGTATTTTAGATTCTGAAAAATTCGAAGCAGCAATTTTCCTTCGGAATTCGTTGGAGGGGGTCTCTGGTAGTCTAAATTCAAAAAGTTGGGATTCCAAAGTTGTCGTTACCTCCGCCATCTTGATTTAAAGGGTTATTTTTTGTATCTTGAATAACTCATTTATTTTCAATTTTACACGGAAAATAGTTTTTACAAAAGTTATTTAAAATAAAATTTCCTACAATTCTGCTTTTTTTTTGTACGATCGATTTTTTTCGATTTATACCCGAAAAGATGGGGTGAATTTTTGGTTATAGAATAACTCGTTTATTTTCAATTTTACGAGAAAAATTGTTATAAACAAAGTTATTTAAAATTAAATTTCCTACAATTCTGCTTTTTTTTTGTACGATCGATTTTTTTCGATTTATACCCGAAAAGAGGGGGTGAATTTTTGGTTATAGAATAACTCGTTTATTTTCAATTTTACGAGAAAAATTGTTATAAACAAAGTTGTTTAAAATTAAATTTCCTACAATTCTGCTTTTTTTTGTACGATCGATTTTTTTCGATTTGTACCCGAAAAGAGGGGGTGAATTTTTGGTTATAGAATAACTCGTTTATTTTCAATTTTACGAGAAAAATTGTTATAAACAAAGTTGTTTAAAATTAAATTTCCTACAATTCTGCTTTTTTTTGTACGATCGATTTTTTTCGATTTATACCCGAAAAGAGGGGGTGAATTTTTGGTTATAGAATAACTCGTTTATTTTCAATTTTACGAGAAAAATTGTTATAAACAAAGTTGTTTAAAATTAAATTTCCTACAATTCTGCTTTTTTTTGTACGATCGATTTTTTTCGATTTGTACCCGAAAAGAGGGGGTGAATTTTTGGTTATAGAATAACTCGTTTATTTTCAATTTTACGAGAAAAATTGTTATAAACAAAGTTGTTTAAAATTAAATTTCCTACAATTCTGCTTTTTTTTGTACGATCGATTTTTTTCGATTTATACCCGAAAAGAGGGGGTGAATTTTTGGTTATAGAATAACTCGTTTATTTTCAATTTTACGAGAAAAATTGTTATAAACAAAGTTGTTTAAAATTAAATTTCCTACAATTCTGCTTTTTTTTGTACGATCGATTTTTTTCGATTTGTACCCGAAAAGAGGGGGTGAATTTTTGGTTATAGAATAACTCGTTTATTTTCAATTTTACGAGAAAAATTGTTATAAACAAAGTTGTTTAAAATTAAATTTCCTACAATTCTGCTTTTTTTTGTACGATCGATTTTTTTCGATTTATACCCGAAAAGAGGGGGTGAATTTTTGGTTATAGAATAACTCGTTTATTTTCAATTTTACGAGAAAAATTGTTATAAACAAAGTTGTTTAAAATTAAATTTCCTACAATTCTGTTTTTTTTTGTACGATCGATTTTTTTGTATTTATCCCTGAGAAGAGTGGGGGTGAACCTAAGTATTGTATTGTCACGTTTATTATTGATGTTGTACCATTATTTTTTCTGTTTGTTTTTTTTTGCTGATACCTGGAATTAAAAAGAAACGTGATAATACAATGATAAGAGTTTACCCCCACTCTTCTCAGGGATAAATACAAAAAAATCGAGCGTACAAAAAACAGAATTGTAGGAAATTTAATTTTAAACAACTTTGTTTATAACAATTTTTCTCGTAAAATTGAAAATAAACGAGTTATTCTATAACCAAAAATTCACTCCCTCTTTTCGGGTATAAATCGAAAAAAATCGATCGTACAAAAAAAAAAGCAGAATTGTAGGAAATTTAATTTTAAATAACTTTTGTAAAAACTATTTTCCGTGTAAAATTGAAAATAAATGAGTTATTCAAGATACAAAAAATAACCCTTTAAATCAAGCTGGCGGAGGTAACGACAACTTTGGAATCCCAACTTTTTGAATTTAGACTACCACAGACCCCCTCCAACGAATTCCGAAGGAAAATTGCTGCTTCGAATTTTTCAGAATCTCAAGCCTGTTCTTCACCTAATCCGATTGGGCTAACTATTCTGAGCTTGTTCGTAGATATAATTATTTCCCTACTCACCCTAATAAATTTGGATACATATCTAGTTCTCAGATATCAGGCGATTTTTGTAACTCGGAATGATATACAAAGGTTTGGTATACGATTAGGAGCAGTGAATATACCTCATTTGTTTCCTTTAGAAAAAAAAACGTGCTAATGAGTATGTTTCAAGGAAATTAAAATGTAATAATATAATTAATCTTTCGATTAATTTTTTAATCCTGGTCTACACATATCTACGGTCTTTATACACAGTTAGACTCCGTCCTTCAGAACTGAAGGTACCGCCATTTATAAGAGAAATATTCTCTAGTGGCTGGCTCACTTTGACCTCTGTGTTGCCCACACCTGACTTACTCATTTTAAATCTACGTTACATAGTATACAAACGTTATGACCGAGGCTTGTCTCACCTCACGTTAACAATGTATGAGTTATTTTTTTTAATCTGTGGCTAAATATTACCAAGTAAACAACATAAATCCAGCATTTTATCCTCGTGTTTACATTTTCAGATGGGACACCAAATTCTCTTGCAGTAGCGGTGTCCGGTTTCTACATGACAGAACCGTATCAGCACAAATTATTTATTTATTTATTTACTCCATCCTAAGAGGTTCACTAGTCTCGTTACAAGGATAGATTATTTACAATATTTACAAGTATTAGCACATATTAAAAGTATTAAATTATTAACATATTATGGGAACTTTTAATTGTGTAGATCCCATCATAAATTATTTGTAGATAAATGTAAAATTATTTATTGTAGATAAAAATGGATGACATGTCATGTATAGTAAAAATATAAAAAGTCATAATGATAATCAATAAATATTCGATCGTGGCGTGTCGTGGCAACGGGCGTTGCCAAGGAAGTGAATTTAACCTTTCATTACCAAAGCTACCACATAATGAAGGGTACTTGAAAAAGATGATGAGTTTGTACTTATGAAGCTAGGCTAAGGTAGGAAGGTATCTAGTGCAACTGAGGTACTACACATATACTTATTGATATGGAAATACCAATTTAATAATTATCAAATTCTTTTGTTTTTTTTTTTCAGAATTCAGAGGCCTCTCAAAAAGCAGAGCTGGGTAATTACATGTACTTTAAAAATAATTTCAACTACAAAGTACTTTTTCAAAAAAGGAACTAATTACAAGCACAAAGTACATGAAGTAAAAATAGGAATTATATTAATTTAATTACAATTACATGAAAAAAGAATTATAAATTACTTTTATATTTACTTTGCGGATAAAACAACAAACTATGATAGAATTGAGGAAACATAAACCAACTGGACCAATACGAATAGCCGTTTGCATCAAACTTTTTAAGGATTTTAAGTTAAAGGTATCTTAAGGGCTTAACGGATTGAATAAAAATTACTTAAAGTTAAACTCGGCTTGAGATGACACATGACAAATTTTGTATGGCATAGGTAAAGTCTAAATACCATTTAGCACTTAAGACTTGTTTCCCCAAACAGTAGACTGCACCTATAGTATCGGAAATTGACATGTTTCACCTAAAACTGAGCTTAACTTTAAAAAACCTTTATACAACCAGCCCTAAGCGTATTGTTTTTTAAACAATTTAAAGTCTCCTTAACTGAAGAAAAAATACAAAATCCATAACAAAAAATGAAACAGAGAAATTGATAATAAAATGTGATCTTATAAGATTACTGATTCGTGTACCTAGCATTAGGTATTTTTATATTATAATCACCATTCAAATCGGGTATTATAAGTCTGGGGCTGTTTCGCTGTTTAATCAAAAAGATAAAAAACTTAACTGGTTTACAGTAAACATTTTATTTACATTCAATACGGTAACCAACTCTCGTCAAAAAGTAACTGGTACCTTTCTCTTTCTGTCGTAGAAACAATCGTTTTAAGGTCCGAATAGTTCTTAAAACTTTAAAACCAGTATTTCAAATATCATACCCTTGAAACACATTTTTTTACAAGAGTGAACCACAGAATATCAGACCAATATTTGATGTAAACTTATTATTATTTTGTACTTTTCATCAAGCAGACAAAAAGTAATGAGGCCTGATTTGCAAGATCTAGCTGTAATTCGGAAAAGGTTTATATTGTTACTTTTTACAGCAACAAGTTTTTCAAAATTTCGGTCAGACAGCGCATACCTTTTGGAAGCGTATTAAATTAGATAATCCATCCAGTTCAATGTAGAAAATTAGAGTAATAACTAGAGATGTCTACGTACCGAGAATAAGTAGTTATTTAATTTTTACCCCATAAAAACTGCTGTATGCATCACTTTATACTATCTTTCCTTAGTTTTTAATGTTTTTGTAATACATTATGTTCATAATAATATGAATACAAAATACGTCTTAAAAATAATGGTACCTACATCTGCTTACCCCATACTGTTATTGTTTTGGGTTGTCCAATTTCACTACTTCACTTGGGCTCTTTCCTCGGCACAACGCTTTCATCAATTGCCTTTAAACAAATGAGTGCAAGCTATTGTGACTAGTGCGAACAGGAAATTTCTTGTTTTTATACCACGTGTATCTCGTAAACATGCATTTAAGAGTAATTGTAATTAAAAATGTAATTCTACTTATAAATGTAATTGTGATTAAAAAAAAGTATTTGTACTTATGAGAAGTAATTGTATTTAGACAATTTAAATAATATAATTACAAAGTAAAATTCCACCACATATTTTGTTGCAATTACAATTCCAAATTACTTTAAGAAAAAAAGTACATAAATACAATTACAAATTACATAAAAAAGTATTTGTAATTATTAATTACTTTTTAAGTAGCAAGCTACCCAATTCTGTCAAAAAGAATGTTCCTTTTCTAAAATTTTATTAAACTCAAATACCAAATTTATTACAAAAAAATTAAATTCCTTCTATCTCCTCTGCTCACTCCTCTCCGCTTACTCCCTGTCTTCTCCTTCTGTATAAGTAGGTGATCTCCAACATCCATCAATAAGGCCTAAATACGTTCAACAGATGGTGTGAGAGGGACATGTTTGTTAACCCACCTGGAACCCCTAATTGAAAAAAAAACCATCAACAAAGCTAATTGTCCTTCTGGACGCTCAGAAGGATATGCGAAAAATCAAGGGGCTCAGTCCTCAACTGATCTAGGTATTGGATTTACCAAACCGTAGTAAAACCCATGGTTACGTACGACTCCGATGTCTGGTGGAATAAGGAATTTCAACTGATGGCCAGAGCAAAGTTGGCTGAAAATCAAGCAGCTTGCGTAACTCGCCATCACTGGCGCAATGTCAACCACACTGACTAATAGAAACGTAACAGGGGAGAATTGGCTCACATTAGTTGAGCTCATGAATGATCTGAAGTCTAGGGGCCTAACTTATATAGGAACTGTTAAAAAAATAAAAAAGAAGTACCACCTCAGTTTCTAGTAAACAAGCAACGAGAAGCAAATACATCGAAAAATATAGATCGGTAATACTATTATCTTGTATGCATAATTCTGACGAGATAGATCCCGAAACGCAAAAACCAGAAATAATTGAATTCTATTACGGAACAAAGACGGGTGTAGATAGCTTGGATCAGAAACGTGCAAAATACTTCTGTGGTCGCTGAACTGAAAGATAGCCACTAGCTATCTTTTATGCGATGTTGAACATTGCAAGAGTAAATTCAGATGTTATATTCAACGGAGCAAATCCTGGTATCAAGATTACTAGAAGAGAACATAGCATATATCTGGGAAGAGCATCAGTGATCATTTGATAAACAAAATTCGAAACAACAAGCTGCCAAAGAATACAAGACAGACCATTGCTGGAATTCTAAAAATTCCAGTCCCATCGGCAGAAGAACCAGAAAGACCACATCAGCTAAAGAGACAAAGATGTTTCTATTGTCCACGTGCCAAAGATTAAAAATACTCAACCATATCTTCAACGTGCTCTAAAACTAAGTATAAGGAGCAATCGAAACAGCAATGATTCCTACCATGATGATAAAAATCTGTAAGGAAAACCATCTTGTCATTTTTTTTAGTTTGCTAAAAAGTTGTTTTGTTTCAGGGGAGCAGCAGATAAATGAACAAAACTCCCAAAAAGCTGAATTAGGAAATTACTATTTTTGTAGTTTTGTATTTTATTTTCTTCCAAGACATGGTCAAAAATGAAAGAGATTTTGTTTATTTTTTTTTAATGTTTACCGTTCGAAAATACGAAATATTTTTTACCATAACTAGTCCAAAATGGAGCAAATAATGACAAAATACAAAAAAAGTATCTATTAACCTTTTTTTTAATATTACCGGGGTCATGCAGGACCACATTATACCAGATACGTTTCAAAAAATGTGCGTACCAGTAAAGGGTTAAGAACCTCAACATATTTGCCAACAGCTATAAATTACTTAAATTTAATTCAAACTACAGTAATTAAACCTAATTCAATTTTATTCACCCACAATTTTCGAGAAAATATCTGACACTTTTCTAATGTGCAATCGGAGCATTTGTATTAAAATTTAATAATTTTTCGGATTAGACTTGTTTGAATTTGAGAATAAGTGTCTGAGATGCTCTCTAGATATAACGTAAAAAAATGCTTATAAACCAAATACCTAATGCAACGAAAACGTTAATCTCAAATTTTAAACCCAAAATCAAGAAATTAAATCAACAATTGAAGTGAATATTTTAAAATTTTGTTTTTTTTTTGTCAATAATTTAAAATAAAATAAAACAATCATGTAACATAGAAAACATTTTATTGATTATATGTATAACTGAAAAGAAAAACCATTTAATTGAAAATTAAAGGAAAATTAAAAAAATTGAAAAAGTAACAATAAAAAATTCTTGCAGTGCGCACTTTACAAAAGCCCTATAAAAATATTAATATCTTGTTGGACCTCCCCTGGCTTGTCTTAGTGTTGTCACTCTATTTGGCATGCTCTCTATTAAATTATTGATAAATTGCTATGGTATGGTTTCCCATTACCTCATTACCCAACTGTTCTAAGGTTTGGGAGGCTGTTGACTTCGGTTTAATCGCCTAGACATTTCAGCCCAAACATGCTCGATACAATTCATATCTGGTGAACAGGTGGCCAATCCATTCTTGTAATTCCATGATGTTCTAGGCGATCGTTTACAATTCTCGCACGATGAGGACGAGCATTATCGTCAATAAAAACAAATCGTTCACCTATTGCACCTAAAAATGGTACAATTATCGGCTCTATAACCCTGTCTCGATATCGTATGGCACTCATTGTCTCATTAGTTTAGACCACTAAATCAGTGCGACCATTATAACATATGCCTCCCCAGACGCAAACTGATCAACCACCAAAAACAGTTGTTGGGGCCATTAAATTTTTATTGTATCGCTGTCCTCTTTCTCGCCATACCAATATTCGGCCATCACACGTATACAAACGAAATCTGGACTGGTCGGTAAAGAGGCAGTGCCTCCAATTTTGAAAAGTCCAAAAACTGTGTTCTTCCGCCCACCGATATCGGTATGCACACTGCTCCGCCGTCAGTCTGGGTGTGTTGCGCGACGTCTAGCTCTTAAGTTACATGCATGCAATCTTCTTCTGATAGTTTGATCAGAAATTACTCATGCAGTAGCTTGTCTAAAGAAGGTGTTAATTCTTGAAGCCGTAAATGTTTCGTTTCTTCTCGCAGTCTGGACTATAAAGCGGTCTTGAGCACGAGTTGTAGCTCATTCTCGTCCTCCCCCATGTGTGTACGCTGCAGACCCAGTTGCTTGTAACCGATTCCAAGCTCGACTTACGAAACTCTGAGACACACTAATAGCTACAGTTGCACTGCCTCTAATCGTCGTAGCGGCATATTCTTTACTCGAATACACAAAATTATTGATGAAAGTAACAGAACAAATTAAGAACAAGCTCTTCTGCACAACTGATACTTATTTTTAAACAACCTTCCTGCAATTTTCGTGAAAGAGATAAGAGCATTGACAACAAACATTAAACATGCAAAAAATAATCGCTGTGAATACGGCTTATTGATAATACAAAAAAAAAATTAAATATGTTTACATATAAATTTCAGGATTTTAGCAATTATCCAGTTCAATTGTTGAGCAGTGTAGTTTATTAAATTGACTGCAAAAATCGTAACTCTTACATTAGGACAAATAAAATAATATTTACTAGTCGCGTCAAATTAGCATTTTACCTGCAACTTTTTGTGGAGAGAATTGATTGAGATGCGGTTTTTTGCAAAAAGTTCAGGACCGTCTATAACAAAAGGTATATTTAACCTCTGTACGCTCGCAAATTCTTAATTGTTTATTTAACAAATGATTTATTTTTGTTAGAGTGTTGATGAATACGGTTTCGAGGTCCCTCTTTATCATTTTGGTGTCAGATTTTATTATTTATTTCTAAATTGTTATAACTTGGCTAATTAACAAATGAAAAACTCAACCCCCGAAATCACTAGAGAACCGGAATTTTTCCAGCATTTCTGGCTTGTTAAGACGAACCATCGGCACAAGATTTTCGCAAACATAACAAATACCATACAAATAATAAATATTTCAACTAATAATGAAAACTTGCACTATTTAATTTTTATAAACGCACTGGCTAGCCGACCGCCGGCGGTAGTTGAATCTAATAAAACGAAAACCGTCTTCCGGCGGCATGGTCTTATCACATAAAAAAGCCGCCGAAAATCTAACCTGATTTGTTGATCAGGGCGGCATGCTATCAGTGCATTGATAAATGCTGCCGGACGACGGTCTACGTATTTAAAACATTGAATGCCGTCGGAGAAATTGACATAACCTTATTTCTTCCATTTCGATGTGAATTTTCACTTGTTGAATATTAAATAAAACTTAGACACATGGAAATGATCAATTTTATTATAGAACTAAGAACATTTAAAATAAAATTTTTTTCATCAACGCATGTAATTTCTCACGTTATTCTACTTCAGCCTACTCTCCTCCCCGGTCTTCAGCGCTTCATATCTTCAGGCATCATGGCTTTTCGTATATGATACTTAGGTTTCCACTCATCCACTCCAGCCTCCAGTTCTTCATGTCTCCAGGCATTAGGCCTAAGCCACCCCTCTTTCTTTCTCTTGTCTAAGGCCATCCTCCAGTTTTTCTTGTCTTCTGGCGTTAGGTTGGTTCGTTTAAGGACTTTTCAATGCATGTAATTTCCCCACCCACTCCCCCATTTTTTCTGTTTGATTCTATTCAATGGAAGTTGAGACATTTTTTGTTTGATTCTATTCAATAAATGTTTAGACATTTCCACCCACTCCCCCATTTTTTTCTGTTTGATTCTATTCAATAAATGTTTAGACATTTCCACCCACTCCCCCATTTTTTTCTGTTTGATTCTATTCAATAAATGTTTAGACATTTCCACCCACTCCCCCATTTTTTCGTTTGATTCTATTTAATGAAGATATGGACTTTTGCAAATGACTGGTAACACGTGGCGCTATCTCATGGTGACTTTTGGAAGTAACGAGCCGCCATCTTGGATTGCTTAATCGAGTCGCACCACTGACTCTGCTATTTGGCTATTCCTACGCTACGCCTTCTTACAACGAATAGTTCCAGGATTCACAGTTGCCATAGTCTCTCAACTGTTTTAAGGTTGACAGTTGTTAGTGTCGCCACCTTAAACGTCTTTGACAGCTTGCGAATTTGAAACTCTTGCACAGTACTGATAGGTTAGATGACGTTTCCACTCCACCTCACCCCCTCTGGCCATTCTGAAGTAACAGATGGCAGGTTAGGTTAATAATAATAATAATAATTAATAATAATAATAATAATAATAATAATAATAATAATAATAATAATAATAATAATAATAATAATAATAATAATAATAATAATAATAATAATAATAATAATAATAATAATAATAATAATAATAATAATAATAATAATAATAATAATAATAATAGCGAGAGTTATAAATACCTGGGGTACGAGCAACAACTTGTAATCAATAAGAAAGAGACCAAAAAACATCTTACAGAAACACTCGAAAAAAGAACGAAACAAATACTGCGTACTGAATTAACAGCAAAAAATAAAATTAGGGCAATTAATGCATGGGCAATTCCTACAATGTCATATTCCTTTGGCGTGATCGGGTGGTCAAACACGGAGTTAGAGGCTCTTAATCGATCGATCCGTGTGCAAATGACAAAATATTTAATTCACCATCCAAAAGCTTGTACAGAAAGGCTCTATATTCCACGGAAAATGGGAGGCCGGGGACTATTAGATATAAAGTTACTTTATCAAAAGCAAATAAATAAACAAAAAAAATACTTTCGAGATAAATCCTTAACTTCTACACTTCACCGAGTCGTTACTCAGCTGGATAACTACTCTCCAGTTAAACTCAAAGAAGAAAGCTCAGCACTTCCTGATCTCAACATACGAAAAAGTGAATGGCTGTCGAAGCCCCTTCATGGAAAGTATCCCAATCAACTTCTGCAATCAAAAATTGAATTCTCAACTGAATGGTTGAGAAAGGGATACTTGTTCGGGGAAACTGAGGGATTTTTGGTGGCGATTCAAGACAACGTTATCGCAACACGAAATCATATCCAAATTATCCACGGAGTTCGACTCGATAACGACTTGTGCAGAATGTGTCGTCGCCACTCAGAAACAATAGAGCACATAGTATCGGGATG
>OV651819.1:82201847-82234347 GCA_927349885.1 Psylliodes chrysocephalus
TCCTCCTTCTTCTCCTCCTTCTTCTCATTCTCCTCATTCTCCTCCTTTTCCTACGTAATGTTACTGTTGACAGGTTAGCAAAGCTGTTGTTAGAACTCAGAATAAAAAATGACGGGGATAGAAAATTGCGTTACACATTAGCTAACTTCATAGCTCAGATTAGGTTAGCAACGCTGTTGATGTTAGCTGATGTAGGTTAAATCGTTGACAGATGACATATGTAGGTTAGCCAACTTCGTAGCTATGGCCTGAGTAGGTTAGGTTAGATCGTTGACAGCTAAGAGATTGATTTTTGACATCTGTCTTTAGGTTAGCCAACTTCATAGCTATGGCCGCGTCTGCGCAGTTTAAAAAGTGTGCTCAACGCTCCCATACACTACTTAAATCTAAAGAGGTTTTCTCAGCTTGATTGGCTATTTCGATGTATTTGGAAAATCTAAACCACTTTTCGAATCAGAAAACACGATAACTTAAAAAACTGACAAGTCTAAACAAATAACGAGGATCGTCAAACTA
This sequence comes from Psylliodes chrysocephalus, assembly GCA_927349885.1. Lineage (NCBI taxonomy): Eukaryota > Metazoa > Arthropoda > Insecta > Coleoptera > Chrysomelidae > Psylliodes > Psylliodes chrysocephalus. The sequence continues at coordinate 82,202,364 of OV651819.1, forward strand.
ATAAAACCAGACAACCAGATATAAATTGTTATTAAATCTCATGGTATTTTTACGATTCTATTTTGCTTTTTAATTAAACAAAAGTAAAAAAACGCATTCCAGTTATAGAAATGATTCCTGTTTTTGTTTATTAATATTTTGAAGTCATCAAAACATTATACCGGGTCATTCTATATGGGCGGAACGGGTCATTCTATATAGGCGGAACACTTGATTTATGGCTTAACTATGACTTGTTCGATAATTTGACTTAGATGAAAGTTTTTGTACATTTTATGTACTATTTATTGACGTTTACAGATTTCCCGCATACGTAATGTTTTTCAACATATGACGTCATCGGGCAATATTTTAAAGAAGTCTGGGACCCACTTAATATACCATTGATGAAATCAGACAGATCATACGAACTCGAAAAAAAATATAAATACAGGGTGATCCATTTAAAATATTGCCCGATGACGTCATATCTTGAAAATCATTACGTATGCGGGAAATCTGTAAACGTCAATAAATAGTACATAAAATGTACAAAAACTTTTATCAAAGTCAAATTGTCGTACAAGTCATAGTTAAGCCATAAATCAAGTGTTCCGCCCATATAGAATGACCCGGTATACGAGGGCGGGAAATGACTGAAAATATAAATTTAACTGTCGTCACTAGAGGCGATAGTTATGAGTTAAGAGAATTTCTCTCACTTGCGACATAAATCAGATTTTCGCTGAAGGTATTCTATTACATAATGATGTCTTTTTGTAAAGGGTTGTAGAAAAACGCATTTTTAAGCAGATTTTGTTCTATGAACTAATTCAATAAATCTCCATTTTAGATATACAGAACTTGCCACTCAAAACAGTTTCACCCCATTAATTGGCATTACTAATAGTAGCTGATGGGACCTCTCGAATCAAAGCGGGAAGTCACCTTAAATGGCTCCGCGCCAATTCCTTTCAAACTTGTCGCTTGTAGGACCGACGTACCTGGGGAGAGATCAACTTCTACCTGACCCAGATCCTGTCTGGACACGGAGGATTTCAGGCCTACTTATACCGATTTAAAATTAGCCAGACAAACGAATGCCCATATTGCAAGCTAGAAGATAGTGCTGAACACACATTCTTCAATTGTAAAAGATGGATACTGAGACTGTAAATAAAATAGGTGAATTGACACCAGAGAACCTAGTCGATAAAATGCTGCAAAAGGAAGAAAACTGGAAGACAATAAATAAGATGGCCATGATAATCATATCCACAAAAATGAAAGAAAGAATACCAAAAGAAAGGTAAAAAACAAGAAAGGTACAAAACAACATCTAGCTCCGCCGACCTATTCGAAGTAATGCCTGACGGCAGTCCCAAATAGGTTCCTTACTCAGGCGATGGGGTGGGTTTAGTGGGTACACCGGTCTTGTACCCTTCAGCCGGGAGTCCCAAACTACCAGGTACGGGCAGAACCATATGCCTGGTGTCCGTAATGGATTCCCACCCACCAAAAAAAAAAAAAAATAGTAGCTGATGGGACCTCTCGAATCAAAGCGGGAAGTCACCTGAAATGGCTCCGCGGCAATTCTTTTCAAACTTGTCGCTTGTAGGACCGACGTACCTGGAAATCTCCCGGTTTCCCGGTGGACCCATCCGCCTCTCATTATTAATTGGATTTTTAGAAAATGCTAGAACAGGTCAATTTTTATTCCAAATTGAACACATTCTAACAATACAGACATCTGTCATGTGCCAACAGCCTACCTTCCGCTATTCCAACCCCTTAATTTTAAATAGGAAGTATGTATACCATGTGTAATACATCATTGAAAAGGTAATTTTGTGGGGAATTTGAAAAAAATTTATTGCAATACTTTTAATTTTAGCGCCCTCTATCAAAATCAAAAGCTGTAACGTATTTTAAAGTGCGACACTTCATTTGAAAGCTAATTTAATTACTAATTCAATGCACCACCTAACATTAATATAAATATCTTCATATTTCAATTACAACAGTTTGAAAATTGAGACAATAAAACGCAAAATTAGTACAGTACTACACAGGTTTAATAATTTAGGCGACTGGTTTAGGCTAATCAGCCATCCACAAGCCTATAAAGATGTAAAGATTAATTTTAACATGGTTTTATGGAAATAAGAAATACAACAAACCTTAGGTCCTATGGTAAATAGAAAACACCCGTAAATTAATGAATATCAAATGTCTATATAAAATTAAGAAATTAAAATTTATAAAGGTCAACAAATCTGCCTACTAATGTAACATATGTTTCTCGGTTCATTGTCACAATGAAGATGGGTTCCCTTTTTCGTTTAGTTTGAAAATTATTTATAACATTATTGCTAACTTTATTTGGTTGCCAGTGTAATATGGAGATATTTAAATTAATGTTATGTGGTGCATTAAATTAGTAATTAAATTAGCTTTCAAATGAAGTGTCACACTTTATAATACGTTATAGTTTTTTATCCCACTAAAGGGCGCGAAAATTAAAAGCAACGCAATAAACACTCATATTTCTAAATTTCTCATAAAATTATCTTTTCAATGATGAGTCATTAAGGAGTTGGAAAAGTGGAAGTAAGGCGGTTGAAACTGCGACGGCCACCCCCCAGGCCCCCTTTTCTTTTTGATTTGTTCTTGTGTTTTACTCTGTGAAACTGTTATTATTTACCTCACAAGTTTTACTTTACTTTAAATTCTTTACTTACTGCATTTGGCCTTTTTCCTCTAGTAGCAGAAGTGATCGTCTAGTTAATTAATTGATATTTTATGTACCCACGTTGTGATAATGTTAATTAAGGTAAACCAGAATTCGATGCAAAGTTTGGTGCAAATCGATAAACAAAACATACAAATTCATATTTAAATTCTTTTTATTTGTCATACTTTAAATGTGATGCAATAATTAGCAAAGTATATTACAATTGTTACTATTTACTGAGATCTCACTTGAGTCCCGTTCAAACGCAGACCATATTCATTTGCTATCAATATATATTTTATTTAGGTTGATGACCAATGAGTTAACAAACAGCGTCAATTCGCCAGTTGATTAACTATAGTGTTGTTGTTTATATTCTGACTTAGGTTGCTGACCAACGGAGTTAACGAACAGCGCCAATTCGCCAGTTGATTAACTATTGTATTGATGTTTATATTCTTATTTAGGTTGATGACCAATGAAGTTAACGAACAGCACCAATTCGCCAGTTGGTTAACTATTGAGTTGATGTTGATTTGATTCTATTGTAGATATATACAGGTTGCACCATCTTAGGTAAATATTACGATGAGTATAGAGGTGATAACCAACAGAAGTAACAAACAGCGCCAATTCGCCAGTTAATTACCTTACTATGTTGATTTCACATAAACTTTGTTTCAAAACCTTGTAGAACGGGTTGCTTAGCGTATAGGTGTCCCCCTTTGAGCTAACGAACAGCGTATTCGCCAGTTGGTTAACTTACTATTAAATTTTACCATCTTGGTTTGTACAATTTATCCAAGATAGCAGAACCCTGTATATTTCCAAAATATTGATTTTTATAATTTCCATTGATATGACTTAATACAGGTGGTATCTCAAAGAAAGATACGTAAATCTTTTGACTCACCACTGAAAATACAGACATTAGATTATGTACTAATTTCATATAGCGTTAAGCGTCGAGGCGCCTGTCGTCGAGGCGTCTAGCGCCGTGGTGGAAGGGAAGGTATTTAATACGGTACTGTATTGGGACAGATATACGGTAGAATTAAGTAGGTGGTGCGAGACGTGATATTATGAAGGACATAATTATGGACGGCAAGCGTCGGAAATAAGGCATGGGACGTTGAGGGTCGAATTTGATTCTATACAAATTTTTTTTTAAATGATCCGTATTCGAGAAATTTGACAAAATGTAATAAAATTCAAATTTTTAGGAAAATTGTTAAAACAAAAGTTATTTGTGATATCGATCTCTATAATTTTTGTTTTTTATATGATTTTTCTAAAATGGACCATATTGAAGAAATTGAAGGAAAAGTGCTAAATTTAAATTTTTCAGTATTTTCGTTTTCAATGAATATCTATAGAAAAATGTTTCGAGTTAGATGTATATATTTAGTTTATTCTCTAAACATTTATAGAGGTGCTGCAATAGGTTGTACAGAATAACCGGAAAAAGCCTATAATAATTAGATAGGAAATTCATGTGTTGGACACATCAGATTTTTATAATAAAAGTTTTATTGGCTTTGTGACGTCTCTATGTCTTTAGTTCTCATAGAAATACTATGGGTGCAGGGGGTGGGTTATTTATTACTTATTTTGAAAGCTTTGTGTATTGAAATATTGTCGAAATCGGTTTAGAAATCGAAACTAGAAATATAAGCGAGTTAAGTGTTTTAATGATAATTACTTCGTAAACAAAAATACGCTTTATGGGGTTTTCTTTCTCGAGGAACTCAGCCACGTGCATATTTCACGGACGTAGTTTTAGATATTATTTATTAGGTGTCGTAAATAAGATTTAATTTTCTGGGAGATTTTTCCTTAAATGAAGCATTTTGAATTTAAAAGAATATAATATTGTATTTAATAAATGGAATTAATAAATTATTAAGGTGCCTTGGTGCGGTAGGTTACAAAACATAACAGAATAAAAATCGGCCATTTCATTAAAATCCAATGAATAACGTTAAATAACAGGGTAAAACTGTTTTGAATGGCCTATCCTGTATATCTAGATTTATCGAATTAGTTCATGGAACAAAATCAACTTAAAACTGCATTTTTTACAAGATGCGTTACATAAGATAGGTCGAAAACCGAAAACACCCGATGGGGAAAACAGTGTCGTCCGGTATACAACTATTTTATTATTCTTGTCAACATGTATTTTACACATTAATATCGACCTTACTGTACAAATAATTAATATACGGTATTTATAAAAGTTGTTATCCTATCAAGGCGATCAGATCCCAACTTGGTTTTACATATAAAAAATCATAAATACACTCACCAAAGTACACTGTAAATCCATTCGGATCTAGGGTGAGTGGATTTATGATTTTTAAACGTAAAATTAGGTTAGGAACTGATCGTCTTAATTCAGTAATTATTTATTTTGGTGTTTAAGGGTTAATTTCAGCCTGGTTGACGGATGCGAAGGGTTTTTTTCTTACAGTGTATTTTTAATTTTTTAAATGCAAAAATAACTTGGGATCTGATCGTCTTTATTCAATAATTATTTATTTTAAAGTTAAAGGGTTAATTTCACTCTGTTTGATGGTTTTGAAGTGATTTTTTCTTATAGTGTAATTTAGTAAGTGTATTAATGATTTTTTAAATGTAAAACTAAGTAAGTATCTGATCGTCTTCATTGGGTAATTATTTAGTTTGAAGATTAAGGGTTAATTTCACCCTGTTTGACGGATCCGAAGGGATTTTCTTTTATACTTTAATTTAGTAAGTATATTAAGGATTTTTTAAATGTAAAACTAAGTTGGGATCTGCACGTCTTCATTGGGTAATTATTTATTTTAAAGTTTAAGGGTTAATTTCACCCTGTTTGAGGGGTCTAAAGGGATTTTCACTTACAATGTACTTTGAGTGTATTTTTTATTTTCCAAATGTAAAATCAAGTTGGGATCTGATCGCCTTTATGGGATAATTATTTATTTTAAAGTTTAAGGGTTAATTTAACCCTGTTTGACGGGCCCAAAAGGATTTTCGTTCACAGTGTTTTTTTGTTAAGTGTATTTATGATTTTTCAAATGTAAAATAATAAATATTTATTTTTAATTATATGTGTTAATTTCACCCTGTTTGACGGACCCCAAGGGATTTTTGATTGCAGTTTATGTTAGTACAGCGCAACGTCGATAATCCGAATCCACGCTAATCCAAATTACGCTAATCCGAACACAAATCGTGATGCGAGATAGTCCGAATCCCGCCTCTGTAATCCGAACGCTGACAAGAAAAGACCTGCATCACATTTATATACATACATATGTAGTTTGATAATGCATTTAAATGTACAAAAATCAATATACTGATATGGATTCCTGATTGGTGTGCTTTGAGCATCAGGAAGAATATCACCCACTATGTGAAATGTGTTTAAGTTATAAATTTGTAAAAAAAAATGGAATTGGTTGTTATAGTAATTGTGATTGTTTGGATAGATGTTTAAAAAAAAAGGGGTACCATCAAAATTGAGAGGAGGATCAAAAGTTTCAACGATCCTCAAAATTAAACAATTTTAGTAATAAAATTGTTTCTTGGTACCAAGAAAACAAATTATAATATACAGAAAATCACAGTGAAGATTAATCATTATATATAATGTTATAATAAATGGATATTTTGAAAATCTGATTATTATTGGATGCAGATTTTGAAAGAAGTAAATAGTATCGCACTAATTGAACGTATCAAAGGAAAATAAATCCAAAAGATAAGTACTTTTGAATTGATAAGTTATTTGACAGTGAATTCATTTTCTAAGTTGTCATTGATAATGACATACTTTACAATAATCTACAAGTTTTAAAAGCATTCAAATCAACAGAGAATACCAGCTGGGAGCAGAGCAATAATTTATTTTGTATTGAGAAATTACAGAAATCCGGAAGAAGATTGAGAACATATTTTTTTATTATTGTTATCAGTTTTAACTTGTTTATAAAATTTCAGAGAGAAGCACACCCTCAGGAGTATTGTTCCTGGTGCTCAGAGCTACGCCGGGGCGGAAATTCATATCAAGACATACATAGATCTAAAGGTCTAAAAATGTGTAAGAGGTGTAAGAGGTGTTTTATTGTATATTTGTTAATCCGAACAAGGTCTGACAATTAGGTGTTCGGATTAAAGAGGTTGCACTGTTTATAGTTGGAATTTGATACCCATCCTAGGTTAAATATTTATTTTTAATTTTAAAAGTTAATTTCAACTTTTTGACGAGTCCGAAGGGATTTTTTACTTTCTTCGTTAGTTGCTGAGATCATTTATTTTTTAATTCAAAATAAGTAGAATATTAATTGCATTCATAGAGTAATTATTTTTTAGAGTTTTAAGGATTAATTTTATCTTGATTGAAGGGTCCGAAGGGATTTTTGTTTAAATTGTATGTTGGTAAGTCTAATATTGATTTTTTAAATATTAAAGCAAGTTGGAATCTAATCGCCTTCATAAGATAATTATTTTTTGAATTTTAAGGGTTAATTTTAGGAATTTTTGCTTATAACGTGTTAGTTAGTGCTTTAATGATTTTTCATATGTTAAAACAAGTTGGGACCACCTTCATAGTATGAAATATTATCATCCATTCCAAGGGTTATTTTCAACCGTATATTAATGTTTAAAATACATTTTGACAAGATTGATAAAATAGTTGTATACCCAACGCCACTGTTTTCTCGATCGGGTGTTTTTGGATATTTTTACTGCCTAAAGTTACTGCTAACTTTTACAGAATTAAAATAGCTCTATTTCTCACCAAATATCCGACCTGGGAGTTTTTATTGATACACCTTGTATAAAAATTAAAAAGTGATTAAATAAATATTAAAACTGACATAAAAGATTTGTCAAACTTTTAATTTAATCACATAATTGTAAGCTATTTAATTTTTACTGTAACGCCACTGGTCATTTTTAATTCTGTAAAAACTCCTTTTGTTTTTCTGATAATTTTGTTAAGACCACAGTACCACCCCCAATATTCGTAACATGAACTAATTTTGATAGATGTCATTTATGTGTCATAAATTAAGAATCCTTTTGTTTAGCAGATGGAGCAATATTCCATATTTAATAGTTCTTTTGTTCAACAGATGGCGTAATAATTTTATTAATTATAAACGGTAACTGTTATAAAATAAAAAATTCATCACCCCTAGCTACTACGCGATAATAAGTAAACGAGTTCTTGACCTTGACAAATATTTTCGATGTAGCAGATATAAAAATAAAAGTTTTGGATTAAATTGGACACATCGGTATATTTACTTAGTAGTTCATTCTTGTATACATGGTGTTTCGTTAAGAATGGGACATAGAACAACTGACGATTCTCTGATTAAAAATAAGACAACTAAACAAATCATGCTTAGATAAAATGTTTCTCGGTACCGAATTACGGTGTTAAAATCCAAAAAATATTTATAGCTATATTTTTTGTATTATTCACAAAAATTTGACTAAATTTGGCAAACGGTTTTGGTGTCAAATTATCCACCTATCAGCAAAAAAATTAGTTACCTTAATTAACTTTTCCAGTGGCGTACAGCATTGGTACATAATACCGCATCCCTTCTAAATTTTACGTCACTATCCAAAATGTTATTTTGACATAAAATTTTAAATTTTTTGATGTTTTTGAAATAAATAATGTACTCTTCTTAGAAATTTATTAAAACAAAAAATCGAAATTTAAAAACTTTTGAATTTTCAAATATGTGCGAATATCTCAAAAACTAACTCAACTTTATTTAAAAAACATCAAAAGTGGACAGTGAACTAAAATTTAGAAGGAAAAAAGATGTTACTTGCCCATGACGTACGCCACTGGCAAAGCTTATTTAACTTATTTTTTGCTGATAGGTGTATTTTATTACACCAATTACGTTTGCCGAATTTAGTACAATTAAACTGAGTAATAAAACGATTGTAGCTAATCATAATTTTTGATTTTCAACTTTAGAACCCTGTTTTTCGGAAACGAGTAATGTTTTACCTACGAACGTTTCGTTTATTCGGCTTATTTCTAATTAGTTAATCTTCAGTTGTTCCCATTCTTAATGGAATACCCTGTATATACCGAAAGGTCTTACAGCCAAAGAACCAAACAAAAAAAAGAAAAATGTAATAAAAAAGTGTTTTTATTACCTTACACTCGTATACCCACAACAATTTATTTAGATCTGCATCAGTAAAAATTATTTTCAAAAAATTTAATCTCATTTATTCGCTGTGTGCAAGACTGGTAGCGCTCTCTGGTGACGGGATAGCGACAGTTCTCCTCATTTATTCCCGCATACTTGCTATACACCTCACACTCAACAGTTGAACTTGAAAATTATTTTTCAACAATTAAGTGTTGCAACAAGTTTTGTGTTCGCTGTTAGTTGATAGACTAACAAAAATTGTTTCTGTCGCACAAAAAGTAAGTAAATGACATAAAAATATTTGGAGGTTATGCATACGAAGTATCTGCGTTTTGAATGTCATAAATCAATGTAATTTGTCTGTATTTTTAGATGCTACATTTTTGTCATGAGTGTCATCTTGTACACTGCAAATATTGTCGGTACATAACTTGGGCTACTTTCTTCTTCTCGTTTTTTATTTCCAATAAAATGACCACTGCATATATAATCATTCCGTTTTGGCACCCAAGGTGAACCATCAGCGCTCTAGAAAAACCATTAAATCTATTACGTTATAAATAATTTATTTATCACTATTACTTGAGCATTCAAATACCGCTCCTACTTTCGATGTTTATGATATATATACGACAGAGGTTATGTTACTCACTTTTTTCTTTTCACAGCTGCTATCCATTTCTTTCTTTGCTCCAATTTATGTGATGCGGTTGGAAACGTATAAAACTTACACGCACTATTTTTGCTAGTGTTTTTACACTCGACAACACTACAATAACGACGACTCATTTTAATACCCAACACGAGACCCACAACACGCTGCCGCGCTACTACGATGATGTGGACAATCGCCGACTCCTGCCACCATAGGCGCTGCGATAGCTCAATCTATCTCCTCCAAGCCAAATGCACACAGCGAATATATAAGTTGGCGGTATGGGCATACGGAAAACTTTTTTAATAATTTTAAGAAAAAAACTTATTTTTCATAAACAATTGCATGGTCTATTAATTTTAGAGAAAAAGTTACTTTACATAAAAAGTTAGGCATGGTCTAAAACCTAAAATTCAATCATCTGATCACAAATTTTATCAGTCATATACAGTGTTGGTCGAAAATAAAGGTATTTTATCTTGAGCAAAATTATATTTTTTGACAAACCTTGTAAAACCGACTGATAAAATTTGATATCAAGTGGTTGCATGTTCTGTTAGACCATGCATAAATTTTTATGAAGAATAACTTTTTTTCGTAAAATAAATAATAAAAAAGTTTTCTATTTGCTATCAACTTACATAGACATACTGTATGTATGCAACTTATAACATATTGCTGAGCTAATGTTTTTGTAAGAAAAAAAAATTAATCATAAAATTTTACTTCATTTGTAGAGTCGTAATTTATGTTTTCATATTCCTACTTTTTTATCAATTTAGAACTACAGTACTATTTTCAATTATTAATAAAAATTACGTGTGTATTTTAGATTAATCAATAAGAAAAATAAGCATTTTTGAAATATTAATAACTAAATACAAATTAAACAACAAATGAATAAAAAAGCATTTAAAACACGTTGACTGCCGAAGCAAATGTTGTGGTCGGGTCTGCCGAGCCGAAGTAGTTTTTCTAAAAATTTAAGTCTGCTTTTACGTTTTAAGATCAAAGTAGTTTAAGTAAATACTTAGGTAAACTACAATATCTAATAGAAGCGTAAATAAATATATAAACGCGGCGCGGGATTAAATTATTACAAACATATGTCGCGTTCATATATTGTAAATAATATATTCAGGTTGTCTCATTAGTGCGTAATTGTTCAATATTTCAATTTGTGTTGTAGACACGTAAACAATTTCTAAATAATAGTAATATGAATTTTAAAAATAGGTATTTTAAAGATATTTTAAGATATATAGGGTTTTGCGTTTTTGTCTGACAAATAAAACAATATATTTTTTAAGTAGAAAACCCTGTATTTTACTTCAGTTTTAGAATGCTTTAGTAATACTGTATTTAACCCTAGATTTTTATTAACAAATATTGCAGGGTTGCCAATAAATTAATTTTTTTATGAAATTAGAGAATGATTCAGACCCCAAATTAAATTATCATTATTTAGGTAGGTTTAAAATAATTTCAAATTTTTTTAAAATGTGGTAATAAGATGCTAAGCTAACGAATAGTGATAATAGAACTGGATTATTTTATACAGTGTGTTTTAAAAAACAAGTCTTAAATATGGCTAATTTCAAGTTCAATTTATTTAATTTTTTTCAAATGCCACACCCTGTATATTATTTAAGCATACAATTCCTTATAAATTAACATATCCAACGATACCAATATGTTAGTCAATAACACATATGAGTGCGTAATTGATCGATAGTAGTTTTATAATAGAAAATACGAAAAAAATTAATATAAAAGTTGTATGACCATATTTAACAATTATTTATAAATATATAGGGTATAACATAAACGATTGTCTGACCAAATCTATACATTTTTAAAGCAAAACACCCTGTACGTAGTTATACATATTTGACTGTTTTCACATCGTCGAACAATAATTTCATTTTCATTCATTTGCTATGTTGTATATAGGGTGTGTCAAAATGGTTACGATTTTCTCAATTTTCTAAATGGAACACCCTGTATGTTATGCTACCAATTAATATAATATTCCATTGAAAAAATTTTAAACATTCGTAACCTCGCGTGTTATATATAACATAGCAAATAAATGAAGTCAATTAAAATTATTTGACGACGTGAAAACAATCAAATATGTATAACTACCTGCAGGGTGTTTTGATTTAAAAATGTATAGGTTTGGTCAACATCTCGTTTATGAACCACCCTGTATATATAGGAATGATTCTTAAATATGGTCATACAACTTTTATAATAATTTTTTTCTTATTTCCAATAATAAAACAGCTATCGATCAATTACGTACTGATGGGACACTCTGTATATATGTTATTCTCCAACATGCTAGTATCGTTGGATATGCAAATTTATAAGAAATTGTATGCTAAAATATTATATCGGATGCTGCCTTTGAAAAAATTGAGTAATTTGACTTAAAAGTAACCATATTTAAAACACATGTTTCAAAACACTCGCTATAAAAGAATCCAGCACTAACACTACTATTCGTTATCTTAATGTGCTATAAGTCAGTATATTAAACAATTTTGAAATCAATGTAATTCTACCTAAATTATGATAATTTAATTTGGGGTCTGCATCATTCTCTAATTTTATAAAAATTTAATTGCTTGGCAGACCTGTAATATTTTTTAAAATTATTCTAGGGTTGAATACAGTATTACCAAACCATTCTAAAATTGAAATAAAACACATGTCCTATTTTAAAAATATGCCAAGCAAAAATGTATCACCCTGTATAGATCCAAAAATATTTTTAAAATATGAATTTTTTAAATCCATATAACTTTTCTTTGAAACATGTTTGCGTGTCTTTAACATAAATTAAAATATTGACTTACGCACTAACGGGACATACACATGGGTACATACACATAGCAGTCAACGTGTTAACTCCGAAATAAGATTCCTTATAAAGATAAAATAACATTCAGAAGAAGAAAGCAAAGATCGCCAATATTACGTGCGTATCATACAATGATGCCAGGTCATTCGGATTTAATTTACATCGGAATGCAATAAAGTTCTTTCCCTTTTCTGCATTTTACCATTGTATATTTCACCCACTTTAAAATCAAATTCGTCCTAGAAAGAATTGTGAAATTATCGTATAAATCGATAATCTGGCAACGTGGTCCACACTTGTTCATACACAGGCAAAATCAATCGATAATTTGGAACCAAACGAGACAAATACATATGAAAATCACGAAATAATAAAGGACGGCATACAGCTGTATCACTGTTTCAAAAATTGGTACCTCTGAACAATCATTTACCTTCTCTAAAACAGAGTAGCTACATTGTTTTCTACGGTGACATCTTCTTAAAAATTGATGAACTACATGAACTATACACAATTACAGGAATTCATAGAAAATCTCTAATTTGACAAATAAATTTATCAAATATTTGTTAATCGTATTTCGAGTTAGATTTGAAAAATACGCAAAAAAATTTAGAAATATTTTGGCGGGATACTTGGAAAAATATGTAGAATGAAATCTCCTACTTTTTAGTCTCTGGTTTTAAAATCACTTTTTATGATTTTTTTTTAAATTTAGTTTCTAAACAGGACAAATAAAAAACAGGAGATTTCATTCTCCAAACCTATACTTTAAGCTGGTAGAAGATTCATTTTAATTCATTTAGCGGGATTTAAATGCAATCGGAAATGGTGAACCCTTGCTTCTTATATGAAAAATACAGTGATACTGCGGCCTTAAACCAAATATTAAAAACACACCTGAACTTTAGGACACAAAAATATTATTTTCGTAAATAAAATTTTTTAAAGTCTCAATGTGTTTAGAATTTAACTGTGACGGCACCAAAACTGCATCAAAACATAGTATAAATATAATTTAAACCATAATACCAAACAAGTTTTGTTTGTCTAAATTCTAAATTCAACAGGAAATTATCCTCTTTCTACAAACACTGTTGTTATATTTCAATAAGAATAATATTTAAAGAATAAAATCAAACACCAAATATAGAATAATATTTGCCAATATATCCGAGTCCGTCCCTAGCCGATGCCATTGTGTTGACCTTGGCCTTCGAAAGTGATTTTTTGCAAACAATATTATTTTCTAGAGGCATCGAATAACTATGATGAGGTTGTGAGAATAGCCGTATTTATTTTTTACTTACTACAGTATATTTTACCAGTTGAGTTCCGTTCATATTTTTGCTGATATGTTTTTATCTGTATGTAAATATATTTGTTTACGCTTTATTTCAGAACGTTTAAGTTTTGTATTTCTGAATATCATATTTTCATTTTTAGTGTTTTAGTGTTTTGTATATATGATTTTAATTACCTTATACATTCTAAAAATATAGCTATAAAATAACATGATCATGACGTGATGTTTCGATTGTTATTAATTTATTAATAATAATTGTTATTTCATAATGTAGAGATTAGTTTTTTCTTCTTGGTAGCAGTAGGTACTTTTCAATTTTATCTTATTTTTTCATTACGTTTTAATCGCGTTTTTACTTGTTTTTAGCATTTCTAAGTTCTGTTTGAGACATCAAGAAAAAGGTCTCTATGTTTCAGATTATAAAAAAAAAACTAAGCATATGTTCTCGTAGACATCACTATTGTAAACAAAAAACCTAAATTCCACATTTTGTGCAAATTAATAATAATGACACAATTATTTTTTTAAATAAAAAGGAGAATAAGCGCAGTTTTGCCCCAACTCCCAATAACTGATGTGAAGTTAACAGTAACTTTTAGCATTAAAAATAACCGATAACACCCGATCGGGAAAACAGTGACGTCCGGCATACAACTATTTTAATATTCTTGTCATTATATACTTTACACAATAATATCGACAAATAACTAATACACGGTTAAAAATAAGCCTTAAAATTGATAAAAATATTTATCCTATGAAGCAAATCAGATCCCAATTTCATTTTACATTTAAAAAATCATAAATACCCTAACATAAGCTATAGGTAAACATTTCTTCGGGTCCGTTGAACAGGGTAAAATAACTTCATAAAATTCATAAAATAATTATCCTGTGAGGTGTTTAATATTTAAAAAATCAATAGTAGACTTAAGGTATATTTACATCTGACATTTATTGCATGAGATTTATGTCTGACAGTTGTTTAGTCCAGTGTAAACACACAAAAATTTCTCTCTGACATATATTTTTGAGTATTTACACTGGACTAAACAACTGTCAGACATAAATATCATGCAATAAATGTCAGATGTAAACGTACCTTTACTAACCTACAGTTTAAGCAAAAATCCCTTCGGACTCGTCAGACAGGGTAAAATAAACTATTAAAAATTTAAAAAATAATTAACCTATGAATGGGATACATTTTCTACATACTTTTACATTAAAAACTAATAAATGAACTAAACAATAACGGATGAGAGCAAAAACTCGTCTAACAATGAAATTAATTTTTAAAATTAAAATTAAATACTTAACCTAGGATGGGTATCAAATTTCAACTTAATCTTACATTCATAAAATGAAAAATATACTAACATAAACAGTAAAAAAATCCCTTCGGGTCCGTCAAACAGGGTGACGCTTATAATTAAAAATAAATATTTACCCCATAAAGTTACCCCTTTTTGTTTCACAATTAAACAAAATAAATTTAACACATTCTAAGCGAAAATCCCGTTAGACCCGTCGAAGAGGGCGAAATTAACCCTTAAAAACCCCAAAAAATAATTATCTTATAAAGCCGATCAAATTCATACTTGCTTTTGCATTCAAAAAATCATAAATACATTCACCAAAGTACATTATAAACTAAAATCCCTTCAGACCAGTCAAACAAGGTGACATTACAACTTTAATTTCAAAATAAATAATTACCCAATGAAGACGATTAGATTTCAACTTGGTTTAACATTTTAACAATCATAAATATCCTCACCAAAGTACCCTGTAAACTAAAATCCCTTAGGACACGTTAAACAGGGTGAAATTAACCCTTAAACTTCAAAATAAATAATAATCCTATGAAGACGATCAGATACCAACTTGTTCTTACATTTTAAAAATCATAAAGACACTTACTATAAGAGACAATCCCCTTAGGAGCCGTCAAACAGGGTGAAATTACCCCTTAAACTTCAAAATAAATAATTACCCAATGAAGACGATCAGATCCCAACTTGGTTTTACATTAAAAAAAGCATAAACTCATCAAAGTACACTGTGAGCTAAAATCTCTTCAGATCCGTCAAACAGGGTGAAATTAACCCTTAAATTTTAAAATAAATAATTACCCTATGAATACGATTAAATCCCAACTTGATTTTAAATTTAAAAAATCACAAAAACACTCTCCAAAGTACAATGTAAGCAAAAATCCCTTCCGACCTGCCAGACAGGGTAAACTTCAAAATAAATAATTAACCAATGAAGACGATCAGATTCTTACTTGGTTTTACATTACAAAAAGCATAAATACACTCATCAAAGAACACTGTAAGCGAAAATCTCTTCCAACCCGTCAAATTGGGTGAAATTATCCCTTACACTTTGAAATAAATATTTATCCTATGAAAATGATTAAATCCCAACTTAATTTTTAATTTAAAAAATCTGATGTGTCCAACACATGACTTTCCTATCTAGTTTTTATAGGCCTTTTCCGGTTATTTTGTACAACCTATTGCAGCATCTCTATAAATGTTTAGAGGATAAACTAAATTGTCCACATACATCTACCTCGAAACATTTTTCTATAGATATTCATTGAAAACGAAAATAGTGAAAAATTTAAATTTAGCACTTTTCCATTACGGTCCATTTTAGAAAAATCATGTATAAACAAAAATTATAGAGATCGATATCGCAAACAACTTTTAGTTCAACAATTTTCATAAAAATCAGAATTTTGCACATTTTGTCAAATTTCTCGGATACGGACCATTTCAGGAAATTTTAACATAAAACAAAAATTATAAATAATAATATTATAAGTAACTTTTATTTGAACAATTTTCTTCTCCAAACATAAATAACATATATATTCCATAAAATATAAAAATGGCCTCCCATAAAGTACTCCCCTAGATGTTCCGACTTTGTCCAAAATCTAATCATTTCACTTCAGGCCGAAATAAATCTTAAGTTTAAAATTTAATGTTTTTTTCTTTATCCGTTTTTGAGTTTTCTTCAAAATTCTAAATTTACACATTTTCTCAAATATCTCGAATACGGTCCATTTTAGAGAAATTATGTATAGAATAAAAATTATAGAGAATTATATTATAAACAACTTTTATTTGAACAATTTTTATAAAAAAATATTTTTTTTACGTTTTGTCAAATTTCTCGATTACGGACCATTTTCGGAAAATTTTGTATAGTACAAAAATTATAGATAATAATATTAGAAGTAACTTTTATTTGAACAATTTTGTTGTCCAAACGTAAATAACAGATATATTTCATAAAATATAAAAATGACCACCTATAAAGTACCCCCCCAGATGTTCCGACTCTGCCCAAAATCTAATCAGTTCATTTGGTGTTTTTATGTGTATCGGTTCATGAGTTATGCGACCTACACACACACACACACACACACACACACACACACACACACACACACACACACACACACACACACACACCCACACACACACACACACACACACCCACGCACGCACGCACGCACGCACGCACGCACGCACGCACGCACGCACGCACGCACGCACGCACGCACGTACGCACCTACGCACACACCCACACACACACACACACACACACACACACACACACACACACACACACACACACACACACACACACACACACACACACACACACACACACACACACACACACACACACACACACACACACACACACACACACACACACACACACACACACACACACACACACACACACACACACACACACACACACACACACACACACACACACACACACACACACACACACACACACACACACACACACACACACACACACACACACACACACACACACACACACACACACACACACACACACACACACACACACACACACACACACACACACACACACACACACACACACACACACACACACACACACACACACACACACACACACACACACACACACACACACACACACACACACACACACACACACACACACACACACACACACACACACACACACACACACACACACACACACACACACACACACACACACACACACACACACACACACACACACACACACACACACACACACACACACACACACACACACACACACACACACACACACACACACACACACACACACACACACACACACACACACACACACACACACACACACACACACACACACACACACACACACACACACACACACACACACACACACACACATCATCGCGAAAATAGTCAAAACGGATTCAGGGGACCTCAAAACGTAAAAATCCGTCGAAAACTCGAGGTCGAAAAAAATCATGATTCCTATACTTTCCTTATATCTGTATACAGATAGGAAAGTAAAAATTATAAATACACTTACCAAAGTACAATGTTAAAAAAAAAGTTGGGATTTAAGCGTCTTCATAGGGTAATTATTTATTTCAAAGTTTAAGGGTTAATTTCACCCTGTTTGACGAGTCTGAAGATATTTTCGCTTACAGTGTACTTTGCTAAGTATATTTATGCTTTTTTAATGTAAAACTAAGTTGGGATCTGATCGTCTTCATTGGCTAATTATTTATTTTAAAGTTTAAGGATTAATTTCACCCAATTTGACGGGTCGGAAGGGATTTTTTCTTACAGTGTACTTTGTGTTTTAATGGTTTTTAAATTTAAAATCAAGTTGGGTTATTGGCTTCTGTGGTATCAAATGAAAGTTGATTAAACCTGCAGTTGAATAAAATTTATTTTATTTTTTTTAAGCCAGTGGCGCACAAGAGGAGGGATTCCAAAAATTAGAGTTTACATCAAAAAATGGCTTGTGTGGTATCAAATGAAAGGTAATTGAGTCTGGAGTTGAATAAAATGCATTTTATTTTTTTAAGCCAGTGGCACACGAGGAAGGATTTTATATATCAAAAAATGCCTTGTATGGTATCAAATAAAAGGTTTTTTTTTAAAGTCAATGACGCATAAGGGGGTATTTCGAAAATTTGAGTTTAAATCCAATCATGGCTTGTGTGGTATCGAATAAGAGGTAATTGAGTCTGAAGTTGAATAAAATACATTTTTTTAAGCCAGTGGCGTACAAGGGGATTTCAGAAATTATAATTAAAATTAAATCATGGCTTTTTTCTGATATCAGTATTATCTTTTCTTTTAAATAATTTGTTCTAGCAACCGAAATGTCCGATGCTAAGAGAAAACCCTTTGGAAGCAAATTTAAAAGCAGATATTGAACAAGCAAACACAGCATCAAAAACAGCCAGATGTGCTGTAGAACTTCTTGAAAGAAGGTTGTTTCAACGCTCCCACAACTGACCAACATTTGAACAACGCCCAGCACCTTAATACTGATTTTCCGGATATGGACCCCCTTTTGGACACAACCGTCAGCATTACTGAGCTGGGTAAGTCATCTTAAACGAGTTTGGCGAGTAGTGATGCATGTCTGTGCAGTTCCAAAAATCAAAATTCGCAAGTTGTGCAGACCTCAGAGAAACATTTAGAAAAGGCTACCGTCCAAAGTATCTCTTCTGACCCAGGATTATGACTCGAAATCATGCATGCAGCAGATAGAGTTTTTTTGTTTGAACATGGTCCAGCTGCACCTTTGTATAATTCTAATTTTCCTTTTGATGATCAGTATAGAGGATTCTCACCAAAACATTACAAGAAAAAGCTTGGAAATGGAGAAGAGGTTTTAAGAGAATGGATGGTATATTCCGAATTTCAAAACGCTTTGTACTGTTTTCCATGTTGACTTTTTGCTGCACCATCTAGCTTAAGCGCTCTTGGCAATCGGGGATTTAAAGACTGGAAGCATTTAGGGAACTCATCATCATCATCATGAAAATTTTAAAACTCATATTAGTGCAGGGCATAGTGGCGCATTCGTTTGCAAAATTGTTTTACTTCGTGATTTTTTTTTAAATGTCCGGAAGGCTTTCCTGATTATAAAAGTGTAAGATATTTGTTAATTTTATTGCTTAAACAACGAAAAATTAATTAAGCCAGAAAAAATGCATTTTTTGCAAAAAATTAATTTTTTTTATATTCTTTAAGATATTTCGAACAAAAAAAGTCCTTACGCCCATCATCGTATCTTTAACCCTTTAATTGTTATGAATTTTTTAAAATCCGAAATTGACGAAAATTCTAATTTTCTTGAATTAAATAATATACCTTAAAATTTAAAATGCTATAATTTTAAATTTTTTACCGAATATTCAAACTATAATAAACAAAATAACCTAAATAAATTTTCAAAATTTTGTTTGTTATGTTTTTTTACGTTATAACAATATGCTTCCTACGCGCGTGTACTTTTAGAGAGAAGTACTTCTATCTCACTTCCAACTCAATGTATAAGATGGGTAAGAGAAAGCCCGATGACGCGTTAAATCACTTTTTTACTGTTTTTCAGAGGTAATAAGTTTAAAAAAATTATTATTAACATTTTTCGTACCACTTTATTATATTTGCCGATTAATAGTTTTGTATCATGTGATTTTTTTTTACTTTTTTAGATACTTTTAATAACTTTTTTATTTATTAAAGTTAACAGAAACATTTATTTTTAACATTTATTTTTATTCATGAAAAAATTATTGTCAGATACTGCTTGAGAAGTAAAATCTTCTTCAAACTTTTTCTTTTTTTCAATAGGATAAAAAGGCCAAATGCACTTGTCGTGATCCGTGAAAAATGTCTACCTGTTACAATGAACATAGTAGGCTTACTGGGGTTATAAAATTTTATGATTTCAAAAATATCCAAGCCTTTCTCCATTTAACAAAAATAAGGAAAAAACATTTTTTTTCTAATATTGAGAGTAAGTACTATAATAATGAATTTTTTTTATGACTTTTAATCTTTTGCACTATGAATACAAAGAGGTATAGAGACTTTTTTCGTATTTTGAAAAAATTGTACGTTTAACTCTTCTTCTATTTTTTTTCCTGTCATAAACAATTTTTACAACCTTCCAAATAGAAAATTCAACCCTACCTTAGAATTTTTGGCTCGTTTTGAAAATTATTTTTTAGTTGTTAATCAGTCTTGCTCGATTCTACAACTACTGGTTTACTTTGCAGTCGTGTAATTTTCTGAGTAATAATGTCGTTCTCTTTAATTCCAAAAAAAAATTTAATTATCTGACGACAAAAAGTGTTTATTTTGTGATCATGGAGAGGCGTTAGTAAAGTGTCCGAAACCTGATACTGTCTGACACATATTTAAAATTAAAAAATGCAACTCTTCGTCGAAACGATAACGTGACTGCGATTTAATTTGTTGTTTAATGAAAATACTAGTGAACAATCTTTTTCGTGGCATCGTGGCGCGTAGGAAGCATATTGTTATAACGTAAAAAAACATAACAACAAACAAAATTTTGAAAATTTATTTAGGTAATTTTGTTAATTATAGTTTGAATATTCAGTAATAAATTTAAAATTATATCATTTTAAATTTTAAGGTATATTATTTAATTCAAGAAAATTAGAATTTTCGTCAATTTTGGATTTTAAAAAATTCATAACAATTAAAGTGTTGAAGATACGATGATGGGCGTAAGGACTTTTTTTATTCGAAATATCCTAATGAATATAAAAAAAATTAATTCATTGCAAAAAATGTATTTTTTCTGGCTTAATTAATTTTTCGTTGTTTAAACAATAACATCAACAAATATCGAGTGTCATCTTAAATTTTTATAATCAGGAAAGCCTTTCGGACATTTAAAAAAATAAATTACGAATTAAAACAATTTTGCAAACGAATGCGCCAGTATGCTCTGATCTATATAGATTGTTTGAAATCATGGCTTGAATTGAAGCAAAGATTGAAAATAGGTGAAACAATAGATGCAGTTTCTCAGAGATTCATTGATTCTGAGATAAATCACTGGTCTGAAGTTCTTTTACGCATTAAATCAGTCGTTAAAATGCTAGGTGAGAGCTCTCTAGCTTTTCGAGGAACAAGCGATCAACTGTATGAACACAATATTGGACACTTTTTGAAGTCAATTTAGTTAGTGATCCAAAATGGAAAAATACGTTCGCAAAGTCCTCAATAAAGAAGAAATCAAAGCTACATATCTAGGGAAAACTATACAAAATGAAATAATTAAATTATTGCATGACAACATAAAGCACCACATCATTGAGCAAGTTCAAAAGGCCAAGTATTATTCCGTGATTCTTGACTGTCCTCCCGATGCAAGTAAAGTAGAACATGACATTTGTGGTAAGATTTGTCTCCATACAGGAATCAGAGTCTGAAGTTCAAGTTAATATCAATGAACATTTTTTGGGTTTTCTACCCATTGAGAGATCAACAGCTAAGGAATTGTCGGAGGTTTTACTAGAAGAGCTAAAGAAAAATAGGCTTAAAGTAGAAAACATGTGCGGTCAAGGGGGTTTAGTACCACTTCGGCCGTTCCCATATCGGCCGTTAAATAAAAAAAGTTGTATTTCGGCCGGTCGCCCCTTTTGGCATATTTAAATTAAGATTAGAGTTACATTTCGGCCGGTCAACCTTTTTGGGATATTTAGATTAAGTTTACTTAAATAATATCGGCCGTTTGTTTATATATTGTAAACTTGTTAATTTTTTAGCATAATATACAAACAGTTAAAAGAAAAACAAATTTAATAAACTCAAATTCTTTATTACAATATTTTTTAGAAAAAACAATCCAATGATACAATAAAAAATCAATAGATAATACACACTATGACAACACAATTTTACTCAAATTTAGTAATGTACATGAATTTGTTCAACGCATTTTTTAAGTCAATATTTTTGTCCCTTAAATCATTTATTGTTTTTTTAATTCTAATATCAACATCAACGTATTTTTTTAATCTTTTTGGAGTTGGTATATATAGATTTATTTTTTGTAATTTAATTATATTTAAAGCAGCCTTCTCTTTCAATACAGTTATTAACTCGAAAATGTTTAAATGACTTTTCCCAATTTTTTTATTTAATTTACTATGCCATCCTTCCACTGCGTTTGTAGTCCGATGTCTGTGCCCCGAACATATCCAAATATTTTGGATAATTGGATTATCTAACCATTATGAAGTAAAATAATCATTAAATGTAATAACTAGATCATTCATAGGTGAAGTTTCCATTATAATCAGCCATCCCTCATCAATATTGTCTTCGGGTAAATGAGCCAGAGCAGCACACATTCTAATATGATTTCATACTTCACTTTCACTTTCGTACTTCAAGTTCAGGTACAAATTGGTTGTCTATTAGAGATAATTACCCTTTAAAATGCCCTTAACACTTCGTCTACTATTTCTTAAACTAAACGACTTGAATGACAGTTTTTGGAAATACATATCTTATTGCGTTTACTGTAGCTACTTCAAAATCCAATTTAGGTAAATACTTTCGGAGAAAAAATTTTAAACTTTGACACAAGCAAGGACAGAAGTCTTATATAGGTTTTCTTTTCCCTATTCGGCAAAAGAGCAAAAATGACCGGAATAATAGAAGGACTATCCTCGGTACTTTTTACAATAAAAAAAATAATAAAGAACAGCTCTTAAATGCTCAGTCTCCAAAAAAATACTTCACATATTTTAATAAAGATTCACAAAATAATAAAGAACAGCTCTTAAATGCTCCGTCTCCAAAAAATACTTCACATATTTTAATAAAGATTCACATACGTTAATAAATATTAACATTTCGTCTTCAACACCGTCTTCTATAACTAAAAAGTTGTCCGCTAATTGTGGTGGCAACACAATTTCAGATCTGTTTCGGTAATGAAACATTTCCAAATATTTTTTGCCTTAAATTGAACGACTTATTTTTTTATAATTAACTCTGCTCCCAAAATTGCCAAACCACAGCGTAATTGCCACCCTGTACTGTACATTGACCGGCCGAAATGCAGCGTATCCGTTTTACCTGAAACGCATGAAAAGGACAAGCGGCCGAAATGGGACAAAAAGAGGTAGATTTTTCAAAACGGCCGAAGTGAGAACGGCCGAAGTGGGATATCACCGGTCAAGGGTATGACAATGGTTTCAATATGAGAGGAGAAAATTTGGGAGCACAAAAGAGAATCAGAAATATAAACCCCAGAGCATTTTATGTTCCATGCAGCAGTCATTCGCTAAATTTGGTTGTAAACGATATGGCAAAATCCTCGTTTGAGGCAGCCAACTTCTTTAATATTGTTTAAAAGTTATATACATTTTTTTCTTCCACTTCTTTTCATTGACAATATTACTGAAATATATTAATACTTACACCCTAAAACGATTAAGTGATACGCGATAGGAAAATCGAGTCGACTCATTAAAAGCTCTGCGGTTTCAAATTGGTCCAATTCACGATGCTTTGTACAACATATATGAATATTCAGAAATCGATAATATAATCAGAGACGAGGCTAGCGGATTATTAAATAATTAAAAGCAGTTCCAATTTATATGCTCTGTTGTGATCTGGTACAAAATTTTGAGTCATATTAACTCCATCAGCAAACTTTTACAAACTGTAATATGTCACAAGCTATTAATATGCTTAGCAACTGCAAACTCTTCTTTGAAAACCTGAGATCAGATGAAGCTATTGAAAGCATCATTTTAGAAGCAACCGAGCTGGCTTCAGAGATTGACGTGGAAGCTAATTTCGAAACCACCACACCACGTCATCGTGTCAGAAGCAAAACAAGAACGATTTTGTATGAGGGCCCGGATGAACCCGTTCAAGACCTCAAAAAATATAAAATAGATTTTTTTTCACACTATAGATCAAGCAATAAATGCCTTGGAAACCAGATATAATTTGCTAAATACTCACAGTAAATATTTCAGCTTTTTGTATAATATTTTTGGTCTAAAAGATATGCCCAGAAATGAGCTACTGCCTCATTGCAAATATTTGGAAGTAGTTTTAACTGATGGAAATTCAAGCGATCTTAACGCCCTGGAACTAGCCGATGAAATAAGCATTGTTTCATCATTATTAACAAAAAAGGAAACCCCTGTTGAAGTTCTCAAGTTTATCGCTACACTTAAATTCGCACCAAACCTCAGCATAACATTAAGAATCCTACTTACATTGCCAGTCAGTGTGTCTTCAGGGGAAAGAAGCTTTTCAAAACTAAAAATAATAAAAAATTATCTCAGAACGATGCAGATGCAAAATCGTCTCGACGGATTGGCAATGATTGCTATAGAACACCAAATTAGTGACAAATTAGACTTGAAATCACTGCTGGAAGAAAAGTTATAAAAAGGGCATTTTAACTACTTTGGTTAGTTAGAATTTATTTATAATATGGGATATTAGTTTAGTTAGCATTACTACATTTCAATTTTTGTTATTTTGCCCTAAGTGCTAAATTGCTTATTTTGTTATCTGATGATTGAGTTTTTAATAAAACGTTTCTTTTTTTCAATGTTTTCTTGACTTTCTGATATGGTCGCATGAGATTTACTTAAAAAAACGGGGGGGGGGGAGCGCAAAATTAAGGTTCTGCCTGGAGCGCCAAAATGTCTAGAGTTGACCCTGCATTCCTTCTCGCACTAATGCTAACTCTTTGTAGTTTTCACTTGGACATTAGCAAAACGCATTGTAAAACATTCGATAGCCGACAATGTATTATCACAAACATCTAATAATTAAATGATTTAATTTAATATAGTTTCTTGTTTTTTTTTGTTTTTTTTTAGTAAAATGGATATGGATCGACTTTAAAATAAATTAAATAAGTTTTATAATTTTTCAAATAAAGTATTTTATATATATATATTTTTTTTTTTAGATATATGGGTTAGCTATATGTAAAAAATAAGTGATTTAGATAAAATTGAAATGTATATTACATGTTCTTTTAAATGTTTTGTTAACCCATTTGACCCTAAAACTATTTTTTTCCGATTTTGTATCATTTTTTCTCAAAAACGGTTAATAGAAGGTGCCATAAGTCGATAAAAAATCATAAAAAAATTTTCTATTTCCATTTTTGGAAAAAAATAGCGGTCCTTTTGAAAGGACGGTAGGATAAAGGGCTACTATTAGAAAAATAAATAAAGATTTAAAAATATTTTTATGTACAGGGTGGCTCACGCTCAACGGGACGGAGCTTTATGGGAAAACGACCAAAGATATAAAAAATTCGTTTGGGAGGAATACGTAGGTTACAGACGGCTACAATTTAAAATTTGTTAGATGTATACAGGATGTCCCACATAAGAGAAAATATACAAAGGTATATTATTTTTAATGGAACACCCTGTTTTTTATTTTAGAATTAAAAACTACATCAAAAATAATGTCAGTTAACTAAAGGTTCCCTATTACTATTATTATTAGTTTTCGATTTATTTGAATTTTTAAGGAAAAAAAGTCTCCCAGAAATTAATTGTTTACTCTTGTTTGAATAATTTTTAATGAACAATTTTTTTTTCTTATGTGGGACATCCTGTATACATCTAACAAATTTTAAATTGTAGCCGTCTGTAACCTACGTATTCCTCCCAAACGAATTTTTTATATCTTTGGTCATTTTCCCATAAAGCTCCGTCCCGTTGAGCGTGAGTAACCCTGTATATATCTTACAAAATGCTTAGCAAAATACTTAAAACTCAAACTTAAAAATTAATTAGTATGATAGGCCACAAAACAGTTTTTTGGATGAAGACCAACGTCACATTTTTGGCACACAAGATTTGCTTTTTTGTGGCACACAGCACATTTTCGCTGACTCTCGTGATATGTAACTAAATGATCTAGTCTATCGTAACGTGAGAATTGGTGCGCGGTTTTTGGCAATTTCGAAGGTTTTTTCTTAGTTGTTTTCCTATACGTTTCGAGCAGCTGAGTCCCTAGGTCCCTCCTAAACTGAAGTTAGTCTAGGGTACCACCATCATTCCTATGGAGGTGCCACGAGTTTTGTGAAGCATGTCGACACAGTGAGAAAATAACGGAAAGTACCACTTTTTACCTCGTATTGAAACTCTATATTGGCTTATGTTTTAGGCACTACGGTCTACACCTCCCATATTTTCGTTGTGCGCCTTGATCAATTGTGGCTGATCTATATAAACATGCTTTTTTTTATCCTGTGAAAATCGTTTGACCTTATTTAGTGGCAAAACTGAACATGCATTGGTGGCTAAAGTAACATCTCATCTACAGTAATGTTATCGGGGCGGTTTTTTTGTTGTGCATAAATATTGGTAAAATTGACAATTTCTCCTACCAAGTTGTCATTCCATTTGCATTAAGCGATTTCATTATCGGCAACACCCCATTCAAATGTACCTCGTGCCTTTTTCTTCAGAACTTTAGCATTGCTAAATGGAGATTGAGGAATCCGGTTTTCACGTATAGTACCAGTTGCCTTGATGTTCCTCAATTTTAGCACCTTTAGAAGTGACGAAGATATAAAAAAATTGTCAAAAAATAAGTGAAAGTGCCGGTAAGGCATTTTCTGTAAAACATCTGCATATTGGAGAACAACTGACGCTCCCAAACCCATGTGTTTTTATTTGTCCGGAATTGTTGTCGACGCACCTTGGTAGGGATCAAAATAAACAATGTATCCAAGGCGTAGGGTACCTACCCAAAATTTATACCCCCACCTTATAGGCTTGCCTCTAATAAATTGTTTACCGCTATGTCTCCCAAAATACGGTATCATAGCCTCATCAAAGCTGTGATTCTCTTCAACTGGGGCATAATCAAAAAACTTTTTATTTAGGCTGTTGAAAAGAGGACGCATTTTTATCAAGGGAAGTATTATCATTGCAATGAAGATTACTCATTATGAATTGAAATCTATCTCTGAAAATAGCGGCTGATATAAGTTTATTCTGGGTATCGTTGCAATTTTGCCAATACATATGTCGCCTTGGAACAGTTGTATATCCACTGACAGGTAACACCCCTATGAAGCAATACATCTCATCTACAGTAATGTTATCGGGGCGGTTTTTTTGTTGTGCATAAATATTGGTAAAATTGACAATTTCTCCTACCAAGTTTTCATCAAAAAACAGCTTGAAAATATTTCCAGGGGAACGATTGCTTTGTGCAGTTTGAACTGGTTGCCATTGTATAAAAATAGAATCTAAATTTTCATTGAGAGTATAGTCAAACGTCTTTATGTGTTTAGGTCGCCTTTCAACAAAAGTGGACAGTAGTAGATCCTCATCACTGTCCCCGTCGTCATCACCTTCCACGTCAAATTCGATTTCCACCGGAGCCCTTAGTTGCACTCCGGGTAAATTATTTGGATCTACATCGTCTTCAGCCTCAGAATCTTAATCGGTATCGCAGTTATCGTTGGCATTTTCGGGTGGAAAAATTGTAATTCCAGTAGGAATGTCCGGCGTAGTCATTCTCCAATTCTTCTAAGAGTTGTGCCGTGGTTAGTGGCTTTTTCCAATGCCTGCAAAATAACGCATATAGTAGCATATAATCCTACCGTCATTTTAAAAGGACTCGTTCAATTGAACGCCACTGGAATGATCGAGAAATGTGAAACATAACCACAAATATAAAAAAGGTAAGCATATTATCAGAGATAAGAGACATAAAGATAGGAAACGCAGCGACCGCAGTAACGATGGCGTCATCTATGCGTCTCAGATGTTAACTAAAGGTACACGTCGGTTGTAGACAGACAGTAGACGCGGACAGTTTGTAAATATAAATATCAGTTAGTTGTATGTATATCGTAGAATCCTGAATTTGAATTTTAAATTTTGAGTTTACGATTGTGTTATCCTCTAGATGAACTAAGTAAAATGGTTGTAGCTGTTTTTATATGAAATTTGAGGACAATAAATATATTTTCTAATATTACAACAAGTCGTAGAACGTATTGCATTAGTAACACATGCCACATGAATAAATGTAACAACCCCAATGTGGTGTTCGTTAATTAACCAAGGTAAGATCTAGTCATGTAAGTTACACAAGTAGTAGCCAACTTTTTTCACAAAGTAGGTACTTATTTACTATTTATTGTTTTAGAGCAAGAAAATGGCTTCAAAACGTTAGAAAGAAGATTTGATATAGCAAGAAAATTATCTGAGTTCCCATTATTGAGTTTGCACTCAATACTTTTAAATAAGACACCATTGGCCATTCGTTTGGAAAATAAGAACAAAAATGTTAATGTTACCAATAACGATCAAAAATTAAAACATATTTGTCATGAATAGATTTACAATAATTAATCGATAATAGACTGTAAGTGTAGTATTCTTTCTAATAAATAATCAGATTTTTAAATTTCCCGCTGCAATATTTGTTTGATATCGATGAAAGCGCTATATAGTGGGTCAGATGTTAACTACGTTAAAGCTGGTCGTTATTAAGCATTGGCTTCTTATGAGCGTTTCCTATCGTTATCTCCCTTATCTCTGCATATTATGTTATTTGTTAAAAATAATCAAAACAGCAACGAAAAAATAAACGAGGTTTAACATATCTTACTTTGAGTCACTCATTGCAAAATCACTAACAACACAGTGTTTTTTAACCGTCACTATCGATCCAAAACTTAACATAACCCTAACGATGGCGATTGATCTTGTTTAAGATGTTAACTAAATATAACGTGACTGGCGACATCTTCACACCGTCAGCTGAATCAGAAAAATATAGGTTTTCTTTTCAAGTCCTTTTAAAAGGACGGTAGGCGTAAATGGGTTAATTCAAACGCTACTATTATTGTAACTGCTAACAATAAAATAATTCGTATTATTTTTAGTTACAAAAATAAAAATAGCGGCTGGATTTAGAGCTCGTTTAATGGAACATGCAATATACTTCTCAGTTATTATTGCCGAATGAATATTTTTAAAAATTCTAGCCATTCCTCTGCTGGATATTTACGATTTTGGCTTGAAATTTAAATTATATTTGAATTTACCGCCATATTGAGTTAGTTGAGCTGCCAATCGCATTTAGCGCTGCAAACTTAGTGCATTACAACAGGGGATATATTGTATCATGGAGCGCCTCGAAAATAATAATTGTTGTCCCTTTCCCAGCGCAAGACACTCAGTCGGCTTCAGGGGTTGAAATTCACTCGTAAGGGGGTGAATTAGGTATAGTATTATTATTATTATTATTATTATTATTATTAATATTTCTTTATTTTGATTTTTCCTATATATTCAAATAAAGTATGTCTTAAAATTATTATTTTTTACTAAAATATTTAATTGTGTACCAAGGCCGTAAAGTTGATCTTTTTTTAGCCAAAAAAGGAATTTGCGGCTGAGGAGTAGCTGAGGCGAAGCAACTTCTGGTTAAGCCAAAAAAGAGGTGCACACAACATTTGTTAGGCAACTGTCTCATCAAGTAGAGCCAATTTCTTTTTTATATTCTTGTTTATGAAAAGAGGCTTAAATGCATGAATTGATTAAAATTTTTATTGTTCGAATAAAAAACCGTCGTTAACTAATAAAATTTATACAGAATTACTAACGAAATTTGTGATAATGCTGTGTTTATAAAATGCGGACAAAAAAGTGACACTTTAGGGATGTTAATAAATCCATAAAATGTCATATTTTATGACAGTCGCCTAAAAAATATTGTTTGTAATTATTTTCTACTTTGTATTGAGAAATGTTATATTTAGATTAAATTACATGAATTGTTATAAGAAATGTGGTGCTTTGTTTATTACTTAAATTCAAAACGTAATCTAGTTTTTTGCATAAGAAGTAATTTTTTTTTCTCTATGTAAATGTAGTCGAAATCTCATTTCAAAACTGCGAAAATAAGTTCCGAAAGTGTTCCCTGTCTCCCGGGCTATAATAATGATTTGAAAACAAAAAATTACACATAAGCACTTCATGCGGTTTATTAATAATTAAACAATGGATCTTATATAATATTTGTACAATTATTTTCATCGTAAAAACATTCATTTTGTTAAGTATTAGTTAAACTAATATTTATTCATATATCAGTTTACATTTATAATTTTCTATGTGGCGAAACACAATTTGAAATATATGCCGATGACATTCAATGTATTACAACATAATATTCTCAAATACACACTAATACCTAATAATTTTGATATCTTAAGGAATTTTTTAAGTTTAATTAAAAAAATTCAACTGGTTTTCAAGTTTTTGCAGAGGAACATGGCTCTGGTATTTGATAAACAATACAAAAAATCTGATGTGTCCAACACATGACTTTCCTATCTAGTTATTATAGGCTTTTTTCCGGTTATTTATATATTGCAGCACCTCTATATAAATGTTTAGAGGATAAACTAAATATATACATTTTCCACAAACTTATACCCCGAAACATTTTTCTATAGATATTCATTGAAAACGAAAATACTGAAAAATTTAAATTTTGCACTTTTCCTACAATTTTTCCCTTACGGTCCATTTTAGAATAATTATGTATAATCAAAAATTATAGAGATCGATATCAAAAATTAATTTCTATCTCTGCTGTTTTTCCTTCGGATGTAATTCAATGCCTGTTGTGGTATTAGCCAAAGGAGAAGTTGTTTTTCTGAAGGGGAAATGGTCGTTGTATTTTATGTGATATTCTGGCTTTTATCTAAATTCATTTTATTTCATAATTATATTACAAACAACTTTTATTTGACCAATTTTTATAAAAAAAATTTTTTTTACATTTTGTCAAATTTCTCGAATACGAACCATTTTAGGAAAATTTTGTATGTAACAAAAATAGATAATAACATTAGGAGTAACTATTATTTGAACAATTTTCTTCTCCCAATGTAAATAACAGATATATTCCATTAAATATAAAAATGACCACCTATAAAGTACCTCCCCAGATGTTCCGACTCTGCCCAAAATCTAATCCGTTTATTGGACGCTAGAACAAAGCTTAAGTTTAAAATTTGGTGTTTTTCTGTGTATCGGTTCATGAGTTATGCGACACACAGACACACACACACACACACACACACACACACACACACACACACACACACACACACACACACACACACACACACACACACACACACACACACACACACACACACACACACACACACACACACACACACACACACACGCACTCACGTACGCATCCACACACACACACACACCCACGCACGCACGCACGCACTGTAAGGGGTTTTCTCGCCACAGAGAAAACGGTTCCTTACGAATGACGCTGGTTACGGGCGGTTCTCGAGCGCCAGATTT
>OV651819.1:82239347-82306847 GCA_927349885.1 Psylliodes chrysocephalus
AACAATAAAGACTGAAATGAAGTTGAAAGTAAACTGAGTCATTTAGAAATTTGAAGATATTAATACAACTACCTGAAAGGATATTTAGCAAAATTTGTTGGTTTAAGGAGGGTGTTTATAATTTAATCCTCTCAACTATCTACATTATTAACCGTAATTTATTACAGGGAAAAGTTCATCCTTCAAAATTTTAGGAAATCGACTTGTAAAGGCATTTCACAAAATATTATTTTGGTCCAAAACTCATAATTTTAATATGTCCAGCCAATTAGTACGTCAGATATATGCCAAAAAATTAACAAAATGTCAATATATTCATTCAAAATCAAAAATTGTATATATATGCAACATAATATGCAAAATAAGGCGTTTTGCATATATTCCTAGCTCTAATAATTATACACCAAATAAACACAAAAATGCTATTATTTATTGATTCTACACAAGAATAGCCCATTTTAATGTATATTTAATCTCAATAACTAAAAAATATACTGACAATTAGTTTGACAGAATTGTCGCTTATTTAAAATTTTAAAAATAATAAGTCAGTTGATCAAAATATGAACAGTGATTGGTGGATTTATTTTTTTTGCAGTGTTCTTACTACCTAGAATGGATATGAAATATATTTGTTCAGTTGAAGGCAATAACATACTTTTTCGTTTTGTAGATAAGCTAATATCCATGTGGGTGTAGAAAAAAGTAATTTTTTTTCTTAAAACTGTAAAACCCTGTAGCTCAATATTTAAGAGGTTTTCGACATAACATGTTGAAATTAACTTCTTTTTTTAAAATTATCCAAGGATTCACAGCCTTAAGTATCGGCACTCAACTAATAAACACCCCGTATAAGTTGTCTCTCATTTGACTGCAAAAACTGGCATGTCGTATTTTAAGTTGGGCACAAGGGAGGGGTGCTAAGAGCATCTACTCTGTCCCAGTGGTCGGACAAGTCATGTTAACCTGTCATGTTCCAATTAAACTTTATAACAATAAAAATTCGAGAGACGCTAAAATGGTGGTTCCCACCTTATCGAGACTGAGGCCCACAAGGGTAAACTCGTAGCGTAACAAAAACGAGAAATGATTTAACTTGGAACGAAATACCGAAAGCGGATAGTAGTATTAGCACGTTGAATTTTTTGGTTTGTGAAGCATTGACATTACTTTGGTTAAACCTTGTGATGATTTTCACAAGCCTTGATTTTTAAAAGCATTCTATATCGCCTTTTGATTAGGGTTTAAAAACTTGTTTGAGCAACTTGCCCAATAATAATTGGTACCTTTACCTCTTAAGCCTGCTCATGTAAAATATTTGGGCTTCTTACTTCGCCTATTTATATTCTATTAATAAAGGACAGAAGGATGAGTATTGCAACTATGTTAAAAGAAATAAATTGGCTTTAAGTTCAGAAATATGTTCAGTACATGACTGATATTTATTTATAAAATAAAAATGACATAGTACCATCGCATCAGATCTATTAGAAAAAATTCAATATAATTCGCAATATCACAACTATAATACAAGAAACTAATCTGACTTTCATGTACGGCAAGCCATCACTAAAAGTTCCCAAAATACAATTTTTATTAAAGATTTAAAAAAATTTAACAGACTGCCTACAGAAATTAAAAAGAAAAACAATAAATGTTTCAAAAGTAACCTCAAACAATACTTGATAAATAAACAGAACGGATATACTTTCTTGTGATAATACTCTTTAAACCTGCCCTTTCTAAGTATTTCCCTTAATTTATTATTATTTTACCCCTCGTTTTATCCGCATTTATTATAGATTATTTGTTTTGAGATCATGTACTTTATTTTAAAAAATTACTTGTTTAAAAAATTACTTGATGTTATATTAATACTATGTTTGAATTATTATTAGTTTTGTGAAGATAGGTTATAGCAACTTATAGCCACAAAATTATTTTTGTGTTAAAGTAGATCCATAGAGAGCAAAGTAATTTACAAAGGCCTTCTTTCAACATACAAATAAATGACAACTTTATAATTACAATGAAAAACACAACAAAATACCTTGGTATCATAAATGATCCATATTTGAAATGGACATTATATCCTACCTCTCTTTTATATAAGAAAGAAGTGCTTTGTATAAGAACATTATATTATCTGCCTTGCTGTACTTTTATTTATGGAAAGCCTGAATTGAGATATTTATTATTTGCAATAAATATCAAAAGAAGTATACATTTTTAAATAATTTGACCTTTAAGAGCCATTCACATATCACAGTTGACATCTTGATACTTGACAGGCACAGACAAGCAGTAGTTTGATTTTTGCCAAATAAAATAGCCGGTTAATTATTCTATGGGGTTGCGATAGAGAAATTTGATAAAGGTGTTTCTGTGGCTAGGGGCTAAACTGTGAGGGCGAAATAGTAGTACGCCTAATAGCACCACCATAAAAAGTCATTTTTAAGAAACTGCTTATATATTTTTCATAAATTGGCAGGCTTGGCGACTAATTTCGAATGAAAATAGCCTTCAAAATGGCTATATGGTTGCAAGTATGAAGGTCGCAACCCGCCTTAGAAATTTCACCTTCACTATCAACAGCTGATGTTTGACAGGTCGTTAGAGAATGTTTGCAATTTATGGAATGTGAAGAATTTTAGAAATTTTTACGTCAGACATAATTGAAATTCCTAAAATTGTTTACATAAGGAATGCATAGGCGGATTTTAGGAAAATTGTTATTAAAGTTGTTAGGATGAAGCGAACTTTCTGAAAATCAATAGGGTTCTAAGTTAGAAGTAATTATTCAAGAAAATCAAAACCACAAGTCAATCAGAACTTTTGTTCTAGAGTTATCGTGCCGGCATACATACATACAGACGACCAGACAAAAAAATTTTTTTTTTGATTTTCGGATTCAATTTGATCAGAAACATGAAAAAAAGTTTTAAAAAATGGGGGTCAGAAAATTTTTTCGTCTGCACGAATGCAATACTGAGGCCCCATAGGAAGGGCCTCAGTCAAAGACATTACAACTAAGAGACCAAATTGTTTACATTTTTATGTGGCAAATCATTATTCCCACCAGATTTTAGTTTATTGCGTCTTTGCCGATTTTATTAGTCTGTAAAAATTATTTGGAGAAATAACTTTCGAAAAATAAAATTTGATGTATCCTATAACTATAATTTAATATCATATAAATAAAAATATGTTTTTAATCAAATTATTCTTTGAAGTTTTAATATAAGCTAATCGAAGGTTAAGCATTTTTTGTCAAAACGTGTATTCTTTCTATGACACCATAATTAGATCCATTATTTTCCAATTTTAATTAGTGGTACTTATTTCTAATAACTTTTTGGGTTGAGGGTCATATCCACATACCAAATTTTTGGTTATTTTCATCCTCCTCCTCCTCCTCCTCCTCCTCCTCCTCCTCCTCCTCCTCCTTATCCCCCTTCTTCTACCAAAGCAGACTTTGAATTTTACAATTTATGTGGGTATTTAAATATCAATTTAACAGTAATGTCAATACAACACTGGATAAACAAATACTGCCCACCTGTGCTCACTCAACAAGGTGATGACACCATAGAAAAACTAAAAAGAGAAGGTTTGAATAATAGTCGGGAATTGTTTCCTTGTTTGTAGTTTATCATATCGCGCCTCACGCGCTGCGAGCACTAAATAAAAGCCGTTATTACACCCATATAATATTGAAAGAGTAAAACCAAATTTGGTAGATTTTCACACTTTTATTTTAAAAATAAAAATTTTTAAACAAACACTAACATGACATATGTTTCGAAGTACAACTTCTTTTTCAAATGTGACTATTTACAATTCGGTATCCAATATATATACAAAATAATTTAACAAAACAAAGTACTTAAGAAAACATCAATAACATTACAAAATAAACTAACTATTTAAAGTAAATAAGGGTACTTAGGTAATTATAATATCCATCAAATAACAATAAGATAGCCCATTACCGGGATTATCTCACAGAAAACTGGGAAAGAGGTTTAATAAGGGTGAATTATTAATATCTAATTGATCATTTAGTAAGTTATCTGAATTCAGATAACTTACTAAATGATCAATTAGATATTAATAATTCACCCTTATTAAACCTCTTTCCCAGTTTTCTGTGAGATAATCCCGGTAATGGGCTATCTTATTGTTATTTGATGGATATTATAATTACCTAAGTACCCTTATTTACTTTAAATAGTTAGTTTATTTTGTAATGTTATTGATGTTTTCTTAAGTACTTTGTTTTGTTAAATTATTTTGTATATATATTGGATACCGAATTGTAAATAGTCACATTTGAAAAAGAAGTTGTACTTCGAAACATATGTCATGTTAGTGTTTGTTTAAAAAAAAAAAAAAAAAATTTTTTTATTTTTAAAATAAAAGTGTGAAAATCTACCAAATTTGGTTTTACTCTTTCAAAATTAAATGGATTTTCATCAAGTAAAGGCCGAAACAATAAATAACCCATATAATAATTAAAAAATGAATAAATTTTAAAGAAATCAATAATTTTACTAATGCAATCTTTTAAATATCACTTTAATACAATATAATGATCAAATACAGGGATAATTGTTATAAATTTATAAAGTTAAAGCTACATTTGAATATTATGAGGTGGTGTAAATCTGGCTTTGCTAATAAATTAGGTTATGTTACACTAAAACATGACAGTCGCGGAAAATGTAGGTGAGTAAAATTTAATTAATCTTAGTTTTAATTTAGTTTTAGTTAGATTTAAGTAATTTATAGGTGTAAAAATATACTGAGGTCCTCAACAATGTCATTAACTTATAATAAATTTACATTATCATGTGCTGCTCCAAATTGCAGAAGCAAATATTATTTACATTCACTTAATAAGAAATTTTTTACTTTTTCATCCATTATTACCATTAGAGAGAAATGGTTTGATATTTTAAATATTCCCTACACATCTAAAAAAAAAACTATTGTGCGAGGATTATTTTGACGAGAATGCCTTTACCAGCACTTTGCGTACTAAGCTCATTAAATTTGCCTTGCCTTTAGCGCCTTTAGAAGAGAATATTACTACTAATAATAATATTACATTAGATGAAAATTTTTCAGAGCTGCCTTCATCAAATTCGCATGCAAAAATAAATGTAATTAGTAATGTTTTGATTAAACCTTCTGTTTCGAATATAACTTCAGCTAAAAGAAAGCTAGAATTTTTTAATGATAGATTTGAATGTGTTGAGGAACCTTTAATAAAGAAACCACGTGTAAGAACTGGTATTTTAAATCAAATTAATGCAACTAGAGTTGGTAATTTAACTCCTAGAAAGAGAAAATTTTATTATATTAATCAAGAGCAGCGAAACAAAATTTCAAGATTAAAAAATAGTTTATAAAAAATCTAAAAATAAAATTAAGATCCAGCCGGGATGAAATTTGTAGAAAGTAGTGTCACTAACTCTAAGAAAGTTAAACGTACATGGACAACTCAAGATAAAGTATTTTCATTAGCTTTATATAATTTTTTAAGACGGTGTATTGCTTTACCTAGTAAAACAACCATTCACTCACTTTTAAAATCTGTTACATTTGATACTGGAATTAATGTAGAAATTTTTGATCGTCTTAAGGAAAGGGTTGCCAAAATGAATCAAATTGACCGTAACTGTGTTTTATTATTTGATGAGATTAAACTCGCAGAACAGTTTACTTTGGATGTAGTAAATGATAAAGTAGTACCAAAATATGGACATATAGAACGCATTGTTTAAAAACTAATTTGATATTTACACGAACATGTTAATTTTGCATGGTTCACTTGCCGAGAGCATAAATCAGATGTTTTTTTGAAATTATTGAAAATCACTGTACCTTTTATTATAAGAAAATATTATAAGGATATTTCTAAGAATTTAAAAAAGTAATATCTCTGTTAATTTTTAATTTTAAGATACACACTGCGTCTTTATTTTTTTTTGTGTTAGTTATTCCTGAGTATGGAGATTTTTGGAATGGATATTGCAACTACAATGAACCGAAATAGATGGTTAAAGGTATAGTAAAGTGGTTTAGTGCCAGAGTTATCTAACCAACAAAATTTCAAAACAACTGGTCTTTGTTTATTGTTTTAAAATCATTTCTATACATGCCAAAGTTACCTATTCCTTAAAATTATGTAGTTCATGACAAAATTAAATACTTATTTAACAAGTGACTATTTTTAAATTTTTCTCAAACTTTGATCTCAACTTACTCAATTAATTATTTTTTAGCAACTCTGGCACTGGAACACCCAATAGAGCTTAAGAATATTAAAAATTTTTTCATGTAGTAAACTCAATTTATTTTTAATGTGTACTTTTTGTGATAATGTGTAATTTTGTGATATTAGGTAATTTTATAGATATAAAATAATAATAATAATAATAATAATAATAATAATAATAATATTAATAACAATAATAATCGTGATTAGTGTAAACGTATATTTTTAAATTAATTTCAATCCCTTGAACAATTTTCAATTTAAAAATGCAATTAAAAAGTAGATGTTACAACACTGTTGCTAAATATATGTAAGAAAAAACTACTTAAGTGTTTATGTCTTGCTATTAAGTAAACCAGACTTATCTTATACTTTTTTATAATGCTTAACAGGACGAATAAACATTATTAATATTATTATTACAATAAGTAAATTTAACTTCTCGTTTTTCTTTAAGTTTTTCAGTGTAATATTAGGTATTATATAAAACTTTTAAAGTTATAGATATTAGTTCTAAGTTTTAAATTGTTTAAAAATATCTTTTTACTGTTCTGTGATACTAGGTATTAACAATATTTTTAACAGGGTTCGTACTAATTGAATTAAGATATAGTTTTTTAGAGTGTTATATTAAGTTTTGTTGTTGTTTGTTGTTTAAATAAAAATGAGGCGTTGGACGGCTGAAAAAAAATTTACTTGACTAAGCCGATCATTAAAATTTAGTTGACAGAGATTTAGACTGAATAATTTGAAATTTTTGTAAATCAGACATCACAATATTTAAATTTCACATATAAAATACATTATACCTAGTTAGCAATTACTAAAAACAAAAATTAAATTGTTTAGGGAAAATTGATTTACTTAGTCAGGTAAATTAATACCTACATTTCAGTATTAGCTCTGTTTTTTAAAATAAAAACAGATAAAATAGGTATTATGATTTGATGTTAAATTTTAAATTGTTTCAAATTTAAATGTAGATGTTACATTTTTATATCAAATTAATGGCAAATATAAACTATTTTATATGTATTCACTGAAAAAATGTTTTTTTGTGTTGTTTTTAATTATTTGAAAATGTTCGTTGTGTTTTTTGAAAATTGTATCCAGTTTATTGTTAATAAAATAATTGTTATCCTACATTTTTATTCTGCATTAATTTTGTGTGTGTTTATTGTGAATATGATGTTTAATATAATGTAATGACATAGTTACCTATTCCAAATAAAATAAACTTATTACAAATGTTTTTATTTTTCATTTAAAACAAGTGACATTTTCCGTTTTTCAGCATTTACTTACAATAAAAATTCATTTTACTTATGGATTGTTTCAATTATTGTAAGTAAAAGCTGTAAAATAGGAAAATGTTCCTTGAAATTACTTCAAATTTCATAAATTTTGAAGCCCGCCATTTTTTAAATCGCTTTACTTAGTAGTTTTCTACTTTACCGACTGTACCGAATTATAGTTCATCATAACGCGCTCAGCGCGCCACTGTCGAGGTCAAACAAACTTGTTACCAACTATTTACAGGGGAACTGGCTACCCTGGATGACACAGCCAAGCGTGGCAAAGAAACCAATTAGAACATAAGTTGAGCAAAATGAGAGACTTACGATTGGATATCCATGTGTAGCGGCATTTATTACGGCTATTGTGTGCTCTACAAATAGAAATTTGAAAAAGGCTCAATACAGATATAATATAAAATATTAATTTTTAAATCAATTATTGTTTCCATAAAAAAAAACCAATATAAATGAAAGCACATTTTTTTAATATTTTAATGTTTGTTTTCATGTTTTCCTTATAGTAACGTTCCAAAATATTAAAAAAAAAATTTGGAATTTATTTATTGTAGATTTTTTGTAATTTGAAAGAATATTTTTAATATATTATACCTATCTTCTTTTCCTAAAAGTAAAAAGTTTTAGTTGCCTCAAATTTTTTGTGACATTACTGATGTTTTCTTCCAAGGACTCAAAGTAGGATTTTGATTTCATATGTTTCTTTAAATTTATTTTTCTATGTTTTCAAAACTTACTTGTAGAGACAGCCATATAGTCTGAGCTGGTCATAGCAATTTGTGAGGTTTCAACTGCAAGAACTTTTGGTATTCCTCAAACTCATCTATTCTTCTGGGACTGTTGGAAAAATGATTATACAAATTTCTGACAAATTCTTCAACTAATTTAGGTAATTTAGTGCAGGCACCAGAAGAACACAAATGCAGAGAGTGGCATATATATCCCAATACAAAAATATCTTCATTTAATTCCCTAAATTTAGACTGGACACCAGCTTTCGTCCCCATCATGACTGATGCATTATCTCCAGCAAATCCAATCATATTTTGTAATGGTATTTTATTATCATTTAATAATTGTACTACTTTATGGACACAACTGTGAGAAAACATACTAGGAAATAATAATATAAAAAGTACATTTAGAAAAATACATTTAAAAAACATCTGCCTGTCACATAAAGGAAAATTTTACCAGAGTGCAGATGAGAACCCTCCTGGAGGTACCCTGACTCTTTTGGGTGGTTCTGGGGTTGGCAATTCCTTAACTTCTTTAATTTCTTCTGTGGTTGGTAAGGTGTTCTCATCGGGGGTGCTGATGGCATGACCATTTTCATCGCTTCCATTTTCGGTATCTGAACCATGGTTTTCAATACCGTTTTTTTCATTTTTAGCATCTGAACCATTATTCACATAATCAATTTTATCTTTGGATTTGACATTAATTTCTTCATGAACAAACCAGCTATTAATAGTTGTCGGCGGACCCATCATCTGAATTACTGAATTAAATAATGATTGAGCAGTAGCAGATGTCACTTCAATAAGTCCAAGAAACCTATCTATAGGTTTGTCATTTTTGCAAAAGCGAATAACCACAGCTAGAGATTTTTTTGTTGAGACATCTGTGGTCTCATCTATTATTAATGAGTAGAGGCCAGGTTAGGTAGGTGATTTTAGTACTTTAAAAACTACTTACGGTTTCATATTTTAAATATTGCAACCTGGTAACCTGAAACTGCAACACAACACGCGGTCAGAGCCTTATCTTATCACTGTGTCAAATTTAATAAAATACTATTTTTGTGAACTTTTGTGAGAAATATAAAGAATTATAGTACATGCATGTATAGTGTTCAATAAGGTTGATCATTTCAATCGAAATTTATGGTTTCATCGGTAAGTATTTTTTGGTTAAGATATGTTGTTTATATTTGAACCAGTGGAGTAGGGCACTGTTTTGACTATACAATTTCTTGTACAAGATTTGATACAATTTCTTATAGAATTTAAATTATATAGGATCACGTATAAATTATTTGAAAAATGATTATCCAATCTAATTTTTCCTAAAATTTACTGCAGGTTTGATAATATACAATTTAAATTGTACAAGAACTTGTATCAAAAACTTTTGTATTCTAAAACAGTCTTAAAGCAGTTTTTAAAGTGATATTCCTTTTATAAATTAGTAAATTTTGGAAAAATCCGCCAACAGTCGAACGGGCTATTTTTTTTATTTTTTTTTAAACGATTTTAGACCTTCTGAAACAAAATTGAAAATACTTTTTTTACCTTGCAAACGCTATAAAATATTTTTTTCTTACCTTAAAGCTATTAAAATGTGTCCTCCAATTTCGATGTTGAAAAAATTTAAACTACATCATTTTTATTAATTTCTTGTTATAGAAACTGCTAAATAATAACACTAGACCATCCATAATGCAATAAACCATCCAAATTTTTTCGTAAACAGTTTATTTTTTTAATTTAAGCTCATGTTTAGGTTCGTCGGAATTTTTTAATTTTCGTAAAGACTATGACAATTAAGATTTGCAGTGTGACATATGTCTAAAAGAAATACAATGTTGCCATATCAATTATCTATTACATAGCAATGGTAATTTTTACCTATGCCCTGCGTTGTACCAGGCCAACCAATTGACTTCAGTATCAGAAAAATTATATATAACTAACGATTTAAAAAATACCCATATCAAGATCTTCTTCCTCACCCTCATCGACAGAGTACTCTTAGACGACCTAACCTAAACTAACAATATACAATAAGAAGATGAAGCAACGACTTCTTGTAGGGTGGCGCTACCAAAAATATTTAACTCATACCTGGCTACGCCGACCGGCATAGACTCCAACGGCCTGGACACAGTTCAAATTGAAAAAACCCAACCTAACCAACCCTCATTAGCGTCTGGCCAGTGAACATCGATCCCAACTTTTAACGAACGTGTCTTGTATCGTGGGCATCTAATAATATGAAAATAAACAATAAGAAAAGGTAGCAACGACTTTCTGTAAGGTGGCGGCTTCGCCGCCACCAGAAAATTTTTAAACCATACCTGGCTACGCCGACCGGCATCATCTTCAACGACCTGGACACAGCTCAAATTGAAAAAACCTAACCTAACCAACCCTCATTAGCGTCTGGCCAGTGAACATCGATCCCAACTTTGAACGAACGTGTCTTGTATCGTGGGCATCTAATAATATGAAAATAAACAATAAGAAAAGGAAGCAACGACTTTCTGTAAGGTGACAGCTTCGCCGCCACCAGAAAATTTTTAAACCATACCTGGCTACGCCGACCGGCATAAACTCCAACGGCCTGGACACAACTCAAATTGAAAAAAAAACCTAACCTAACCTAACCAACCCTCATTAGCGTCTGGCCAGTGAACCTCGATCCCAACTTTTAACGAACGTGTCTTGTATCGTGGGCATCTAATAATAAGAAAATATACAATAAGAAAATGAAGGAACGACTTCTTGTAAGGTGGCGGCTTTGCCGCCACCAGAAAATTTTTAAACCATACCTGGCTACGCCGACCGACATTAACTCCAACGGCCTGGACACAGCTCAAATTGATTTTTTTTAATATTAGATAAGTACTGACATGCCGTAATTAACGTACAATCATCATGAAATGAAATAAAAAGACGGTTGTCTGTAATTACTACAAATGTTTTCACTTCGATATCCAAATTTACCTGCTGGCCAGACACTATGTAATTTTTCAGCCAACTTTCACTAACCGAATTATTTCCTGACTTATATGTTTTCTTACTCGATTTGGCAACACCGCATTTATAGAAACTAGACACATCAGTTGTCATTAAAAATAATTTATTGTTTATTTGTTTTTCTAACAAACTAAAAATGAAAAATAAGAAAATTTGATCGTTTATGAACAAATTTGGTAGGTTTAATTGCTCTATGAATGGTCTTCTATTGATATTTAGCCGTTTCTTCAACAAGAAATCAGTGAAAATGGTTTATTTCACATTTGTTTTATGATGGAGACCCGACAACAAATTTTAAGGATTTTAAGGTAAATTTTTTTTTTTTAAATAAGTGTTAGCGGACCCAAAATTGTTATGTATAGTGTGTTTCAAAGTGTCTAGAAACCCTTTATAACATTTCAATAGTTATATCCGCCGTTCGAGTGTCGGCGTATAATACCTAAATTTTTCTTATACCAATAAATAATTATTGAATAGTGGGAAAGAAAATTTAACGTAAAATGTAGAATA
The DNA here is from genome assembly GCA_927349885.1 of Psylliodes chrysocephalus. Classification (NCBI taxonomy): domain Eukaryota; kingdom Metazoa; phylum Arthropoda; class Insecta; order Coleoptera; family Chrysomelidae; genus Psylliodes; species Psylliodes chrysocephalus. Next base: position 82,251,215 of record OV651819.1, read on the forward strand.
CTTTAAAAATGATTTACCTATTGAGCACCTATACATATTTTTTCATCATCATCATCTGAATTAGGGCGTGGTTCAAAGCCCACTTGTACTGAAGCTCTAGGCTTATTGTACCCCTCACAGTTTCTATCCCATCAGATTGATTTTCTTGATGAATTCAAGAATATGTCTGATGGGCGCTTTCGCGATTTCTTCAGGTTCCGGATATTGTACCCCGAAGTACCATTCCCGTTCCCATTTAAGGTTTCGGCAGTGGCATAGTATGTGAATAGGAGTTTCGTCCTCCTCTTCACATATTCTGCATAGGGAGTCATCAGATATCCCTAAGAGATTTAGGTGTCTTCTAAGGCCGCAGTGTCCCGTAAGGAGTCCTATTACGGCCTTGAGTTCGCTTCTGCTAAGGTTTAGCAGTTGATGTTGTCTGCTCGTGGATGGCCCCTCTATGAATCTTTTGGACTGTCTAAGTCCAGGAAGTTCTATCCAGAGCCTATGGTGTTCTCTTTTTATTTGTTCCTTTAACACCCATTTAACATGTTGGTATGAGATACCACATGTGGGTTCTGGTCCAATAAGAGTTTTTTCCGCTCCCTTCCTTGCTAGGAGGTCTGCTTTCTCGTTTCCAAACACTCCCTCATGTCCTGGCACCCATTCAAGGGTAATCTTGTTATGTTCTGCCAGAGCCTGGAGGGATTGTTGGCAATCAAATATTGATTTAGATTGTACTTCTACCCTTTTTAGTGCTTTAAGGGCTGCCTGACTGTCTGTCATGATAACGATTCTCTTATCTCTAAGAGAGTCATTTAGCATGACTTTGGCGCAGGCATTTATTGCTGCTACTTCAGCCTGGAAGACTGTTGCCAGTGACCCCAGGTTCAAACTAATTGTCCTCCCTGAGTTCTCATGGTAGATCCCAGCTCCTGTGCTGTTTTTCATTTTCGAACCGTCTGTATACCAGATTGATTCGTTTTGTTTTTCCCTTTTTTCCCGGCTTTTGGCCCTTTCTGGTATTTGAATATCAAAAGGTTTCTTGAAGTCGTGAATAATGGGCGTTCTATCCGATGGCATTCTTAGTACCGGATTTTGTTTTAATTTCTCTAATATCATTGTGTGGTGTCCTTTTCTCGAAAGTTCCCATCCAAATCCATTAGTAAACAGCCTGTATGCCGCCGCCATAGCCTCCTTCTCCACCACAAGGTGAAGTGGAGGAAGACCTAGCAGTAGCTCCATTGCTGCTGTGGGCGTAGTTCTAAATGCCCCTGTTATTATTAGGCAGGCTAGTCTTTGTACCTTGTCTAATTTTCTGTTAGCTGTTATGCTTTTAGTCTTGTGCCACCATATGACTGATGAGTAAGTTATGACCGGTACTACAACCATAGTGTAAAGCCAGTGCATCATACTTGGTTTAAGCCCCCAAGCATTCCCTACCATCCGTCTACAGGCCCATAGTATTCTTACAGCTTTTTCTGTTGTTTTTTCTATATGGCTACAGAAGCTAAGCTTGTCATCGAGAGTGATTCCAAGATATTTAACCTCCTTTGCCATTTTTAGATGTTGTCCCCACATATAAAGCTCCTTCATTCCTTGAAGGTTCATTTTTCTTGTGAATGCAACAACAGAGGTTTTTGTCGGGTTTGTGGACAGTCCCTCTTTTAGGCACCATCTTTCGACGATATTTAGTGCCCGCTGCATCCTTTCGGATACAACAGTCCCAAATTTACCGTTTACTACGATGCTTATGTCGTCTGCAAATGCTTGCGTGTATAAGTTTTCTCTCTCTAACTCCCATAAGAGGTCATCAACCACCAAGGTCCACATAAGAGGAGATAGCACTCCTCCCTGCGGGCATCCCTTGTTAACTGAGACCTCTCTTGTTGTGTTAAGGAGATTACTGGTAATGGTCCTATGATTAAGCATGAACTCTACCCACTTCGTAATGCAGTGGGCTACTCCACGCCTTTGCATAGATCCCAATATTGAATTGTATGAAGCCGAGTCAAAGGCTCCTTCTATATCTAGGAAGACTCCTAGTGCTATTTCTTTGCTTTCCAATGCTTGTTCAGCCCGTTGAGTTAGCCTATGTATGGCTGCATCGCAAGACTTTCCAGATTGGTAGGCAAACTGGTATCGATGTATCGGTTTATCCCGTAGAACATCATCCCGTATATATCTATCGATCAATTTCTCCAATGTTTTTAGGAGAAATGACGTTAGGCTGATTGGTCTGAAAGATTTCGTCTCCTCGTAGGAAGCTTTTCCGGGTTTGGGAATGAAGACCACTCTTGCACACCTCCAGCTTTGTGGAACATATCCGAGGGCTATGCTATGCTATGTTTTTTTCACAATGACTAACCAGTTCTCTCACCTCCTTAGTGGGGGGGAGCCCAGGTTGGTCGTATGGTAGATATACGGATCCAACAATCAGATTAGTTCCTCCGTCTAGCTTTAGGGATATTGTCATTAGGTCATTTGCACAAAATTCCCATAGTGGAAACACCTTCAAGCTTTTATTTGCAATAATGCAGGTTCTTGGGTGTCCAGACGCTGAATAAATCAGGTCATAGTCCCCTGATATATGCAACCCTCTAATTTGCCCCTTGTATATAAGTGGTTCTTGGATTAGAGCAAGATCAATGTCTTGTTTTATTATACATCGTTGTAGGACAGCTGTTGCCGCCCAACAGTGATGTATATTTGCTATTCCTTGATGTAGGGTCCTCTTCCTCCTCCGGCACGTCAGCCGGGTTAGACAGCGGTGAGTCCCCTAAAAGAGTCCTCTCCTCGTCTTCACCTAGCTCGCGTGCTGCGGATTCCAAGTCCCCTATTTCCATTGGAGCCTCAGTCTCTTGTTCTGTAGCCCCACTTTCTTGTGGTTCTACGACCAAGGATTGATTCTCCTCTGGTATGTTATCTCCTACCTCAGTAGGTGTTTCTTTTCCCTGAGAAGTTTCAGGAGCAGCAGGAGTAGCCCGTTCCGTCTTTCCTCCAATTTCTTTTATGGAGATATTGGAGAAATTCAGGAACAGTATTCCTTGCTTCTCCTTTATCTTCTCCCAAGAGACGGAATCCATGGTTATGAAAAGTTGCTGTCCCCTGGGGTCCAACTTCCTTCCAGTAACCCTCCAGTTCCCCGTTTGGAGCCCCGAATTTTGGATTCTCAGTCTTTTCATTATTCTTTCCGGTTCCACTGCGGGTCCCGGTATCCATGTCATGGTAAACTTGGGTTTGATTACTTCCCCAGAGTCTATGACTTTGAGTTTAGCACCATCCCAAGGTACCATGCTTTTGACGGTCTGCTCAACCCAATCTCTCGTTGCTTGATCAACGCAGGAAAGGTTCAAACTCCCGTTTCTTATCCTAGCTTCGGAGAACCTGGGTGAAAGTCCTCCTTCGTCTAGTTCTTCGAGTCTGTCGAGCAGTGCAGTCCTTATTAGGTCTCCCTGCTCCGTTGTTAGTGTATTACTGGGATAGTCTATTGGTACAATGGCTACCCCAATACTGCTTACTTTAGAGGCGTAAGAACACGATGCTACCGGCTCAGTCCCATCCGGCCCCACATTTGATGTGGTACCAGTTGGTCCCGAACCCGCAGCTCTCGCATCCTTAGCCCTTTTGGTTTTTCCTTTTTCCGGCGTGCTGGTATCGGACCGGTTTCTCTTTTGAGCCCCGGTTCGCCCCTGCTCGCTGGACACAGCCTTAGCTATGTTTTTTTGTTTTGCCATCCCTGAGGCACTAGGACTCGCGTTTTGTTCCATCTCCGTAGAGAAAGGACGAGACGCTTGCCCCCGTTCCCCTGGTCTAGCATTCGTTGGTCGGATGTTTTTTTGTTTTGCCATCCCTGAGGTACTAGGACTCGCCTTCCGTCTCATCTCCGTAGAGATAGAGCCAGATGCTTGCCCCCGTACCCCTGGTCCAGCATTCACTGGCATAGTGGTCCGCCCTGTGCAGGAGGAACTAGGTCCAGCCTCATTCCCCTCATCTAATGATGCGGAGGATGCGCCGCCCTGTCCCTCCTGCTCTGAGGTCCCGCTAGTGCCGGTGTTTTGTCGGAGCTTCTTCTGCTTTCGCCTGAAAGCTCCGGATTTTTTTTTGTATTTTTTGTTGTCCTTATTTTCCATATAAATCCCACGAGTAGCTAGGGAAAGATTCGTCACTCCTGACAGAGCCCCGCATTATCAGAAGAAGGCGAGTTGCTTGGGGGTGTTGCCCGGTGCCCCCAAAGGAACGTTCGATGCCGCATATACCCCTGCGACAATTCATCCATCGGCACGTTGCCTTACACCTTAGATTGGGGGAGTTGGTTCGCGGCGGTAGACTTCGCAAAAGATTTTGAGAGTTTTTAGGCTCTCTCACTCTACTTATATCTACCACTACCCAAGAAATCCTGGCCGTCCTCCCATCCACCACCTGGAGACGCGCTCAGTTGGCACTCAACCGCTGAGTACATATTTTTTAATATTTCATTTAGGTTTCCGCAAGATCCTGAGAAAAGAAAACTTTGGTTTTTTCTATTAGGGATCCTTGAAAATCAGCCCCTTCGTAAAAACCCAGTGTTGTGTTTAGAACACTGTTTTCCTGAAAATGTTTTGGTACGTGCAAATGGTACTAGATATATTAGAAAAGATGCAAACTCCAGACGGTGTGAGGGCTTTCTATTTTTGGATGACTTATCCAACAGGTAAAAATACAAAATATTAATTTTTTGTTTACCTCTAAGCATTATTTATTACCTATTTGTATGAATATCTAATGTATGAGTTTTTAGTTCTGATTCAACTGTTTTTGGAACACCACCTGCTGCAAAAAGCATAAAAAAATTAAATGAAATTTTAATCACTAAAATTAAAGTATTTAATATAATATATTATTTAAAACATTATTTTAAAAATTTTTGACACAGAGCTAAGTAGTCAAAATAAGGTGACCTTAGCCTGGGTTCCAGGCCATGAGAAATTAGCCCGAGAAGACTCAGATAAGGTCATGACAGGCCCCGAACCCTTCTGTGGAGTTGCTAAGGCATTAAACAATGGATGCAAGAAGAGTCTCAGGAACAGTGGAACAACTATCCAAGACTAAGACAGGCCAAACAGTTTATCAAGGAACCATCGGCCAAGTTCACGAAAGACCTACCGGATCAAAAGCGTCAAATCGTTAGGATAACAGTAAGCCTTCTTACTGGACACTATCGCCTTAAAAGGCACATGAGTGTCATAAATCCAGCAGAAGAAGCAACTTTGTTTAGGTTCTGTGAAGAAGAACAGGAAACATCATTCCACATCCTGTGCCAATGTAAAGGCCTGGCTGGAATGAGGTTTTTAACATTGGGCGAAGAAAAGTTAATTGCATGCAACTACATGCGGGAGCCACTGTCAAAGCTACTAAGTCTAATAAAAAAGACCAGACTAGACGATATACTCTAAAAGTCTAAAACTAACTAAAGTCCCACAATAGATCTGAAAAGGTCTCGGTGGACAAGGACAAATAACGTCCAACTCCTAATCTAATCTAATCTAATCTACATACGTGAAAAAATCATCATAATTATATTACTAAAAAATATACCTACTTATTTACGTATTTTTTTAACATACTACTCTAACAATACTGGTAAGTTTAAAACTCTACGCCACTGGCGAGCATATTGTGGACACTGTTTACAACGTTGTAAGCCGGTCCTAAGAGATCTGTCTTTCTCTCTTCCACTCACTAACAATTTTAAAACAATAACAGTCCGCAATTGTATGGGATTTATGAACGAAACATTTTGTCTATATGTTGTAATGTCTTTGGCCTCAGTAAAAATCCCTTTGCAAGGAATTTTCTGTCATGCGGTTTTGCTATTTGCAGTGTAAATATTTTGGTGACAGGATATTTGTGTTTTTTAATGAAATTCGGGATATAGCTTAAACGAGGTTTTTCTGAACTTAAGATGATTTTGCAAGTTTTTTTTTATATCGACGGAAAGGTTGATATGCAAAAAAATTGTAACCTTGAAATAATAGGTGTAGAATCCGTATCTAAAGTCAAAAAGTGTTTTAGTTACTCTCAAAATGTTTGGATGACTCTAAACTAAAAGTATTGCCCTTGTAAGCATTTTTACTTTTCTATCTGTATAGAGATAAGGAAAGTATGGGAATCATGATTTTTTTTCGACCTCCAGTTTTCGACGGATTTTTACGTTTTGGGGTCCCCTGAATCCGTTTTGACTATATTTTCGGAATGATGTCTGTGTGTGTGTGTGTGTGTGTGTGTGTGTGTGTGTGTGTGTGTGTGTGTGTGTGTGTGTGTGTGTGTGTGTGTCTGGGTGTGCGTGTGTGTGTATCTGTGTGTCTGTTTGTGTGTGTGTCTGTATCCACCATTACTCATGAACCGATACACAGAAAAACACTAAATTTTAAACTTTAGCTTTATTACGGCGTCCAATGAAATGATTAGATTTTGGGCAGAGTCGAAACATCTGGGGGGGTACTTTATAGGGGGGCGTTTTTATATTTTATGGAATATATCTGTTATTTATGTTTGGAGAAGAAATAAATAAAAATTACTTCTAATATTATTTTCTATAATTTTTGTTATATGCCAAATTTTCCTGAAATGATCCGTATTCGAAAAATTGGACAGAATGTGCAAAATTCGAATTTTTAAGAAAATTGTTTTCGATATCGATCTCTATAATTTTTGTTTTTTACATGATTTTTCCAAAATACACCGTAATAGCAAAATTGGAGGAATAGTGCTAAATTTAAATTTTTTAGTATTTTCGTTTTCAATGAATATCTATAGAAAAATGTTTAAAGTTATATGTATGTGGAAAATGTAAATATTTAGTTTATCCTCTAAACATTTATAGAGGTGCTGTAATAGGTTGTACAAAATAACCGGAAAAAGCCTATAATAATTAGATAGGAAAGTCATGTGTTGGACACATCAGATTTTTTATGCGGTAATTTGGTAGTTTTACACCATCATACATGAATTAAACTATTTTGATAAGTTTTTCACCAAAATTCTGGTTGAATAAGAAGCAGAACGAGGTAAAACTGTTGAATAAAAAAAATACTCGAAGAGCAATATTCTTAGTTGAGAGTCATACAAACATTTTGGGAGCAATCAAACCTTTTAAATCGAGATAAATTTCGCTCGTTAAACGGTTCGGTAAGATGTACGGCCCAACAAGTAGTCCATTCACAATTACTGACTGAACGTTTACGGAAAATCAGTGTTGAAAATTGGAGTAACAAAAGACAAAAATGCGTATTTAGGAAATTGTTAATTCTATTTTCGTGAAAAAAATATTGCTTTCCACAGACATTGTTTGCTATTAATGCCACATTTTTTAAAATTATATTAAAGGTAATATTCAAGTTCTATATAAGTATTTGGTTCTATAACCCAGATATCTTTTTAATTTATTAATTCCATATTATTAAAGAAAAGTTAAAATCTTATTAAAATTAAATTCCTACATATTACGAAAAATCTTCAGATAATTAAGTCCTATCTATGATGCTTGATAGATAAAAGCAATATTTCTGTTCGCGGGGTCTCTAATATTACAGAAAAGATAAAAGTTATCCCATGAGAATTCGGTTCAAAACCTCCATAAACATATTATTTCTTTTCACGAAGTAGTAATCATTAAAATAGTTAACGCGCTTATCTGCATGATAGCAGTTTTTATGGCAAAGGATACAGTAAATATTGATAACTTCTTATCTGAATTTTTACTAGATTTTAGTATGACCGCACCGAAAAAACTCATATAATGTAAATGAGCAAACTCTAAGGGATTAACCAATAATTTTATACCTCAGTGACGGGGAACACGAAATTACTGTAATATAAATAATAGTAAACTGTTAGAATTAAGTACCCATATTTATTTTTATTGTTTCAGACAAGTATTAGGAGCTAATGGATCATTCATTAATACAGTGGTTAGCAATTGTTGATGGTAGCTCGCTTTTACCTTTTGGAGTGTGTCTGGAATGAACGAATAAATTCTTACCTTTCAAAGATAGTAGATAGGCTTACTTCCTAGTCATTTATATTTTCTTTTTGAAATTTAGTGATTTTTTTTGGCACTGTGATCTTTAAATTTTTTTTTGTTTACATCTCTGCTTGTATTGACTTAACAATTGATGAACTTTGACGGATTGTTGGTGCTAGATGTCTGCTGTAGATGATGTTGAATATTTGGTTTGATCTTTGGTACAAAGGTTGGACATTAGCGGTAACCTATGACTACTGTGGATGTTAACAGGCAATACCCAATGAACCTTATCGATGTGCCATTGATTTGAATTTTTTCTTCTTCATCTTTTGTGCCTTTGGCACTAATATTTCGTTCGCTATTTGATCACTGTTTGGTAGGTAAATGCTTTGTTGGTCGGTATCGGTTTCTTTATCTTTTTGGGACCTTCAGTCCATATCCTCATGTATTTTTGCATTTTTTTTTTAAGACCCGGAGGCAATATGGGTGCGTTTGGGGTTTGGAGCGACTGCTTTAAATAACAAGTACGGGTCCAGGGTATAGCGTTGGGGGGTCTCATGAATTCTATTTTTAAAATAAAATATTAAATTGAAAATCATCATTATAACAACAACCCCTACAATCCCTTCTCCTACCAAATACTATAGGTAATCTTGTTTTGAGAAATTCATTGGCGACCAATTGGCGACGAATTACAATAAACAACCTTGTAGAAAATTTGCTTTAAATATGATAAATTCATTAAGAAATGTTTATCATCTTAATCCTTCCGTTGCGCTCAATCGGCATGTAAAGTTACAAGTAAAATTTCTGCACCCTATGGGGTATAATATGGTTGCGCTTAATCGGCATACACCGAATAATGTTTATTTACAGATAATTTGTTATGACAGTAATACTAAATGTTTATGTACATTTAACACTAAAGTTTTTATATGCAAGATTAAATTGCACTTTAGTTTCACAGGAGTATAATCATTAGAGGTTTGTGCCATTTTTATTGTATAAATATCGTTTTTCCTAGCCTATTATTACAAAACTAACGGCTCTGCGTGTTACAGTCACAGAACTATACAAACAGAAATGTAAATCTTAACTAAAATAATATAAAATCTGCCGATTAGAAATTTTAGAAAGTTGGGGGATACTTAAATTGATCTTGAATTGTAAATATTTTCTACCTGTAGAAATTCTATACTTACCTCATTTTTGTTGATTAAAATAACTAGAAAATTTAAGAAAAGAATTGAAATTATTTGGTATTTTAAAAAAATTTAGGAACAAAACCAAAGATTTTATTTTGGAACAAATAAAGCTAAACATTTTATTTTAGAAATTCTCCGTCACTAATTTAGGACGTTATATTGGGGTTCATCTTCTGGGTCATAAAAATGTTGCTTTATTTTTTAAATAAACTAGAGTTTCGAATATTAAGCTCGATTTCGACAAGATTTCGATACAAAATTCCCAGAATTTCTAAAGGCACATAATAAATCTACCACCTTTTTTTATCCACCCAAATTTGTTCTCATCGGAGCTACGACAGACTGACGTCACAAAAAGCCATTAAAACTGGTATAAATACCCGAAACCGAGGACTTGAGATTTCTAATTTTAAATTCAAAATATTCATTATAATTTAATATTCAATCATTTAATATTTTGTATACACTTATAAGTTCAGTATTCTGTACTGGTTGCGCATGAAAAGCATTGGTAAAGGTGACAATATGTATATCGAATTGACATTGATTAATAATTAACCTTACATAAAACTTATTTCTATAGCAACACGGTAACAGTGGCGGCCCGTTCATCAACAATCAAACTTGAAATACTATTGGCCTTGAAAGTTTTTAACTTTCAATTGAAAATACAGGAGTGTTGTCTTCCTTTAATACCACAAGTTGTTCTACTTGCAAAACTTGGCCATTCTTAGTTTTCCATTTGTAGCGAATTTGTTATTGACTGGTATACCCGAGAATAACGATCAAGGAGAAGCGACAGTAGCTGTCGGTGCCTTTGATATCGAATGTACCTTTTTCACAGCATGACTTTGATTGATACACAACTTAGCACGCTGAGAAAACATGCTTATTTTCTACACTGGGCGAAATAGTTTGGCAAATTATCTGAAATTATTGTTATAGTCCATGCGCAAATGTTGTAATGTGATTTAATTACATTGAAGTAGTTAGGGTTAATAGCAATGGTGAAATTTCGGCACCAAAATATAATTCATTATGTAATAATTAATTATTTATTATAAAAGTAAAAGACGTTTATTATTTTATAATTTATCTATAATATATATAATATTTGTTTAATATTTGGTTTATTCATTGTTAAAAATGTAATAAAAGCCCCATATTTAAATTAAATTACCTTTTCCTTAAGTAAAAATAAGGTAAATAAAATTAAGGGTGCCAAAAAAATTAGGTAACAATTAAAAAGACATTAAGTTTGAGATATTTAACTAAATATTTGCAATGTGCTTATATTTTCAAAAACTTTTAGGTTTAAAAAGTAGTTACATATTTTTAGAATTTCTGAATTTATATTATATTAAAAGGACTTTCAAGTTTATCACTCATTTCTGTATAAACAAGTGTTTTCTTGCCAAGTTAAGCCAAATGTCATTTAAGGTTTATGTATTTAGAGTTAAATACCTGGCCTGGCTATCACCCAGACAATACAAATATGTTCATTGGACGTCCATTCGATATACAATTTTGGATGTCTAGACGTCCAAGAATGAGTTTTTTCTGGACTTCCGATATCCAATAGACGTTCAGTGAAGTATACAAATGGAACACTTTTGACCATTCAGAGGACGTTCAATTCTGGAATATATTTGGACGTCGAATACTGAACATTCAAAAAACGTCCAGGATTATATTTCCATTGAGACCACATCCCCACTTTTTTTACAGAACCGCAACTTACCACACACTATTTTATATTATTAATAATTTGTTTATTATTTTCGCAAACCGCCCCAACAAACAATAAATTGCCGGGATATTGCTGGCCTTTTGCTGTAATTGAAGGGAAAATGAATGCGACGATTAAAAGATAAAAGCCTACTTTTGGCCTTTCGATAGTGGCCCAGCATTATGTTGCTTGATGATGGCCTTATGAAGAGTAAGTAACTGTATTGGGTAAAAGCATGGTAAAAGTCAAAAGGTTTTTAACTGCCGCAAACAGTCCAGGAGGACCCCGTCTCGCGTTCATAGATGGAGACACCGATGATCGCTTGTTACATACTCAACGAGTGGACATGCGGGCCAGTTTCGTACTGCTGGTATTCAGTATTCATTGTAATTTTTTACTTTTACATGTTAATTTAGAATATTTTATTAATAATTTTTTTGAAGAAGACATTTTTTCAGTATTATCATATTATATAGCTGAATTAAATAATATTTCTACAATATTCTATATTGAAATGCCTTCTGTTTTTGTATAGATATTATAGTTCAAACGGTGTACTACTGGTCAAAGGACACTATCGAGAGAAGAGAGTTTTATTTACACTATTTACAAATAAAATATTTACATCTACATATATTGTTATACGACGTCGTAAGATCGTTGCCTCTGTCCTCCGGCGTAGCAGGAGAAGTATGGGCGACGTCTCGTCCCGTAATCACAGATGCAGAATGTTTATAATTTGTGTTTTATGTGCCATCTCCTTATTACTGATAATACTATATGGCAGTTTTGATTATTTAGTGTGCGTCGGTAATTGAACTTAACTCATGGGAGATTTGTCTTTTGTTAGTTATGTTTAGTTTCCCTGAAAAAGCGTAGAAAAAACAGGGTTGTCCTTGCGGACACTATCGAATATTCTGTGATCATGTTCCTGACACATGGCCTTTATTAATATGGTAAAAGGCCAGAAATTTCCCGTTAACTTCCCACCAATAGGCCATTAATTGCCAAAATATTTATTTCTAGACATTAAAGGGAAAATGAAGGCCCATTAATTGGTTATGATGGCAAAATGACTTCTACCCGACTGTCGGCCGTAGTGACCTATATATCGTCGCCCTAATAAGAAAATTGCCTAACTCCACTTTTTTGCGAAAATGGGATTTAGATACCATCTATTAGAATAACGGTTAGGCCACCTTCTGACAAAACTTGAGAGTGTCAACTTAACCGGTTAATTTTAAATTGAAATGATAGAAATTTCCCGATTTCCGATTTGACAATTACCAAAAAGAAATTTGTCTAGTTCCACACTTTTGTTTAAAAGATGAACGCGTGGGGATGATTTTTTGTGCTACATTCAAAATTATATGTGTTTGATGTTAATAAAAACAGTAATAATGTATTTGTTAAAAAATAACGTTTTTATTATCTACTGTAAAATTTTTCAAAACGGAGATAGGCATTTTTCTTATTAGGGCGACGATATGCCGGCCTTTTAATTAAAAAAGTCAAATCGCCATCAATGTAATTGGAGGGTGACAGTTATTAGGCCTTTACTTCCCCTACACAAAATATTTGTTTTTTTTATCAAAAATCGCTTGACCTGAGCAGGAATCGAACTCACGACACATCCATTATCGTTTTACTCTTTTAATCGCTAGACGAGCTCGACCAAGGAACCACTTGAAAACTGTTTACTAGATACAGTTATAATTGAATAAGATTTCAAACTTCCGCTGATAGAATGAAATGCAATAGATTCAAGTTGTCAATTTTTAATGACCAGTAATATTAAAAAAAAAGTATATATTATAGATGAGTATTATCTGGTAGGCTTAATAAATAATGACTTAAGATGGACGTCCACTAGACGTCAAAATACTACTAAACTTAAAATTAAGTCGGGTATCAATATTCAGCTGTCAATTTAATTAGCATAAACGGACGTACACTGGATGCCCGGATATGGACGTCCTGAACCTCAAATAGATCTAAAGTGGACGTACATTGGACTATGTGTGCTGTCTGGGCATAGACGAATTTTTTGAAATAGTACTTATTTAAGTATGCACCAATATTTCCAAAATCAACTCCAGTATGATTCATTCAATAAATGTAAATATGAATGGGCAAAACATCTTTATATTGACACAATTGTACCTTACAATTTAGCCATAATAAAGGGATTCGCCCATTTTGATCAATCCTAATTGCAACACGCGAATTTATTATATTTTTTTAAATATAATTTCAAAATAAAATAAACAAAATCTCCAGTTCAATGTTTATTAAATTTATTTAAAAAAAGAAAACATATATTTTACAAAATACAATACCTAATTATGAAAAATAAAATGTCAAAAATGATTAAATCATTATACTTAATATTTATGCATGTGATAAAATTCTTAGTTTCCTAGTAACTTTTTTGGCACATTTTATATCTGCATTAGAATACCTAAGTGTGTAAAAATCTTCAACTTATTACTACACAAAACAAACACCAAAAAATATCACTTAACATTGCTCACGTACTAAGCACAACTTGGACTGACTTTGACAGATAACATCATTTTGAGTGATACACAACTTATTTTTGCACATGCGCGTTACAAAACGGTACACTAAAACACCAAGCTGTCGCTTCTCCTTGATCGTTATTCTCGGCGTATACTCCTTGCTCCATCTAGCCCAAAAATGTTGCCGCATAACAAATTAATGAAGAAGATAAAAGATTTGACTTTGGATCTGTTGACGAATTAAAATGTGTATTTATTTCTTCTTTTTGATTGTTTTTAGCTAATATGCCTCTGGAAGTTCGATCACAGTGAAGAACTGTGTTTTTCCTGGCAAACTCTGCATTTCCCTAATCTACACGCATTTGGGGTTTGATTAGAGCGCTGGCAATTTGTACATCAATTTAATTTCGTAACCTTTTGAAATCGATCTTTAACATTTAAAAATAATGGATACCTATGAGCAATAACACAAGAAATGGCTTTGCTTAAACAATATATTTTTTTTATTTGTTGGTTTTTAGTATATAACCCTTTCTCAGTTTTCCCACGCAAGTCTCGAGTATCGGTATCGCGATAATCCTGAGAATAGTTAAAACGGATTCAGGGGTCCTCAAAACGTAAAAATCCGCCGAAAACTGGAGGTCGAAAAAAACATGATTCCTATACTAAAGAGGCCAAATACAATAAGTATATAATTTAAAGTAAAACAAAGTTGGGAGGTAAATAATAAGATTTCAGAGAATAAACAATGATCAGAAGAGGTATGGGGGTGGGTAGTTAGAGAGGGCCAAGTTGGGATTGGTACACAGCATGGCGACGACAAAAGTTGCGCACGGGCTGTTGCTTATAGTCTATTTTTATGTATGAGAGAGTATTAAAATAATAAAGCGTTCGTAATCCATAGGCATACTACTTCTTTTAGTAGACAGTTAAAATATTTTTTGAAGTTATTCCTCGAGTATACACTTATATTTTCACCTAATTAACCTGCTTATAACTTCTAACTAGCTGAAGGTAAAAAAGTGCAATTTTTTCTATAATGTTTTATTTTTCCGCAAGGTATGTTAAGAACATTGTGTCAAACGGGTTATGTAGGTATAAGGGTTTAAACTTTGACTTTTAAACAACGTTACGTTCATAAATAATAATTTTAATATAAAAATTACTTCTTACCTAGAAATCCAAATCAGAAGATGAACTGTCGCAACCAATATTTACAATGAGTGGCTCGATCATTTCATCAGTAATATTGTCCAACTTCCACATTTTCTCTTCTTCTTTAATCGTATGATTTACTGCCTGTTCCCAGTTTTCAGGCTTCGCATTATTTACAACTGTTTAACATCACTCATTTTAAAACAATTATTTTTTCTTGAAACTTCTCCCTTTATCTGTGCCCATATCAGTTCAATCGGGTTTACTTCGCAATGATATGGTGGTGATCTAATCACCATCATCCCACGATTTTTTGCAATTTCATCAATTTCATATTTTTTGAATTTCTCTTTATGAAGGGAACACAAATGATATAGTTCTTTTTTCACGGAACCGGGATGGAACTTAATATTCTTTGAATTTAGCCAATTCTGTAAATTTTTTTTTAACCACTTGGTTGTGGGCATTTTTTCTATAAGTCTCGAGTGATAACTTGCATTATCCATTACTATTATATAGTTCTGAGAAAGAAGATCTATAATTTGTTCGAACCACTCTTTAAAGACATCAGCATTTATGTCCTCATGGTAGTCACCGGTACGAGTAGATTCAAAACTCAATAAACCACCTTTAACAAAACCGTTTGAACTACCGATGTGTACTATTATTAGTCTGCGCTCCTTTCCTGATGGTGGATTTAAACCAGTAGATAAATTATTTAAAAAAGCCTGTCTTCGACTTGTAACAGTTTCATCTTGCCAAAATTTATTTGGTTTATGTCCCTCATTGATCCATATTTCAGCTAAATAAAATATATTTCTTCTTTGGTTTCTCATTTCTTTTATAGCCCTTAGGTAATTTCTTCTCCATACTACAATATCGCTTCTTTCTATTGAAATAGACTTTCTGGAATGCTTTTTCCATAGAAAACCTATTTCTTTTAAAAGTTTCCATAGTGTGCTTCGACTCATTTCAGGGTAATCCTTTTCATCTCGAACCGTGGCGAGAACTTTGTCTACTGTCGGAAATTATTTTCTAAAGAAGAACGCATGCACTTTCCTTCGAGGTCTTTCTTTCAAAAGATTTTCTAATTGAAATTTTGGTTTTCCTGGAGCTTTACGTGCTGTTTGAAACTCGCCACATTTCTCTTCATTAACAACTCTGTAAATCGTAGATTTCCCAACACCAAGCGTACTACTAACTAATTCCACTGTGTCATCAACACTTTTACATAAATGTTTGTCTGTAAATGATTTAAAACAATTAAATATTAATGTTTTTTCATTAACTGTTAAAGAACCGATTTTTTGTCGTTTACGCGGTCCTTCCAAATTTTTCATGATCAAACTAGAATTCACACTGCACCTTTCAAGTTGCAACTAAACGACATTTAGTAAACTGTCAAGAATACACAACTTGGACCTCCTTACTAAATGGAAAACCTATAATCGCATTTTCGGTGAATTTTGTTGGGAAGGTATTTATCTACTTATAATTCGGTTACTGTAAGAAATTCTTGGAATTAAAATAAAACAAAACTGGCAAATAGGTACTTATTGAAAATAATCTTAAGATACGGCTATGTAATCTTTAATACACAGGGCTTTTGGCCTGTCCAAACCTTTTTCTATTGTTCTGTACAGCTTATGTTTATAAAGGACCAATAAAAGACCCAAAACTTGTAATAGCTCAGGTACATTTATTACAATTTTAGGAAATATTTAGATTATTCTGTAAAAATATTTAAAATGACCGTACTAAGTTTTGCATTAGAAATGCTGTTTTATTACTCTTTCATACATAAAAATAGACTATAGCGACGGCCACTCGGCGAAGCCAAATTTAGTCGTTCAGTGGCGTAACCTGGGTCGAGTATATACAAAGTGAACAGAGTGCGAAAAGTGACAATTTTATATAATTATAGTGCCTTGTAATTTATATTTACATATAAGTATTGTGTTTTTGTTGTTGTAATGGCACAATATAACTGTGGAACGAAATGTTACATCAGCAAATCTCAAATTAGCCATGACAAAATGGCTAAAAGAAAAAGACATACCTTTTTATGACAAAACTGGAATTGTACAAAATTATTAAAGATAATAAATATAGATTTCCGGCAATTTATAAATTAGACAGATTATTGGAGGCACATGGTCACAAAGTCCTTCGGCTTCCACCCTATCACCCTGATTTTAACCCAATTGAAAAAATATGGGCATCTGTAGAAAATTGGGTAGCAGGAGAAATACCACATTCACTTTAGTTAATGTGGAATCGTTAACACAAGAAAGGTTTGCGACATTGCAAGTGGAAACGTGGGTTAACATATGAAGCCACGCAAATTAAAAAAGAACATTTGTTGGACTCCACAATGGACCAATTAAGGTTTACAGTGAATACTGGATCATCGGATGAAAGTTGGTCATAAGATAAAGACAGTGAAGTTAGTTTAAAAATACAACAGCTCTCTGATTTAGAATCGGACGAAAATTGGATTTGTGTCTCTATTTATATGTATTTTTCTAATATACAGGGTGTACCAATAAAAACCTCCAGGCCATCTATTTTGGTAAGTAATAGAGATATTTTAATTCTGTAAAGGCTGGTTCACAGAGCACTATGAGAGCTTCAGTTTTAGATAAAAATGAATTTTAAATGGGTCAATTTGTAGATGGCGCTGCGCTCAATTTTTTTTTTTTTTTTTTTTGATGGGATGATCTTTCTTATATGACGCATCTGGTAAAAAAAATGCATTTCAGGCAGATTTTGTTCTATAGACTTATTCGATAAATTTAGCTATTTTTGATATACAGAGTAGGTCACTCAAAACAGTTTCATCTTGTTTTTCGGCATTAATCATTGGATTTTTAGAAAATGCTAAAGGAGGTCGATTTTTATTACAAAATTAACACATTTTTACAATACAGACATCTGTCATGTGTCAACCCCCTCCATTCCACTTAATTTTAAATAAGGAATGTACCATATACGGCACATCATTGAAAAGGTAATTTTATTTGGAAGTCACGAATATGACTGTTTATTTCGATACTTTTAATTTTAGCGCCCTCTATCGGGATAAAAAACCTGTAACGTAATATAAAGTGTGACATTTCATTTGAAAGCTAATTTAATTACTAATTCAATGCACCACATAACATTATAATAAATATTTCCATATTGCACAAAATAAAGTTATTAATAATGTTTAAAATAATGCCTGACTAATTTTCAAACTATTGCAAGTGCAATATGGAGGATATTTATATTTATGTTATGTGGTACATTAAATTAGTAATTAAATTTGCTTTCAAACAAGGTGCCACACTTTATAATACGTAGTTCTTATCCTGATAGAGGGCGATGCAATTAAAAGTATGGCAATAAAATTACCCTTTTAATGATGTACTTCACATTGTAGTATCACACTATATAATACGTAGTAGTTTTTTATCCTGCCAGAAGGCGATAAAATTTAAGTAACGCAATGTACAGAAATATTTCTGAATCCCCCATTAAATTACCTTTTCAATGATGTGCCATACATGGTACATTACCTATTTAAAATTAAGGTCTTGGAGAAGTGCAAGGGAGGGGGTTGACACATGACAGATGTCTGTATTGTAAAAATATTTTTAATTTGAAATAAAAATCAATCTGTATTAGCATTTTCTTAAAATCCAATGATTAATGCTGAAAAACAGGATAAAACTGTTTTGAGTGACCAACTCTGTATATCAAAAATGGCTAGATTTGTCGAATTAGTTCATAGAACAAAATCTGCTTAAAAATGCATTTATTACAAGAATGATCCTCCTATCGAAAAAAAATTATTGAGCGCGGCGCCATCTACATATTGACCTACTTAAAATCAATTTATATCTAAAACTGAAGCTCCTTTAGTGCTCTTTAAACTGGTTTTTACAGAATTAAAATATCTTTATTACTTACCAAAATATCCGGCATGGGAGTTTTTATTGGTATACCCTGTATAAGTATTTTAATACCGTCTTATTTTATTATCATTATTTATAAACACTTATAAAAATAAAATTTATTTAAAATAAAATTCACATCGTAGTACCTAGTTACTCTAGTTAGTAATTAATCATAATATATAATTTAAAATAGAAGAGGTAATATAAATTACTATACGTCCGCCTCTGCCCCTGACGTCACACCTTCGCGCAGGGTCGATCACGTGGCTGTACCAATCTCATCTTGGCCCAGCTCTACAGTTCTATGTTCTTCTCGACGGCCCTCTGCCTGCAGGCCTTTAGACCAGTAGACCAACGGTCCAATCCAATACTGTGTAAGAATCATTAATAAAACTGAATTTGGTGTGGAAAATCTTTAAGTTTGAATAAACTGAACGTGAAAGGGATACAATTGATTTTTCCGGAATATTTTTCACACTTTTCTATGACTTTCTCCCACTTGATCTGAAATCACCCATGTACCTGTTGTTGGATCTTCAGTGATAAATTTTATGAGATTTTATGTTAACAGTTTATTGTTTATTAAGTAAAAGGGGTTTAGAAACGGTAGTAAATTTAATTTCCAGCGATGCAAACAATTTTATCTAAAATTATAATGAGAATATAAACACAAATGAATTATTTATTACATAAAAATATCGTGCCATCAAATATTTGAATATACATCTTTCAATAACCTTGAGCTTCATTTTATTAGAAAAAATATATAGTCTAAATATTGATAGAATTTAAATTCATAAGTACTTTTTAATAACCGTAAACATGTTTGTTTTTACTCATATTATTATTTTTAGACGTAAAGAAGAAAAATTTGCATAATTCGTAGAAATAATAAAAATTTACATAAGTAACTATGGCAAATATATTTGTTTGGATTATGTTCGTTTGGTTTTCTAATTATGGCTTACATGCATATCTGGAGTTTCTATTTTGATCTAATATTGCTATAAAACTAAAAATCTGATGTGTCCAACATATGAATTTCCTATCTAGTTATTACAGGCTTTTTCCGGTTATTTTAAACAACCTATTGCAGCACCTCTATAAATGTTTAGAGGATAAACTAAATGTATACATTTTCGACATACATCTAGAAACATTTTTCTATAGATATTCATTGAAAACGAAAATACTAAAAAATTTAAATTTAGCACTATTCCTCCAATTTTTCTTTTACGGTCCATTTTAAAAAAATCATGAAATAACAAAAATTATAGAGATCGATAACGCAAACAATTATTAGTTTAACAATTTTCTTAAAAATCAGAATTTTGCACATTTCTTCAAAGGACCACGCACTTTTCTTATGCAAACGGGAGTATCGTCAAAATGTCTAAATTTTTGAAGTGTCTATGGGCCCAATCGTATTCTATGACTAAATTTTGAGATACAGGGTATTGAAGTTAGAAATCCCTAATTCTTTAAAATGGACACCATAAATCACCCTTAAATATATTTGGAAGTTATTTGCTCAATATGTATAGTCAAAATACATACTTAACTAGTATAATTAAAATATTGTCCCTTACAGGGTGATTAATGATTCGGCGATCTTTTTTGGTCAAAGTAGGTATTTCTACCGAACAAAAATAACTGAAATACCGAAAAAAAAATATCACCGTCAAAGTTTCTCAATATTTGATATCGTATAGTACTCGATGTACTCGTTCAAAATTATAATTGGTAAAATTAGATCCTATAATTAGTTTTCCAAATATAACTTAATATGTACCAAATATATGAATTTTAAACAATAAAATATACTGACATAAGTAGAGTAGATATGTTTCAGAGAAATACTGTATATTAGATAATTTGACACACTGTGTTGGATTAGAAATATATCCCTTATACTATTTTCAAAGCGACAAAAAAATCGTACTTACAGGGTGATTGCGGTTGAATATGTAAAAGGAAAAAATCAACAAAATGCTGAAATTGTTGGCAGAAAATAGAAAATAATTGCCTTTTAACTTGCGAGTTGTTTATTAAAAAAATCTTATTAGTTTACATACAGGGTCATACATTATTGCATTACAAAAAAATATCATTATACGGTAGGTATAAGTAGGATTTAGGGAAATGAATAACGATCGGATTAAATGTTTATTTTGACTGGAGCATTGGCTTTTTATATTGCCTCTTTATGTATATTTATATCAGATTGGGAACTCATCTGACAATCTTTTTGAGCAATGTTTCTATTGGTTCACAAAATTCATATAATACTCGGAAATTCCGTTTAGAAATTGAAGTTAAATATTTAAATTCTTCCAAACTAAAAGAATTTTTGTCTTCTTAATTTTTAAATTATTATTAGCCGTAGCAGCCGCTCTTAAATTAACGAGGAAGAATGGTCTATAACCAAAACGCAAACTAGCATGTAAATTAATCATTAGTAAACTTGAAGATTTAGATCAGCTGTACTCCACCTTTTTTTCTTTCGGCCCACATAAATCTGTTTCTTATGTTACACCGGCCACAATATTTTTGGGTGATAACTAAAGTTGAAATGCAAATAAAAGACAATGGGTGAAGATAGGGATCCGCTTTAAATATTTTCTACAAAAAAAGGTCGTCATGTTGTTTTAATACAGGACTGTAGCTCAACCATTTCAGTTATTAATAATCGTGTTTGGGGCTGCACAAAAAACCTTGGAGGGCCGCACACAACAGCTTGGAGAGCCGCATGAGGCCCGCGGGTTGCAGGTTAAGTATGGCGGATTTAGATGAATGTCACAAAAATCTTCAGATATTCGGGTACATAAAATATTTGAAACTAAAAAAATATTTGCTCTGCATACTACCAATAGTTTTCTTACATTTACTTGTGCGTTACAAATTATACAACCACGAACTAGTGGGGTGTTAAAATATTAAGTCTAAGGCAATTTGGATCATTTTCAATATTTCTAAGTTCCTGTGTAATTGTGTAGATTATCGATTGCAGAATGTCCGACAGCTTGTCTTCTTAAATTAGCAACGTTAAGCACATCTATATTATTGTCTTTGTTTGAACGAATAGTGAGTCGAAGTTGAAAGTGTCTATTCCAAACATATCATCTTATCCTATTTGCAAACGCCATACTTGCAACAATATTTATTTAAAACACTAATACAGAACAGTAATAGATGGATGTTCAATTATTCGTAAAATATTTAATCATGAATATATATATAAATCAAGTGTAAGCATGTTTATATATCCTAAAAGATTTTTGGCATATTTACCACTTTTTAGAATTTACTAATAAAATCTATCAATCGTCTAAAACTCATAGGTTACAAAATATACAGCATAATCAATTTTTGTGAAAATCTTCGGAAAAATTATATATTATCACAGTAGATATAAAAAAGCAAAACTTCAGGCATGCAGGCAGTCTTGAGCTTTATATTTTACCATTAAGAATATACTGGATGATTCTTAACACGGTACCAGACCAAAACCGATTTAAAATGCCTTGGTTGTGTCGATTACAAGCTATAACACTTTACGTCTGAAGTGAAAAATTACGGAGTTACAGGATTTTAAAGAATAACTATATTTCCAAGTTTAAATATTTATGGCGTTATAATCATTAAATACTTAACAAAACGACTCGCATGCCTTTACATAATGACAATATAAAAACAAGCCGGTGATTCGAAAATTACGAATATTTTATTATCCTGTATTCATATCATATTGTTTTGACAAGCCCTTGAAAAATCAAGAGAGGAACAGGTAAGCTGTAAACTATAAAAATATCAACAATTGTTTCGTGAAAATTAGAATAATATAGCTGCTCGACTTATTTTAAATATTTGAATGACCAATAACATGAAAATACTATTTCTCATATGAATGTGTACCAATAAGTAGATATGACATTTATACTTCATTGTGTGCCTAACTATTACTCAATGGATTTTAGAGAAGAAAACTCGCAATGAATAAGAAGACAGTTAAGAAGTTGAGAATTTCTCAGATTTTTCTGCTCATTGACTACTTTATTCTGAGGATCCATTAAATGTTTTTAATTTCTAGTTATTAAAAAACTATGTCAGTTTGACAAAGTTTGTTATTGCCTATTTAAAATATTAGTGTATGTATATTTATAATCTTTTTTCAATAAAGAACTCACAAGCAATTTATTTTTATATATTTGGCAATAATTTTATACAGGGTGGCTCACGCTCAACGGGACGGAGCTTTATGGGAAAACGACCAAAGATATAAAAAATTCGTTTGGGAGGAATACGTAGGTTACAGACGGCTACAATTTAAAATTTGTTAGATGTATACAGGATGTCCCACATAAGAAAAAAAAAATTAGTGCATTAAAAATTATTCAAACAAAAGTAAACAATTCATTTCTGGGAGACTTTTTTTCCTTAAAAATTCAAATAAATCGAAAACTAATAATAATCGTAATAGGGAACCTTTAGTTAACTGACATTATTTTTGATGTAGTTTTTAATTCTAAAATAAAAAACAGGGTGTACCATTAAAAATAATATAACTTTGTATATTTTCTCTTATGTGGGGCATCCTGTATACATCTAACAAATTTTAAATTGTAGCCGTCTGTAACCTACGTATTCCTCCCAAACGAATTTTTTATATCTTTGGTCGTTTTCCCATAAAGCTCCGTCCCGTTGAGCGTGAGCCACCCTGTATATTGTTCATTTTTTCACCTTGTAAGTTCAACTGTAACCATCTTTTAGGGGATTCGACTTAAAACAAAATATATTGAGGGCTTTACCTGATTGTTGGCGTGGAATGGAGCTTATATTCTTATTTAAACATACAATACAAATAGGCACTTACGATATTACTCGAGCCAAATAAACCTGTAATCCGATCATAATTTTTCTACATCCTACTTAGACCTACCGTATAGTCAACTTCTTTGTACCTGAATAAAGTATGACCCTGTATGTTGACTTTTTTTGTTGAACAAGGTAATTATTTTCTATTCTTTGGCAATAATTTCAACATTTTGTTGACTTTTTTATCTTACATATTCAACCGCAATCACCCTGTAAGTACGAAATTTTTATCTGTTTCCAAATAATACAAGGGCTATATTCCTAATCTAAACACAGTGTGTCAAAATATTTATTATAAGATATTTCTTTTGAAAATATCTACTTATGTCAGTATATATTTATTGTTTAAAATTCATTTATTTGGTATCTACTTGTTATAGTTTGTGAACCAATAGAATAATATTATGGAAACTTAAGAAGCATTGCTCGAAAAGCTTTAATTGCTTTTCTTGTTAAACTAAGACATGGATTGTCAGATGAGTTCCCAATCTGATATAAATATACATAAAGAAGCAATATAAAGAGCCAATGCTCCAGTCAAAATAAACATTTAATCCGATCGTTATTCATTTCCCTAAATTCTACTTATACCTACCGTATAGTGAACTTTTTTTGTAATGCAATAATGTATGACCCTGTATGTAAACTAATAAGATTTTTTTAATAAACAACTCGCAAGTTAAAAGGCAATTATTTTCTATTTTTTGCCAACAATTTCAACATTTTGTTGATTTTTTCACCTTACATATTCAACCGCAATCACCCTGTAACTAGGAAATAATTTTCGCTGCCCTCAAATAGTACAAGGGGTATATTTCTAATCCAACACAGTGTGTCAAATTATCTAATATACAGCATATCTCTAAAACATATCTACTTATGTCAGTATTTTTTTGTTTAAAATTCATATATTTGGTACATATTAGGTTATATTTGGAAAACTAATTATAGGATGTAATTTTACCAATGAGAATTTTGAACGAGTACATCGAGTACTATACGATATCAAATATTAAGAAACTTTGACGGTGATATTTTTTTTTTTTGGTATTTCAGATATTTTTGTTCGGTGGAAATACCTACTTTAATCAAAAAAGATCTGCCGAATCATTAATCACCCCGTAAGGGACAATATTTTAATTAAAGTAGATAAGTATGTATTTTGACTATACAGAATAGACAAATAACTTCCAAATATATTTAAGGGTGATTTATGGGGTACATTTTAAAGAATTAGGGATTTCTAACTTCAAAACCCTATATCTCAAAATCTAGTCATAGGATACGATTGGGCCCATGGACACTTTTGATGGGGACATCAAGTAATTTAACACATAAAAACTTCAGACATTTTGACGGTACTCCCGTTTGCATAAGAAAAGTGCGTGGTCCTTTCTCGAATACGGACCATTTCAGGAAAATTTGACATTTAGCAAAAATTATAGATAATAATATTAGAAGTAACTTTTACTTAAACAATTTTCTTTTTCAAACATTAATAACACACAAGAATCTCGTAATGTATACGAGAGAGACGTAGGAAAATCAAAATCCACAATAACAGTGATGTGATGTTGGAGCCTGACTTCTCCAATGATCATTAACACGAATAAAAGGAGAACGTTGGATATAGCCAAAGGAATTCCAACTGATTGGGGATATGGGATTAGTGATAATGGACGAATAAAAGCGGAACTTATTCAGAATATATTTCGTCAGTTCTTAAAGAAAAGAAATGTTATTTTCCCAATAATTCTATTTGTCGATAGCCACACCACCCACTTAACATATGATGTCAGCGACCTTTGGAGAAGACATTAAATCATTCTAACCTCATTGTATCCCAATACGACAAGAATACTGCAGCCTGCAAATGTTTCAAGCCTTTAAACCACTAAAAGAGGAATGGAAAAAAGGAGTTTTGACATGTCGCAGACAAAATCCTTCTTAAGCTTTAAAGGAAAAATTTACTGCAATATTAAAAGTAGTAATTGAAAGATATTTAACAGCAGATAGCACAATACATGGATTTCGAGCCACAGATATCTTTCCTTGGAACCGAGATGCTATAGATGTTACAAAATGCTTGAGACGCATTAATAATAATCAGCTTAAAATATCTGAGGACAAAACAAATGTGAATCAACAGGTAGATAATACTCTGAGCTATCAACATTTTTTCAGCATTATAAGAGAGACTGTGATAAGTAAACTTGAGAATAGTTCAGATCACAATGACAACGTCTACTTTAACAAATTAAAAAATGTTTTGAACTATTTCAAGAGCACCAATGAAAAGTGCTGAAAAATATTGTAGATTTACAAGCAGAACAACATGCTAATGACAATGACACTGGAGAAACTCGCTCTGAGATAGAGTATTTTCTTAGTAATATAAATTTGAACACTATTAATGAGAATTTAGCAACAAAATCAGGAGGTTGTTAATACTCAAATGAGTTTAATGATTGATAAAGAGAATAACGAAGAACTGCAGGAAACTGTATTATTAGATGTTTAAAATAAGGAAAATATATTGGAAAAAATATATTATTATATAGACGAAAATTTTGATTTGAAACCAAACTGATTTTAATCCTATGCAGGAGCTTAGAAATATAAATATATCACAAAAAAAATGTGACCCAACTGACGAAAATTTATCCGCGTATGTTGCTTTTAACAATATTTATTTGAAAAGTACTTTAATTTCGCCACCAACGCCAGAAAAAATATATATAAAATCAAAAACTGAGAGAGCACCGTTTGTAGTTACTTCTGCAGGTTTTGTTAACTGGTACCTACAAAAAAAAAAGAAAAAAAAGAAAGAAACAAATGGATGTAGAAGAGAAGAAGAGGAAACATCTAAAAAATGAAAACAAGCAGTATAACAAGAAAGAGAACGTTTGAAACTGAAAAAATAAAAAACATAACTAAACTAAAAAGCAAAGAAAACAAAAAGGATTTAGAATTTACCAAAACTACAAAGCTCTATAGGAATAAAATTAATATAATTTACTTACCCGTTCTAGAATAATTAATAAATCAATACAAGAGGTATCAGTGGTACCAAGGAAAATAGGTCTTTGCTTTATCTGTACATTTCATGTTGTTCGCGACGCACAGTGGGGCAGGACACCTTTAAAGTTGGCATTAAATCATTGGCGGTACGAATGGATCAGAAAAGCAAAAAAAAAAATTAACTACAGGTGATTTGAAGTGAAATAAAAGATGTATCAGAAGTTCTTGTTATAAAAATTAACATATATTAGGTATAGTTGCGATTCTCGATAAGATGCAATATGAATCTATGTACATTAACTAAAAACTAAACAAAAATAAAAATATCAATAAAAACACTGTCAATCATAGTCTTACTAATCGTCGTCACTTTTAGAATCGTCGGATTCGCTTTCACTGTCACTTTCCCTTTGGTCGACAGAAGGACATTTTAAAAATTCTAATGCCTCCTTAGGTATGTGCTGAATTTTCTTCTTCGGCAATGTTCTTTTGCTACTTAGCAGAGGATCAGAACTGAGTAAAAAAAAATTGAAAAAATCTTCATTACACTTTTCTCTGCTGCATTTTCTAGAATTATGCTCCCGGTACCTTTTAAAGTCTTTGTTGCATGTTTCTTGTGCTTCCTCCGTTAATTGTCCTATGGGCAACAAGGCAGATGAAATTATTTCGGGCCCATGAATAAAATATTTATGGAGTGTAGGCGGCATGCAGTACCATGGATATTTTTCAACAAAATAACGCGCAGTGCTATGGCAAAACATTCTGAAAGTTTCTATTTTAATTTCGTGTCCTGAAGTTACCACTATTAATATTGTATGTATCTCTTCAATTAATGTAACATCAATTTTTGTTATTTTGGCAGATATTTCTGCATTCTCAAAAAAACGTCTAGCCGTATTGTCATCGTTTGAGTTTCCAAATCCTGGCTTGGGTTTGTCCACTATCATACTGTACAAATCTTTAAATTCTTTTTGAATTCGTGCCTTGTTTTCGGCTACAACGTTTTTATCGTAACCTCTTGCCTGCCATTTTTTAATTGGCAATTTATATGCAACATGCAACAGACATTTAAAAAATCGAATCCACCCATGTAATATTGACAAGCCGAATTGCAAATTCTCTGTAGTTATTTGCCTGTTAATCATTTCGTCTATGTTGTTGAAGCTTTTTGACGTGGCTTCACAAATGTAGCACTTTTGAGTAGATGTAGTGCTGGACAAAGCGTTGCAGACCTTGCCATCAATCATGGAAAATATTAAATTATGTTTCACCGTTACTTCTCTCTGCTGAATTGTTGTTGTCGTGTTCTGTAAATGGCTTATTTGTTCATCCACTCTGGTCTTCTCGGCAATTGAAACAGCAGTGGATTCCTTTATGAATTGCATCTTCAGGGGTCTGCAGTACCTTGTAGAGCTAGGTCGTGGGTTCTGCCAAATAATTTTTGTGCCGCAAACTAGGCGAATAGGCACCAATGAAGAAATGAAGACAGCTATATCACAAGCTTCGATCCCATGGAAAGCCTATTTGTAGCTGCTATGACCGGAACTCCCATCAAACCCCCATTTTGTATATAAAAAAAGATTGTCCAGTTCTTCGTCTTTCAGTGACTCTACTACACATTGCTGAACCATAAGTAGTCGTTTCACAGTGTGATTAAGTAAAGCTTGCAAATCGACTTCTGCCGAAGTAGAAGTAACAATAATATTTTCTGGATAACAATTTTTCTTTGCTGTTTGGACCTTCTTATACGACGGAAACTTTTCTGGAGCGGTTTGTCTAATTAGGTCATATTGATCACGGGATAATTTGGCATCAACCAACAATGCTAATGCGTCTTCCCCTGACAGCATTTTTGGTTTGTATTCCAGGGACTTTTTATGTGCGTCTCTTAATTTCGTAGCACGTTTTGGGCTTGAGGAAATTTCTTGCACAACTTTAGCTGCCTCGTTTTTTCCTGATGCTCTCAAGCTCATCTGGGTGGCATAGGCTAGCACAGAAAGAGGTGTACTTTTTCGCAAATCGCTGGTTTTCTGTCTTTTAGTCCGCTCGGAGCTTAATTCTAATGCAGTTTCTGGGCGGCCAAGTCTTGTTTCCAGTCGTGGAAATAAAATTGACGTATCTAGCCATTCAATATTATTTTTCACAAATCTTTCTTCTATTCTGCAAGCCAACGAGACTTAAATTGAGATTTAAAATTGGCGATAATTTGCTTAACATTTTTAAGGCCCTCGTTTGGACATTCCGTCCTTTTTTGAACTTCCTCTTTTAAAAAATTGAATTGATCTTCAATATCAGTATGCCCAGAACTCCTGAGTAAATTATAAAGTTCTCTGCGAGTAAAGCTCATATGACTGGAACTCATTCCTGGTAACAAAATAAAAGAAAAATTACTGACACGCACTGAAAGTACAGTCTATGCCAAAAGTTTCAATACACCTAAGGAATAATCATTTTTCGATTATTTTTAATGTATTTTATAGGATTTAAATAAATTTATAACATTAAAACATTTGGCATGTACTGTAATTGTTGGTCAAGTGACTTCCCCAAATCCAAACCCTTGTATATAAAAAGAGAGCAAGTATGAGCAGCTAACAAAACCATTTCTACACTCCCCAATAGTTCTTCAGTTCGATAAAAATTAAAATATTGCTTTATCGACTTTAATACCTAAACAATTTTTATTGCAAACATTAAATTTACTCATAAAAATATTGCTTACTTTTGCTTACAGTATTATATAATAAAAAACTATTTTAAGCAACATATTTTCATAGAATTTGTTAAAACATACCTGAAGTTGAAGGCTCCATAACTGAAAAATGCAAGTTTAATATTATCGTGGCGGGATGAAATAGAACTTATAAAGGGGATGCAGGTGCGTGTTTATTATGCCCTGTATTATGTGGATTTCGAAAACCATGTTGTCTTACGTGCAGGTAGATTTATTTTTAAATTTTCGCCAAGTTTACTGTTCTGTTGCCTTACTGTGCGACGCAATGAAATGTAACTCTTGTAAAAGAATCAGGAAGCGATAAATGTCCGACGGTGATCTCTATCAGGCGCATGTGCGATTCATTTTACAGGGTTGTCTATTTTTTAAGCTTGTAAGAATCAGGCGGGAATCAAGTCATATTTGAACTTTTTACTTATTATAGGTTTCGTTAGAATTATTAAAAAGAGACAGCAAATACAATAATTTATGTTAATATATAAAATAGACATACTGTAACCCCCACCACATGTCCACTTAAGTTTTTCATGAACTACATTCTAAATGGCACCAATCCTTTTGCTAAGTACACCCCTATCTTTGTTACTTATTCAAAGGAATAAGTACTATCCACTGCATCAATTTTTTTGTCTTTTGTTTGACATATCGCACATTATTAATTGTAGTTAATTCTAAAATCCAATTTTCGAATTCTAAAAACAAAATATATGAATTAACAAAAGAAAATAAGATAAAAAAAAAACAAAATACACACCTTCTATATTGCCGAAGTTCAAAGTTTTTTCCTCAAAATCTATTTTGTGTGCCTGTGTTAAATGCTGTCTTAACTGCATAATATTTATAAATGATGCATGGCATCCTTCTAAACATTTATTTGAATGTATATTATATTCATAACAAATAATGTTAGTCTCTGTTCGGTTATGAACATTTTTCAAGTGCCTATTCAAATTGCTCTGAAGCGTGAAAAGTTTATTACAATATTTGCAGATAACACTCATTTTAATAAAAATCACCAACAAGAACAAACACGGTATATATGGCTCTAAATGGGCACAAATGTAAACGAAAAAATAGTTTTACTTCTCTCTATAAACGAACACGAGAAAACATTCTAATTCTTTTCTTTGACAGAATATAGCACTGTGATACATGACTTATGAGGCAAAGAGATCCGGCATCATTGCAAGATACGGATGCGCACGGTAGGGATCACCGTCGGACTATTATCGCCTCCTAAAGAATCATCATGAAAAATGTTTTAAATAACATAACCCTGACTTATTGAAAGGAAATGGAGATTTTAAATGTAATGTCTGCAAAAAAAGTTAACTGGCTCTAAAGTCAATTCAAATTTAATTTACGCCTGATGTAAACAGAAGCACGTGGACGCTAAAATTGAGCAGGGCCGTATTTTACTTTTCCGTCTTGCAAAAATGTAAAATAAAAGAGTGTAATTGTGAAATTATTTTTTTATTACGATAAAAACATATTTTGTAAACCAAAACTATAAAATAAATGCCATACACGGTCTCCCAGACTTTAGTGACATTTCTGGACGAAGATAGGTGAGCGACATAAACTGCGTTAACCTGCAATACAAATTAATAAATGTATTTGACTTTAAAAGAGATGTTTGCATTATATTCAGTTCATTATATATGTCTACTGTGATACAGAGCATTAAAACAATCATATTATAAAATTATATTATACAGGGTGTCCAAATAATTGCAAATTCTTTAATAGCTAATATATATCTACTAAAATCATTAAAAAAACTTTAAATATAAGAGGTATTTGGTATTTGAATTTGGTATTTGATTTAAAATTGTGCATTTTAAAAAGAAACCTTTTGTATTTTTGACAACTTTTGTTCTTTATTGCTCTTGTTCTACTAGTATTTAGATTAGCCACCTTGTACCCTGTATTATAGCAATCTTCCTTACTTGGCTTAGCACTATTCTGAATCGGATAAATTAGTTAGACTTGAAGGGCTATCTATTAATCAAAATTACAAGTGGTTCTACCTGAACCTCTATAATATTATCCAACTCCCAGATTTTTACTTCAACTTTTTGGCGAACATGGTCGATACACTCTTTCCATTTTTCTGGGGAAATTAATAATATTACTTCTTCAGAAAGACTTTTAATGTCTCCAGATTTAAATGTTGAGTTTTTATCTGATGCATATTGTTTAACGTCAACCTAGATTAATTCAATATTATGTTGTTTTGCTGCTTAACCATTTCATCTATTACATACCTATCATAATGTTTATGTTGCTTACCAAGTTTTAGAAGTTGGACCTTAAGCATTTGTTAGTCGAATTCAATTTTTTTTCCTTAATAGCCATTTTTAAAAATCACCTTTTTTAGACGTCGTTGTAGGTATTTTTTCCAGCTTTCTCGAATAATAATGCAGTTATCTTCTAATTTTGGTAGGGTGTTTGAAAACCACTCTTTGAACGATTCTCCACAGATTTCTTCATGGTAGTCACCGGATTTTTCAACTTAAATACATGAAGTGCATTGGAGACGAATCCTTCTTCACTTCCAATATGGCATATAATTAGCTGTTTTTACGCACATACCTGATGGGTTTTTAAAACCAGTTAAAAGTTCATTCAAAAAGGCTTGGCTGGATGATAAAACCGACATATCGAAACATACTTTTGATTTGGTGTGGCCTGCGTTAATCCAAGTCTCATCAAGATAATATATTTTTTGCTTTTTTTTAGACAAATATGGATCATCATTGACTTCTTATAAAACCTTATTGATTGTTGGAAGTTAATTTCTAAAGAAGAATTGATGTACTTTGCGCCTTATTGCGTTTTTATCAAAATCATCCACAGAGCCACTAATTTGTTTATAACGTAGCTTTCTTTTTGGTTCAGAAAATGTATGAATCTGCCTATACTCCTTCATAACATTAAAAAACGGTTTTAGCGCACATCCCTGTTTTATCAGCAACTCTCCTTTTAACATCATGTACCAACATATCAGGGTTCTTTAAAATTTAATGCTTATAAATATTAAGAACCATTTCTTTAGTACGGATGACCAAATGTCCTTTTTTCGGTCGCTTTTTAGAAGGAGTAAAAACATTTTTCTGGACTTCATCTGCTGTATCTATGGAAGACATAGTGTCACGCAGCAGTTAAAAAATATAGTCAATTAAATGTCCATAAAATAGAGTAAAAAATATTCAAACTAACAAAAACCGCAAAAACAAAACAAAAATAAATAACACAATATATGTATATCTAAACTATAATATAATGAATTATAATCAATCAAACATACAAAATGTCCAAACTAACCAACACGGTGAATGCTACCAAAACGCCGTTTATAATTATCCAAATTGAACTGAATTCGACTCTGACAAAAAAATATTTGTCTAAATGACTAATGACCGATTAACCAAGAGAAGCGCAAAAAAATGCCACGTGAGCTGTTGCTGGATGGGAGAGATTGTTTTGACACGGCGTAAATGAAATCTGAATAGACTTTAGAAAATTTAATTTTTAGGCATAAGGTGCAATTATTTAATTATTTTTTACATATTGATATTGATTTGTCTTATTTTTGCTGAATATTTTTATATTAGAATGACAGTTAACGTTTTATTTGTTATATTGCATCATTCTCCCACTCACGTTTTCAGAGATAGATAGTGTGTCAATAACTATTTCTACAATGTCAATAGTTAGTATGTTAATAATTGTATTTCCGACACAGTGTAGTTTATTTTTTTGATACAATTTATTCTTTTTAATAAAACCAATTAAATTATCTAAATAATTATTTATCATATAACAAAATGTTTAAAACTCGATTGGAATAGTTTTTCTTCAGCGAATAAAAAAAGATAAATGAAAATATGAAGTCCTTTGTGTAAGGTGACAATAACTGTATGCCTTACCCCACCATTGGCTTGTTAAAAATCCAATAGACTTTAAGACGCCTTCTTTTTGAATAAGCATGGCGTCAATATCTCATACGGCGTCGGCGCCGGTGTATATTTAGAGCGTCGGCGTCTGCAAAGAGTGTTGACCTTTCGCCAATTGGAAATATTCCCGGTAGTGATACTTAGGGTCCTCCCTATTGTTTTCTGTAACGAAAAATAATGACACGTTAGCCTGAAAACAAATTACAATGCTATCAAAAATTGAGTATAGACTTTGTTTTAAAGGTAGGAACGAAAATTGGAACTGTAGCTACGGTTGCATACTAATTCGCTCTGGCGGTCACATCTTAATAATAATAATAATAATAATATTAATAATAATAATAAATTTATTATTTACCAAAATAAAACACTCATTACAGATATGTTTTAAACTAACAGACATTGGTAAATAAATGGTACAGTATTAGGTTCAAAAACCGATTCTTCCATACTGCCCATTGAAAAACAAAATAAAATACAGTTTTATAATGCTATTGGAGCCCAAAATTAAAATTCTAATTTAATAATACATTAAATAAAATCTTAGTGAAACTGAATATTCATATTCGTTACTGCCAGTTCATTTGTTCTGTTAATAACCGTTTTTTAAAGTTCTTCTAAAACATTCTATTAATACACTATAAAATGGTATATCCAGCAGATTTCCATAACAATATATTACTTTCCTATCTGTATACAGATAAGGAAAGTTTAGGAATCATGATTTTTTTCGACCTCCAGTTTTCGACGGATTTTTACGTTTTGGGGTCCCCTGAATCCGTTTCGACTATTTTAGCGCGCGCGCGCGTGTTTGTGTGTGTGTGTGTGTGTGTGTGTGTGTGTGTGTGTGTGTGTGTGTGTGTGTGTGTGTGTGTGTGTGTGTGTGTGTGTGTGTGTGTGTGTGTGGTGTGTGTGTGTGTGTGTGTGTGTGTGTGTGTGTGTGTGTGTGTGTGTGTGTGTGTGTGTGTGTGTGTGTGTGTGTGTGTGTGTGTGTGTGTGTGTGTATGTGTGTGTATGTTCCACTATACTTATGGCAACTGGTGTGTGCATTAACCTCTGTTGTGGCACCTGCCAGAATTGTGGCAACTTACACGAGTTGCCACAATTTTAAACTTTCATAATTTCTTAAATTGTAGCTTTAGACCTTAGTTTTTTATTTGTATCCTTAATATTCCATTTTGTTTTCTAGTGACTAATGTAATTTTAGAATTTTTCTTATAATTTTGTTTATAATTGACATTTTGTGAAAATATGTGTTAGTTGCCACAACAGTGGATATATTATGTTTGATACACTCACCCATTTATGGCAACATGGGCGTGGTCGGACGGTGGCGCCCTCATTAAAGAATTTACAGCGTTGCAGTTGTATCTTGAGCGAACAAATAAATTTCGTTTCTTTGGAATATTGCAATATCTTCTTGAACTTGAAGTTGCCACTATTTCACAAGCGGGTGTGTAAAATAATTTATGAATGTAAAGCAGATTATTTGTTAAATACACAGAATATCCATACTTGGAACAAAAGTAATTATTACTTAAATAAAATGAGAAGAAAAGAGAGTGTTTTAAAAGGTATTGCGGTTTTTAGTTTGTTACTTATCAAGTACATGAGTTGGGATGCCTATATATTTTAACAAAATTTTAGAAGAAAGCTTTAATATTTTTGTACGAGGCACAAGGTAAGATGAATAACTGTGTTAATTATTTTTTAATTTTTTTTTACTGAGCAAAAGGATGAACTATGCATTTTAGTTAACATTGTTTGTAGGCATAGATCAGCTATTAGAATTAGAAAATATATGGTACATGTGTGAATACCAAGTAGTACAGGCTGAAGAATTATTGCCAAAATTCCAGTACCGGTTTCGGTATTTTTTCTTCAATACCCATCCTACATATACCTTTTTAAAGTTCTGTCTAAAAATATAACATCTACATACATTGAGATCAGAAAAATTATATGAGCATGGTCATTGCTTTTCCTACAGCTTTCAATTTTTTCACAGGCTTAATATGCATAAACTTTAATTGAGAGTAAATATTCGTGGATTTTAGTGCTGAAAAGAAAAATGCAAAAAGCTGTCGCCTGTCGTCTGTGCGTATGTATACAGGGTGTCCCGAAATTAGACGTTCATGTTTTAACAGCCTAATCTACATCCTAAAATAGAAGTAAAAGTTCATATAAAGATAGGTCCAAAACATTTCTTTTCCGAGATACAGGGTATTAAAAGTGAAGTCCTGATGACACACTGTTGTAAATATTTTCTAAACGTTTAAAGATAACTAAGTGAAATTTGGTACAAATTCTTATCTTTTTACGCTCTATTTAATGGACTAAACCTAAGTTTTTGATCATCTTTATAGCTGGGTAAATTAGGGGCTTAGGGTAAAATTGCCCTCATTTTTTTGTTGACAGTTTTTAACATTTTTGACAATAAAATTTGTAAAACCAATGTTTCCTTTATAATAAAGCTACTTGTGTTGCATCTCGCTAAGACGCACCAATTTCAAGAGAAAAGCATTTGAAAATATCATAATAAGTTGATGTTATCTTATTCGAAAGTGTAAACAATAATTAGTAAGCCCATGGAATCAGAAATTTAATTTTTTTTAACTTTGAAAAACTAGTGACTAAAGAAATTTTAGAAAATATTTACAAAAATGTGCCATCAAGACTTCACTTGTAACATCCTGTATCTCGAAAACGAAATTTTTTCGGACCTATGTTTATATGAACTTTTACTCCTGTTTTAAGATGTAGATTACGATGTTTAAATATGATCATCTAATTTCGGGACACCCTGTATATGTACGATAACTCTACAACGAAAGTCTGACCACTTACGGTTTTTATTTAATTGAAGCATTTCTTTCAGCTGATAACCCTATTGATTTTTTAGAATTTTCGTTTGAACTTTAGTATCTACTTTAAATATCAGTATTTTAAAATGTAGTACATTTCTTATAGAGCTTATTTTATACACTGCGGCATGGGCAGCGAATTTACTGCTTGTCGACTGTGAATTTGTTATTCTTTTAATACAAATTATTTAAAGTTTTTTAAACATATTTTGAAGGATTTGATTTGAATTTTATTATCTAAAGTTGATATTGGGATCAAAAAGATAAACGATCCTTCCTAATATTATTTTTACAGGCGTAAGATTAAGAGGTAAAGATTTCAAATATTTTTACACGTATGGGCTTAAGGGGTAGAGGACTATTTATTTTCTAATACTTGCTTAAAAAGTGAAGGAGGATTGTTACATGGACAGGCGTAAGAGGTAAAGGGCCCAAATATTTTCACATAATTTTTTTGAAATCCTAATCAAAACGCGACACGTGAAGAACTTTTTCGTTTTCTACGACGTGGTTAGGCTTAAGTTATACTTCACAAAAAAAAGATGAAATGAAAAAAGAATCTGCAGAGTTACTAGGGAGCTTTTAAGTTATCCTGACAGAGAAAATACATACTTGAATATAACTAGATGGAATTTGCGCCTCCTGACAAGTACGGAAACATCGCCATGGAATAGGGCTGTCAGAATCCGCGCTCGGTAGAGGATGCGAGTAAGAATATGAAACCACCTTAAATATTGCCCGACGCTCTCATTATTAAAACATTTGTGTTTGGCGAGAATTGGCTAACACCGGCCTATATAAGAGAAGCACCTCTTGACGACGTTGTCAACTATATCAAATCTGAGGGCTGGCTTAGGAGCTAGAAGGGGCCTAACAACTTAGGAGGATGTACAATGGGCCTAAAGACGCCTAAGTGCCGTAGGGTATCCCACCCTCCAAACGTTACAGTTACAGATATTTCACAAAGTTAAAAATTCAACGCAATTCGTTAAAAATAAAATCGTTTCATTTATGCTACAATTTTGCTTGTGGATCCTCGTAGGGCAAATAAGGTTAAAATCACCTTGGACTTTTTTAACTGAGGTTTCGGTAAAAATTAAACGCTCCCTTATAAAACAATTTCATCGTTAAATTCTGAAGAAAACAGGGCCGTCTTTTTGTATACATTTTTCGTTTTCTAATAAAAACTATGAAATTTGATACTCATGATTTTCTAATACAAATCATATAGGTACCTACAATTTTTGGTATAACTCAATTTTTTTATAAGTGATTTAAAATTATGTTTTCAAGGGTAACATTTTGCTGTTTTCTTGGAAATTATACGTCTAATTTTCATGAAACCAAATCCTCTTTAAAATCCACGAGATGTCAGTCGAGTGGTATTTCGGGAGGATTTTCATGAAACAAATGTGTATAATTTGTAAAAAAATAATAAAATATTCTCTATAAAAATTCTCATTTCCCATGGTATTTGAAAGGATTATTAAACATGATAAATAGAACTCTTAAGCACAATTGAACGTTAATTTTATTTGATTTTGAAATTAATATTATTAAACTAATATTTGAGCAACCAAAACGATTTTTGTCCATTTTTCGTCGCCTTTTTGCCAAATTTCAAATTGGCGTTTCGTATAAATCATTGATACGTACCCTCACGATACACACAATGCTACTAACTCGACCGAATTTCGCACATTTTGCTTAGGTGGTGGTCATTTTTAAAGAGTTTAAAGTGTTTTGATCTCTTGCTCATTTTTTGACATTTATAAAGAATTTAAATTAAAGTGTGAGTTATATTTGCTCTGTATATTTGGAGGTCTCCTATATCGAAGTGCCTCTGCGGCAAAGATTGTTGATGTATCCCTTTTGGAATAAAAATCAGTATGTTTTTTCGTTTTTGTCAATAAAAATTCTCCTTCAAAATATTTTTAGATAAAGCCGCTTACAGACCCCTTAATAAGATACCCTTGTACAATGTTGTTAGTCAAACCTCTGATAGTTTAAAATTATTCCTTGTACGCCATTTTAGTGTGATGTCATTTTGGTTCCACTAACATTTAATTTAAACCAAACTTTTAACATGAAAAATAGTTCAAGTAATTAATTAATTTGTCTACCTCATCCATTTTGGAAACAGAAAATATTTATTCTAAAAATGAATCTCTAAAAAATACTGACTTTTCATTTTCGTATATTATTTTTTCGAAAGAAACAAAGAAAGAAAACCACAACCATGGTCAAGAGATGGAATTTGAGCAGTTCTGACATTTTTTAAAGTAAATATAAAAAACCATATTGTACCCACAAAAAAAGAATGTTAAGAATGCCTCGTAACATGGAAGAATATAAAATAAATTGGTAAGAATCGAAAGAAAATGACTATGTTCAGTTAATTTGAGGAAGCTAATAATTTTATTAAGATTTTAATAAATTCAAAAAAATATGAAGGTTATAGTTTTATTAGGTATGGACACCTCACACCGATTTGTCAATGATTGTGGCAACTTGTTAATTTGGCAACAGCGCAATTCACACAGATCCCGTAGAACTATATTAATGGCACCTTCGAGACACACTTTCTTCATATATACATATTTAAGGCAACTCGTTTACCCTTACCCAATAGTGGCGACTGATGCCATAAATCATTTTTCGCTATAAATTCTAAACTACGGAGGGTAAAAACAAAATAAAAAGAGTTATATACTCCTCATAACAGGAGCCATTAATGGTAACAATATTTTACAAAGCGCCACAATTGAGGATATTGCATGCGTTGCCATAAATACGTAGAAACGTGTATGTGTGTGTGTGTGTGTGTGTGTGTGTGTGTGTGTGTGTGTGTGTGTGTGTGTATCCACCATAACTCATGAACCGATACAAATAAAATAACCAAATTTTAAACTTAAGCTTTATTTAGGTGTCAAATGAACTGATTAGATTTTGGGCAGAGTCGAAACATCTGGGGGGTACTTTATGAGTGGTTATTTTTATATTTTATGAAATATATCTGTTATTTACGTTTGGAAAAGAAAATTCTTCAAATAAAAGTTACTTTCAATATTTTTATCAATATTTTTTGTGCTATACCAAATTGTCCTAAAATTGTCCTAAAATGGTCCGTATTCGAGAAATTTGACAAAATGTAAAAAAATAATTTTTCATAAAAATTGTTCAAATAAAAGCTGTTTGTAGTATATTTTTCTATAATTTTTATTTTATACATAATTTTCTCTAAAATGGACCGTATGCGATATATTTAAGAAAATGTGTAAATTTTTAATTTTGAAGAAAACTCAAAAACGGATAAATGAAAAAACATTAAATTTTAAAGTTTTACCTTGGCTTAACGTGAAATGATTAGATTTTGGACAAAGTCGGAACATCTGGGGGGGTACTTTATGCGAGGCTGTTTTTATATTTTATGGAATATATCTGTTATTTATGTTTGGAAAAGAAAATTGTTTAAATAAAAATTACTTCTAATATTATTATCTATAATTTTTGTTATATGCCAAATTTTCCTGAAATGGTCC
Source organism: Psylliodes chrysocephalus (assembly GCA_927349885.1). Lineage (NCBI taxonomy): Eukaryota > Metazoa > Arthropoda > Insecta > Coleoptera > Chrysomelidae > Psylliodes > Psylliodes chrysocephalus. The sequence continues at coordinate 82,290,749 of OV651819.1, forward strand.
GTTTTCGAGAAATTTCACAGAATGTGCAAAATTCGAATTTTTAAGAAAATTGTTAAACTAAAAGTTGTTTTCGATATCGATCTCTATAATTTTTGTTTTTTACATAATTTTTCTAAAATGGACCATAATAGAAAAGTTGGTGGAATAGTGCTAAATTAAAATTTTTCAGTATTTTTGTTTTCAATGAATATCTATAGAAAAATGTTTCGAGTTATATGTATGTGTAAATTTATATATTTAGTTTATTCTCTAAACATTTATAGAGGTGCTGCAATAGGTTGTACAAAATAACCGGAAAAAGCCTCTAATAGATAGGAAAGTCTCATGTGTTGGACACATCAGATTTTTTGATAAGAGAAGGATCTTTTAAATAATTGTTTATTATGAGCGGGCGTATCAATAATGTGTCCGATAACCGGCTCGATCATCTTAAAATAATCAATAAATTTCCAAGAGGTATTCAAATTGCTAATAACTATTTTACAATTGTCTAATAATTTGTATTTTTTTCTAGTATACCTACCTTCTAATATAAAAAATATTATCTGTAATTTGTATTTCTATTTTTTAAGACCACTTATAATATATAATACTTGTTATTGTAGATAAATAATTAAAAGATACTAATTAAAGTTGAAATGAAAGTGATAAACATATCATACTTCACGCTGACCACAAGAATTGTATTTTTAAATTCATATTAAAAACAATTTAGGGCATCGAATAGTTAGATCTTAAAAATTAAGTTGTTTACATTCTGCGGTTGAAAATGGTCAATGGATATTTTTAACCATAAATGAATAATCTACAATGATTTATCGAGTTCATGAGAAAAAAATGTGTAAACAACATTATTTGAAACCACATCTTCCTGGCCTATCTAATCTTCGTGCTAACTATAAAGTAACCAGTCACGAAAATTATTATATATGTATATAATCTATTGCTCCTATGTCGACTACTGTGGTTTTTTTATCTCGCGAGACCATTATTATTTCCTTATTCCTAATTTCAAAGTCTACAATGAACAACAAGTAACACAGTCGGTCTCTAGGAGCGAAGAAGTACACAGGGTGTCTCATTAGTGCGTAACTGCTCGATATTTAAATTTTTGTTATATTTATTTTTTTTATTTTTATTTAATTGGGAAACATACAGGACAAACCCAGGACAGTGTCCACAAAAAAATATACAAATGAAAATTAGAAAAAAAAAAGATATAATATAATATAATGTAATAAGAACGTTATAAAAAAAAATTGTATATAACACAAAGGGTGTTCATCCTTGAGCAAAATGTTAGGCTGGCGAATGGACAGTATCCGTAGCCAAAGAAAACCGAGTGGCGTGCGGTGACATTTTTGGAAGGGAAAGCGATTGTAAATAAATACAGCAGGCCAGTAAGCACAGCGCAGCAGGCGAAAAATTTTTGCGACGCATTCATCATTTTGTCAAAATCTTGCTTTTTCCCTCAGTACTAAGGATATTCGAGATTAAGATTTTTGAAGTGTTACTATTACTTTATTATCTAGTTTAGTACTAGAAGCTATAAAAAAACTTACCATTAAAAAGCTCCTTGGTTTATTTAAACGTAAAAAAAACATTTAACTGAAGTTTTTTTTTATTTTCTCCAACATTTTTCACACAGTTGTCACAGCAGTTGACATTTATTTATACTTAAGATCTATTCGCCTATCCTCAATGGCTGCAAATTTATCTATAACATCGTCGTAAAATTTTGGATTTTTTGACAACTGTTTAACAAGCTGTTTTTCAATGGATATCAGGGCTAAATAAGAGAGTCTGTCTTCATTTGTTGAATTTCGTATAAAACTTTTAATGCGCTTTAAAGCTGAAAAACTTCGCTCAACTGACGCACTTGTGGCTGGGATGGTTAGTACTAATTTACATAACTTGACGACTTCACAAAGGGACTTATTTAAACCAGTTGTTATAAGAAAATTTAACACATTGATGGGCGTCTATTTATCAGTAATTTCAGTTGTTTCATAAACAACACTTAACTGGGACTTTAATGCTGGAATATCGAAAAAATTTCCATAATTTAATTTTAGTGAATTAAAAGCTTCCGATGGAAATTTTGATGAATCGTAGTTAATAATATTAAAATTGCACAATTCAACAAAATTTTAATTCGTTAAAGTTTTGAAATCGAGAGTTCATTTGTTGTAGAATATTTCGGCATATAATCGACGATAGGAGGTCTCTCTATCGCCGATATTATCAATTCTAATTCTCTTTCTTTCAGGTTCTAAGCCAATGTTTTGAGTGTTCAAACTGATCTCGTTTTTTATTCATTTTATTTTTGAAATCATCAATTTGTTTAATGCAAAAGCCAATGTAATTTGACTTTGTCTGTAAAATGTCGAACAAAAGGTCAGTAAAAGGGAAAATCTCTGCAAAAATGTTGAGCAAAAAATTGAAATCAAAGTTTTGTTTGAGACAATGCAAATACCCTTTAGCAGCAGTAACAGTTTCAGCAACCCGTGTTTCTTTATTATCCCAAACGCCTTGAAAAAAAATTATCCAAAAATCACGGTATTGAAACACTGTTTGCACTAAACGTCCATTGTAGTTCCATCGCGTCGGAGCAACTTTTGAAAACCTTCTTTGAACGTGAACGTCCAAAGTGCGAGTTCTTCTCGTTGATTTTAAAAAAAAATCTGATGTTCCCAACACATAACTTTCCTATCTAGATATATTATAGGCTTTTTCCGGTTATTTTGTACAACCTATTGCAGCACCTCTACAAATGTTTAGAGAATAAACTAAATATATACATTGTCCACACACATCTACCTCGAAACATTTTTCTATAGATATTAATTGAAAACGAAAATAGGTACTGAAAATTTTAAATTTATCACTTTTCATCCAATTTTTCCATTACGGTCCATTTTAGAAAAATCATGTTAAAACAAAAATTATAGAGATTGATATCGCAAACAACTTTTAGTTTAATAATTTTCTTAAAAATCAGAATTTTGCACATTTTCTCAAATTTCTCGAATACAGACCATTTCAGAAAAATTTTACAAAAAACAAAAATTATAGATAATAATATTAAAAGTAACTTTTATTTAAAAAAATTTTCTTCTCCAAACCTAAATAACAGATATATTCCATAAAATATAAAAACGGCCTCACATAAAGTACCCCCCCAGATGTTCAGACTTTGTCCAAAATTTAATGATTCCACGTCAGGCCGAAATGAAACTTAAGTTTAAAATTTAATGTTTTTCCCTTTATCCGTTTTTGAGTTTTCTTCAAAATTCGAAATTTACACATTTTCTCAAATATCTCGAATACGGTCCATTTTAGAGAAATTATGTATAGAATAAAAATTATAGATAATTATATTAGAACATTATTTTTTTTACATTTTTTTCAAATTTCTCGAATACGGATCATTTTTGGAAAATTTTTGTATGGAACAAAAAATATTAATAATATTGTAAATAACTTTTATTTAAAGAATTGTCTTTCTTCAATCGCAAATAACAGATATATTTCATAAAAAATAAAAAATGGCCACTAATAAAGTACCCCCCCGATGTTCCGACTCTGCCCAAAATCTAATCAGTTTATTGGACGCCAGAATAAAGCTTAACTTTAAAATTTGGTATTTTTCTTTGTATCGATGAGTTATGGTGGATACACACACACACACACACACACAACACACACACACACACACACACACACACACACACACACACACACACACACACACACACACACACACACACACACACACACACACACACACACACACACACACACACACACACACACACACCAACAGCACACGCACCACGCACACACACACGCACACGCACACGCACCACGCACACACCACACACGCACACACGCACACGCACCACACGCACACGCACACGCGCACACCACACGCACACGCGCACACACGCACACACACACAAACACAAACACAAACACAAACACAAACACACGCACACGCCACACCGCACACGCACACCACACACACACACACACACAACACACACACACACACACACACACACACATACACACACATCATACACGCGCACGCATAATGTTTATAAATGGTTTCTAACGTATTAAAATTAAAAACAATATTATAATAAGTAAATTATTCATTAATAGTTGTAGTACTTGTAAACGGTATGATATTGATAATAATAACTACACTTAATATAAACCCAAATAAAAAAAAAAACAGCAATATTGGCGCTTGTACAAAATTTTGGACTGAACTTACGAAAAATTTATTGGAAAAAGTGAACAGCCATTTTAAATTACTACGAGCCGCCACTGCTTACATACTCAGTGGTTTATTCCTCCATATAAAATATAAAATTGAAACTACAAATAATTGAGGAATAAAGTATAAATCTTACAATGATCTTCCTTCGATCACCGTTTTTTCAACAAATTAATAATTATGATTAATTCGTATTTTTTTATATAAAGTATAGAATCTTCGAGGTGAATACCAACTATTATAAAACTATTCTGATTTTTTAATGTAATTTCTCCAATATACAAGGCGTACTATTAGTCTGCTTTTCATAAAAAATAACTTTAACATGATAAGAGATTGCGACAATCCCATACAATTTCATAACAATGTTAGGAGAGTATAAGGCAGGTTAAGGTTGTCAATTTTGTAATGTTTATAACTCTAGGACGACATCCAGCCGTGACTGAGTTCATTTTAATTAAGTATGTTTACATACATGGTGCACAGTTTTTGTACATAGATAATTAGTGGAGATGGTTTGTAGAATATATTTCTAAGTACTTATCTAATTTTTATTGCATTAAATTTTTACTTATTGACATTATTGTTTAATATCGGTTGGACAAAATAGTAGTTTGTGCAACAATAGTTGATATGATGAACATCGTCTTCGTGTGATATTGCTAATACCCTCGAGTTGTACAGTACATTTTCTCTACGACCCACTAACGAAATTCTATAAATTTAAAAAAACAATTTAGTCCATTAGGATAAAATAAATAAGTTCAAAATAATTTATAACTTTTACTAAATTATAAAATAACACACATTCGAAAAAAAAAGACTTTATTTATCTATATACAATGTTGATATTACACTTGAAGATGATACTATAATTAATGATAATTTTACTAGAGCCAACGATTTTAATAAATACTTTATAAATATAGGGAAAGAAATTAGTAAGAAAATCCCAAATGAAGAGTTGCCAAAAAACTTATTAGCAGATGTAACCGTTCGCAGTTCACTATTTCTAGAACCTATTACTCAAAATGAACTGTCAATTATCATTTCTAGCTTAAAAAACAATGCTTCACCAGGTCCAGATAATATAAGTGCAAAAACTTTAAAACTCATTAATTGTCATATTGTTGATCCTCTAGTATACATAATCAATCTATGTTTTTTAACAGGCCAACTTCCTCAGTAATGGAAAGTTACACCAATGTTTAAAGCACGTAAATCTTCTTAGTTAAATAATTATAGACCCATTCTTGTAATAAACAATATTACAAAAATTTTTGAACATTCCTACAAGAGAAGAAAGACAATTTAGATTGATTAAAAAATCAAATACCGAAAATGCCATAATGGATCTTGTCAATACCACTACTTTTCTGTGTTAGTCTCGTCCCCCTAACCAATCTTATCAACAAACAAGACCTAGGCTAGATATCTGATAACAATAAAGTCAGTCATCTCTTTTATATGGATGACCTTAAAACATTTGTAAATAGCGAGGTAGAGCTAAGACAAGCACTGCGCCTCATTAAGACATTTAGTGATGATATCAAAATGGAATTTGGCCTAGATAAATGTGCAACTGTAATAACTAAACGCGGCAAGTACTCCCACAGCCAAAACACAGATCATTTATCAAAAAGATGATATATACACCTATTTAGGGGTAGATGAATGCAGTGATATCCAGCACGAACAAATGAAAAGTACAGCTAAGAAGGAATATTACCGTCGAGTGCGTCTTATGCTTAAAACCCATCAACTCGAAAAATAAAATGAAAGCAATCAACAGCTTAGCAGTACCAGTTCCCACATACAGTTTCGGAATAATAGACCGGAGGCGAGATAAAATCAAAGAAATGGCTAGAAAAACACGTAAACTACTAACCTTGCATGGAATACATCATCCAAAAGCCGATGCAGATAGAATATAAATCAAACGGAAAGATTGTGAGCGTGGATTATCCGCGCTCGAATCAGCCTATGGTATTGCAGTAACTGGCCTTAGCAAGTATGTGGTACAAAGTAACGACAGATTAATAAAAATGGTAAATAGGCAAATAATAATTCTAAATACTATCTGACCCAACTCTTAAGTACCATTAAAGACCGCTATATAAAGCCAACAAAACAAAGCGCTGATAATTTGAGAAGTGAAACAGCAGACAACTCCCACAAACTGAGAGATGCGATCGAATAAGACAGGATAGAACATGTAAAGAAAAAACCACTACACGGACAATTCGTCAAATATCTTAATCAGCCACATGTAGACAAAGATGCCAGTATAACGTGGCTATGAGGATCAGACCTCAAGGGAGAGACCGAAAGTTTGATAATCGCAGCCCAGGATCAAGCTTTAAACACCAGATATTAAAATCGAATACTTGGTATACAAATAGACAGCAGATGTAGAATGAGCAGATGTAGAATGTGTGGCAAAGCAGAAGACTAAACTAAAACCAAAATATGTATGGCGTAGTCGTTCTTTATCAACTTTTAGAGTACTATTAAATATTTCACTGATCTTGCTGTGGTTAATGCCTGGAGGCAATATAAGAATGATTGTATCTGTATAAAAATCAAACCGAAAGATTTGTTGTGGTCCAGAGTAGATCGAGCTGACGCTTTAATGAATTATATAAATGTTCCTTAATATGCGTTGGAACCTTCATTTTTGGTAGATAGGCAATTTAAAAAGTACATACCAGCAGTCCACCGTCTATCGACAAACGGTATGATAAATTCAACCATCTACCAGTCTTCGATGATTTATCCAGAGAAAGAAAAAGCTAGAGAATTGTTTCTTCACCACAAAGGTTTGCTGCGTAAAATGTGATGTTTATTTGTTCATATCAAGAAAGCAGAATTATTTTTTGGCGTATTACACTAATAATTCATCTATTTTTATTGATTGTTCTATTTCTGTCTGATTTTTAATAATTTATGTCTGTTTATTGTTTTATTCTTGGGAAATGTTTATTGTGTTTCATTAAAAACTGCTAATAAATGCATCTTTGTGTGTATTTATTTACCTTACCTTATTGACACAAGAACGTGCGTTATTGCAAATTAATCCAACAACTCACTAACGTGCGGGGGTGGTTTAGTAGGGTAGATAAAGGGGAGGATTTGTTTAAATTATTTAAACTACGTACTTTAGTTCTCACAGATCATTCTTCCAATGATAATAAATAAAATAATAAAAATTAAAATTTTTGTGTAGAAAGAAACAAAACCATAGTAGGAAGAATATTGTGTGGAAGCTAGAAGCGATTCGTTTTGGCAGTTCCTAGGCATGTACAAAAACCTGGCCATTTTATCTAGAAGGACGACAAATAAGATAAGGTCTTTATTGCCCAAATTCATTATTTTATGTTTCTATCACTTAATTTTTGTAACCCTACATTGTAAACTTTTACACCATTAGTTTGGCTGATTATTTTACCTATTTCTTTTTACTATAATGGACACGTCGTCTGCATAACATATTTAATGACTTTGGCATACATATTTGAATATATTTTTATTAAATTTAATTCTACTCTCTTGGTCGACCAAACTGAGCAATGAATGCAAAGCACCTTCAAATTGCATTCACAGGCATTTTTGATCTTCTCTTGATTTAGCACGAATGCACTTTGATGTCAACGTTTAGCGAGAGATTTAAACAATTCACGAGATTCTAATTGGAATCCCATTTATGTTTTGTATCAAATTGAACTCAATCTCCCCGAGTAGTTTGTTGTAGCCGAGAGAGTTTGTGTGGATGGCATTTAACCTCTTTGGGTCGTTCTGTTTTAAATTACATAAAAAAGTGCAAGCACCACACTTGCTGCTACTGAGTATACTCATCGGCACAACAAGGTAGCTTGTTATATACATTAATCAATCTGCAAACAACTTGGAGGCGAAGCACCCAACAAATGGTTCGACCATGTACCAATGCCAGTGGTAAATTTACAGGAATCCACAATCATGTTATTACCCCATACGAACAGATAGAACCATTAACGCCAACCATCCCGACATAGTATACCACAATAGAAAAGAAAAGATATGTTTACCTATTGACATCGCTATGCCCAGTGATCAGAACATCATGGTTAAAGAGGCGGAGAAGATTTCCAAATACAAAGACCTTCAGTTATGTAGGGGAAGGCACGGCTATTATTAATATTTACCGTGGCGATCCAGCGCGATTTAAAGATAATTGATGGTTTCATTTGACTTACAGGTGATGGAAATCCGGAAAACCTCACCCACCATCATCAAGACGAGAATGCATGGCGATTTTATAATCTGCATGTCATATCAACAGAAATGGAATTTCTGTTAATACGGCACACATCAAATCCTATAAAAAACCAAGAAATTTAATTAAAAATCCACATGGTCTGGTGTAGGATTCGAAGCCCCTCTGTCTCTAACCATAAACTAGCCTATAAATGAAAATAAGCGCGTGAGACCGCTACACCACCGACTCGATCAATAAATAACTACTTTTTCATTAAAACCCAAAGAGCTAAAATAGGGAATAAATTTAGTTCAGAGTCTATAATACAATTAGGAGTACCACAAGGCACAGTATTAGGATCTATTATTTTCTTAATTTACATTAACAGTATTAGTAAAATAAATAAGGTCATATAATATGCTATGCAGATGAAACTGTAATAATTTTTACTGGATCTACATGGGATACTGTTAAATCTACTGCTGAACATAACATGAAAACGTTTACAAATGGTTAAATAATAACAAACTTTCTCTAAACATGAAAATAACTAAATATATAATTTTTTCTCCCACCTTTAGAGGTCAGCCTAAAAATTTTTATATTCAACTGCCTAAACATTCTTGTGTTGTTGCCAACAATTGTGACTGCTTTATAATTGAAAAAACCAAATCTCTCAAGTACCTAGGAGTTATTGTTAATCAACATTAAAAATGGGTACACCACATCAACTATGTTTCTAAACGACTAAGAATTTTAATACACAAATTTTATGAATCACGGGACAATCACAATCACAATACAAAATTGGACTGTGCAGAAGGGCACTATTATCAAAAATGCAGATATTGATACCGCCGAATAGAGAAAACATTACTTATTTTGTAGATAGTAATTATTTACACCTTTTAAAAAAAAAATCATTTGCATTTGCCCTTACAGCCGAAAAAATATAAACATAAATATCTCAGTTTCAGCCAGAGATACAGAGATATAACTATTCACTGATAAAATATAATATTTACGATGCCAAGAATAATTCGACAATAAATACGCTTCAGTTCTAGGTCCGCGGCGAGGAGACGAAAGCTGAGAAATAAAAGAGAGGATAAAGAGAAGAATTTTACGCTGATACAACTTTTTTTATCAATGAATAAATGTGTAAGCTTATAATAATTAACGTAGATATACATAACGTTGTAAGCCCTGTTGCCACTTCCAACTTAACAATACTAGGTTTTGGAATTTAATGAAAATTTAATATAATTAATGATTTAAATTTTTTTTGGGTTTAGTTGCAATAAAATAGTTTGAATTATTTTAGCTTTTTTAAAATATATAAATAATTTTGTAAACAAAACGAGAATAATAAAGTAGGCATATAACAGCGGATATTATACCCTCCTGTGTCCATTAGAATATGTCTTATTCAGGATCGCAAGATAATTGTTAGTAGTTACATCTACTGTTTTCTCTGGTTTTAGCCCTTCAAAAATTTGGTTAAAAATTCTTATAAAAGTTTTGCTGATGTGTTAACAAGATAACAGAGCGCAATCTGTTTGGCCAAATGCAAAAATTTAGCACAAAGCTGGTATAGAAAAGTTCAAAAATTGGGTTTAGTAAACCTTTATAAAAGTCAAACTGAGTCAGGAAAATGGATACAACATTTATTTGGTTTACCTTTTCTCACTCCCGAAAGTGTAAGCGATTGTTTCATTAATAATTTTATGTCGGACATTCCTGATTCTAATGCCTTTTCAAGATTAGCAGATTATTTAGTTGATTTTTATATTTCGGAAACGTCTGTATTTCCTCCTTCGGTATGGGCTTCCAAAACCAGTAATTTATTTTTAACAACCAACCCCTGTGAATCCTTTCACTCTCATTTTTCAAAAAGTTTTTACCATACGCACCCCAATATTCATGTTTTTGTTAAAACTCTTATTGAATTTCAATGCTTAGTTTATAATAAAATTCAAAGTATTGGTAACCCTATTGTTGTAAAAACGAAAAAAGTCAGAGATGCGAAAAAGTTTTTAAATCAGAAGATTTTGGAGCTAGATAATAAGCTATTGTCAGAATATGATTTTGTGAAGTTAGTTGCTCATAGATACAAACTATAATACTATTTACTGTAAAATTATTATTATTATTATTATTATTATTATTATTATTATTATTATTATTATTATTATTATTATTATTATTATTATTATTATTATTATTATTATTATTATTATTATTATTATTATTATTATTATTATTATTATTATTATTATTATTATTATTATTATTATTATTATTATTATTATTATTATTATTATTATTATTATTATTATTATTATTATTATTATTATTATTATTATTATTATTATTATTATTATTATTATTATTATTATTATTATTATTATTATTATTATTATTATTATTATTATTATTATTATTATTATTATTATTATTATTATTATTATTATTATTATTATTATTATTATTATTATTATTATTATTATTATTATTATTATTATTATTATTATTATTATTATTATTATTATTATTATTATTATTATTATTATTATTATTATTATTATTATTATTATTATTATTATTATTATTATTATTATTATTATTATTATTATTATTATTATTATTATTATTATTATTATTATTATTATTATTATTATTATTATTATTATTATTATTATTATTATTATTATTATTATTATTATTATTATTATTATTATTATTATTATTATTATTATTATTACTATTATTATTATTATTATTATTATTATTATTATTATTATTATTATTATTATTATTATTATTATTAATATTATTATTATTATTATTATTATTATTATTATTATTATTATTATTATTATTATTATTATTATTATTATTATTATTATTATTATTATTATTATTATTATTATTATTATTATTATTATTATTATTATTATTATTATTATTATTATTATTATTATTATTATTATTATTATTATTATTATTATTATTATTATTATTATTATTATTATTATTATTATTATTATTATTATTATTATTATTATTATTATTATTATTATTATTATTATTATTATTATTATTATTATTATTATTATTATTATTATTATTATTATTATTATTATTATTATTAATTATTATTATTATTATTATTACACAGGCCTGCAAAAAAATACTTCTTAAAAATTGTTTTGACCCATGATTTTTTTTTAATAAATAAATGCCAACTACCATACTCTGATTTTTATTTAACCGAGAAAAATAACTGTTTGCATTAATTCAGTAGGTACCTGATAATTCGTTAATGAACAAACTAGTAATAAAGTGCGCAATTGGCTAGTCATAAAGTGCTCAATTGACCGGTCTCTATTTGGTCCTTGGTGCTCAATTGGCGTGTCCGGCTACGGTATCAATTTTATCTGAGGGTAATAAAGTGCTCAATTGGCGTCCGTCCCATTATCTACCCACGTATTTACTCAGGTATTTACCGGTTATAATTAATGAAGTTTTAAAGGGCTTAGATATGACGTTATAGAAAGTAACCAATGATCAAAAATAAAACAAATCTACAAGAAATAATAAATAAAATATAAATATAAATAATATCATTCTTATGTACTTACCTAGTTTATTTTAATTTTGTTTCACCACATAAATTGGTGTTTTTTTTCTTTATTTTTAATAATTATATAAAAGCCTAAATTATATTATTTTATATTATTATGTGTATTGTAGGAGTTCTTTAGGAATACTATTGATATAATGCTTGAGTTTTTTGATATTTTAGATAATTATAATGAAATAACAACAAAAGAAATGGAAAAGTTTCAGGATTACATAAAGGAACTAGAGAAAGACAGGTCGCAAAGTGGGATTGGGGTCATTCATTTTAATATTCGAAGTCTGAGGAAACATTTCGATGAACTTTTGATATATTTAGAAACAGGTATGGATATATTGGACATTATAGTTTTATCTGAAACATGGCAAGCAGATGTAAGTAACTTTTATATTCCAAATTATACGCCTTATTGCAATAATACATCTATAAATAAAAGTGATGGCACAATAGTGTACATAAAAAATAATATAACCACATCTGTAAAAATAATGGAAGTAAATTTCACTAAATTTTTACGTATAACCTTTAATAAAAAACATCTAAACGAGTACATAGATGTAGGGGTTACAGCTTATTATAGGTCTCCCTCAACAAGTATTCAAAAATTCATAGATGATTTAGAACATTACTTTGAAAACCTTCTAAAACAAAGTCTAGAAATCTACTTAGGAGATTTCAATATTAATATTCTAGAACCTGAAGTAAATGAAACAACTAGATATTTAAATTTATTACATTTTTACGGATTTATTTCATATATAAATAAAGCAACTCGTGTCACTCGAACTACTAATACATGTATTGATCACATATTTCTAAGAATAAGCAAAAAAATTAGTAATCAAATTGAAATGGAACCTATAGTTTTTCATACTGCTTTTACTGATCATTATACACCCTTTGTCCATATATATTTAAACAAAAAACTCGACATAACTGCTATTGAAAATAAAAAAACATACAAAAAATTAATTTCATTAAACTCAAAAATCTAGTAGAACAAGAAAATTGGGAAGATGTAATTATGGCAAGAGATACCCAAATTTCATATGACAAATTTATCAGTAAACTGAATCTTTATATAGACAAAACCACTGAAACATTCACTGTAAACAAAAAAAAATAGAAAACTTAAACCATGGATAACTTCAGCCTTAATTACTTTTATCTATAAGAGGGATCAATTAAAAAAGAGATTGTTAAAAAACTTTTCTATGGAACGGGAAACCAAATATAAAGAATATAGAAATAAATTAAATACATTAATAAAAAAAACTAAAAATGATTACTATCAAACTAAATTAAATGATGCTCGCGGTGACTGTAAAAAAACTTGGAAAATAATCAATGATATAAATGGATACAAAAACAGTTCAAACATTTCAAATACTGATATAAATGAAAATGGAAGTTTAGTTAAAAATAATAAAGAAAAGGCAACCTTATTTAATAATTTCTTTATAAACTTGGCTAAAAATATGGCAAATAAAATCAAAAAAATTAAATTACCAAACAATTTCTTAGCTGATAATGCCATAAAAAATTCCCTTTTTTTAGAACCAGTAACGGTTCCAGAAATAATAATATTAATTTCTAACTTAAAAAATAACTGTTCTGCAGGACCTGATAAAATAGAAACTAAACTCATTAAATATATTCTTAAAGATGTAGTGACTCACTTATCGCATATTATAAACCTTTCTTTGTCTAGTGGAATAATACCTTGTCAATGGAAACATACTATAGTTACTCCTATTTTTAAATCTGGGGATCATAACAAAATGAATAACTATAGACCAATATCTGTTATAAATAATTTTGCAAAAATATTTGAACAAGCTGTCAAAAACAGATTAATAAAATTCCTAGACAAAAATAAAGTTCTATCGAAAATACAATTTGGATTCATAAAAAAATCCAGTACTGAAGATGCGACATTAAATCTACTTGAACCGATAATCCGCGCCTTGGATAGATCAAGTAAATGCTTAGCGGTTTTCCTTGATCTGGCAAAAGCCTTCGATATGGTTCCTCACTCTGATCTCTTAATCAGAATGAGTAACTATGGCATTAGAGGTACAGGACTTGATTTACTTAGAAATTATTTAACAGATAGAACCCAAAAAGTAAAAATAGGGGATATATTAAGTGCCGCTTCAATAGTACAAATAGGAATACCACATTGTATGTTATGCTGATGACACTGCCCTTGTAGTGACTGGGACATCTTGGGATGAAGTAAAATTAAATACAGAAGCTTGTTTAAAAAAAATAAAAATTAATCTAGATTATAGTTTATTGACTCTAAACATTGAAAAAACAAAATATATTACTTTTTCTCCTACTACAGCTGATCAACCTAAAATAGACGTTAAACTACATGACTAGGTGTAACATACTAGATGTAACTGTCCCATCTTGGAAAAAACAGTAGCAATAAAATATTTAGGTGTAATGATTGACTAGCACATAAGATGGAACGAACACGTTACTTACGTTACAAAACGCTTAAGAGTCTTGTTTACCAAATTTTATAACATTAGAGATATTCTTTCAAAAAACAATTTATTTATGATTTATAATTCGTTTTCCGAATCAATTTTAAGGTATTGTATAACGATATGGGGTGGTACTTTTAAAAGTACGTTACAAAATCTGCAAACTACATTAAATACATTAATTAAAATATTATTTAAAAAGGATAGACTATATTCAACTCAACTACTATATCAAGAATTAAACATTTTTACTTTAAGACAATTATATACATATCAGTGTCTTCAAAGGGTATACAGAGATCAGGATAAACTACACAAGGTTTCATCAACCAGAGCAACTACAAATTTAAATTTGAATGTAGACCTATTTCAAAAAACGGTAACACAAAGATCTTTCTTTTATTTTAGTCCCAAATTGTTTAATCATCTCCCTTTATCAACGAAACAAATAACTAAATTAACTAAATTTAAAACTGAAATCAAGGAATTGATCCAAACTTCCCCAGATATGTTTGAAATATTTTAAATAAAACTGCAAATAACGTACATTATTTCTGGTGTCTTTTCAAGTATTTTTTACAATTTTTTAGCGTTAACTTCTGTTTAACTATACTACAGGAGAAAGTTTTAAACCTATCTCACTTTTTGGACCTGTCTTGCTTTAGTTTCCTATTACTCCTATTACTGAGTTGTTTTTCTGTTTATTTTTTTTTGTACTTTTAAAACAATTTATTATTGTATTTTTTTTTATGGAAGGGATCACACAAGACAGGCATATATGCCTAGGTACGATCCTCTCCATGGATAAAAAAAACTTGTAATCTGGTACGTAATATATTTGATTTGATTTGATAACAAACATCGCTTTAATTAAAACGGCAAATACCGCAAATTACCGGTTGACCGCTTTAGAACGGTTAATGTTTTGAAATATAAACGTCATTTTTAATTTTTCAAAAGGAAATCTTATTTTAGATTTATTTTCTCCTGCACTCTATTTGGGTTGGAACAGAATTTCCAACACTTTCAAACTGAACAATGAAAGTGTTAAAATTTGTAGTTGTGTAAATGATTTTTTTTCATTTTTAGTTTTTGTAATGACCCCTGTCAAGAAGAGCCTATATAGTTATTAACAAGTCAATAAGCAATTAAATAAATGTTTGCTCAGTGAAAGTTTATAAAAATAGTAAAAATGTAACGCTTCGTTCAGATTACTTACATTTTTACATGCTACATAACTATTATTTCGTTTAACTTAAATTACATTCTGAATACGAAATTAAAACAGTCAACCAGCTATTATCCTTGAAAAATAAAAAAAAAAAGAATATTCCATGTGTGAAGCAATCATATTCGTAATTATTGTGTTACGTTTTTATACACTAACCTTGTTTTCAATAGAGACTGTCTACAAAAAAAGAAACTAGGAAATGGTA